>CAWUFW010015855.1:0-338733 GCA_963921515.1 Calotriton arnoldi | reverse complement strand
AACCCAGATCAGTTTACTGGGGGTGAGTGTTTGATTGGCTCAAACGTTCCGTCCATCATCCCCTTTTGTATCGCTTTGGTCGCCCTAAGTTGGCGGGGGTATGCCCAGACGTGGGTCCCTTGCTCACTTTGCCACTGGATTCAAGCAAGCCTGGCTGATGACGGCTGAAATGCCAGAAACCGGTCCTAGGATGCTTGTTTCCGGTCCAGGGAAGACATGGCTTGGCAGTTCGAGCTGGACTGTTCCCATGAGGCACAGGGTCAGACTGATTTGCATATGGCCATGTCTGAACTGGGGTGGTGGAGTGAGCTAAAGAATGATGATGGATTAAACCCAGATCAGTTGACTGGGGGTGAGTGTTTGATTGGCTCAAACGTTCCGTCCATCATCCCCTTTTGTATCGCTTTGGTCGCCCTAAGTTGGCGGGGTATGCCCAGACGTGGGTCCCTTGCTCACTTTGCCACTGGATTCAAGCAAGCCTGGCTGATGACGGCTGAAATGCCAGAAACCGGTCCTAGGATGCTTGTTTCCGGTCCAGGGAAGACATGGCTTGGCAGTTCGAGCTGGACTGTTCCCATGAGGCACAGGGTCAGACTGATTTGCATATGGCCATGTCTGAACTGGGGTGGTGGAGTGAGCTAAAGAATGATGATGGATTAAACCCAGATCAGTTGACTGGGGGTGAGTGTTTGATTGGCTCAAACGTTCCGTCCATCATCCCCTTTTGTATCGCTTGGGAGTTCCCCTAGCACAGGATTATTGATTTCTCCAAGAACTCATCTATTATGCATGAACCGCTATTCCTTAAGGGTTCATTCCTGACGTCTTCCTCTGTCCGACTTCACGTCAATGCTAACATTCCAAGGCACCTACCAGGTATAAATATACCTTCCCTTGCCCAAGCAAGTTAGGAAGAGACCTCGACTTTAGAGGAGCCCGTGTCCCGGCCTGACGCACTGAGAAGAGACGCTGTCATCCCTGCTCGCAGAGAATCCAGCTTCCAGTGTTCTGACTCCCTTCGCGGGGTGTTAGAGTTCGAAGATCAGGAAAGAGATTCCCACCTCTCTCATTCTCAAGGTATGGAGCTGACTAGAACCTAGAGGGACTCTTGGCATATCAGACTCTTAGTATATCATACTATAGAATACTTCACCTACTTCTTACCTTGTTCTACACCTAGGTTGGGTTAGGTACACTGGGGTAGAACTAGCTTAGAGAAGCATCTTATGAGTACTCGCATTTTTAGCTTATGTTATTTATGTGTATGAATATATGTGTCATAGCTAAAAGATAATGCTAGCACAGTATTATTTCTTTCTACTGCTTACGCTGTACATTATATATCTTGCATACTGTCTTGTGATCATAACAGCTCATATCTCTTACATGAGAAACAAGACTGTTCAATAAATCCTTTTATTGAAACGCCTGTCTTTTCTTTCTGTGTAACTCTGAAGAAACTAAGCATGCACGATTAGCTGAGTGAAACTGTTATCTATTGTTTCCACGATTCTGAGAGTGTTCCGATTCTAAAGGGAAACAAAGTTGTCATGTTTATGCGGTTGCCAGAAACTACTCCCTTCTTGTTTACAAGGAGTTTCTAGTGGCCTCTGAGCTAGCTGGCACAAAGTAATTAAGTTTAATATACTCGATAGGGACATACTGACCTCAGTCATATGTCGAATCTATAGAGTATATTATTCCAATGCGCAGAGCCTATTAGGGAAATAGGAACTACACTACAAAACAACAGAGGTGCAGAAAGAGGGATGAGGGGTGGAGAAAGAGGCAACAGAAGTGCAGAAAGTAGCAACAGAGATACAAAAAGGGGAACAGGGCTGGAGAAAGTGGAAAGAGGGGTGCAGAAAGAGGGAAGAGGGGTGGAGAAAGAGGCAAAGAGGTGCAGAAAGAAGCAAGAGAGCTGCAGAAAGAAACAAAAGAAATGCAGAAAGAAGGAACAGAGGTGCCGAAAGAGGCAAGAGGGGTGCAGAAAGAAGCAAGAGAGGTGTAGAAAGAAGCAAGGGGAGTGCAGAAAAAAGCAACAGAAGTGCAGAAGAGGCAAGAGGGGTGCAAAAAGAGGGAAGAGGTGTGCAGAAAGAGGCACGAGGGGTGCAGAAAGAAGCAAGAGACATTCAGAAAGAAACAAAAGCAGTACAGAAAGAAGGAACAGAGGTGCAGAAAGGGGCAACAGAGGTGCAGAAAGAGGGAAGAGGGATGGAGAAAGAGGCAAGGGGGTGCAGAAAGAAGCATGAGAACTGCAGAAAGAAACAAAAGAAGTGCAGAAAGAAGGAACAGAGGTGCAGAAAGAGGCAAGAGGGGTGCAGAAAGAGGCAATAGGGGTGCAGAAAGAAGCGAGAGTTGCAGAAAGAAACAGAAGAAGTACAGAAAGAAGTAACAGAGGTGCAGAAAGAGGCAAGAGGGGTGCAGAAAGAAACAAAAAGAAGTGCAGAAAGAAACAACAGAGGTGCAGAAAGAGGCAAGAGGACTGCAGAAAGAGGCACTAGGGGTGCAGAAAGAAGCAAGAGAGATGCAGAAAGAAGCAAGAGAAATGCAGAAAAAAGTAACAGATGCAGAAAGGGGGAAGTGGGGTGGAGAAAGAGGCAAGAGGGATACAGAAATAAACTAGAGAGGTGCAGAAAGAAACAAAAGAAGTGCAGAAAGAAGGAACAGAGGTGCAGAAAGAGGCAAGAGAGGTGCAGAAAGAGGGAAGAGGGGTGTGAAAGAGGCACGAGGGGTGCAGAAGGAAGGGACAGAGGTGCAGAAAGAAGCAAGAGAAGTGCAGAAAGAAGCAACAGAGGTGCAGAAAGAGGGATGAGGGGTGGAGAAAGAGGCAAGAGAAGTGCAGAAAGAAGCAACAGAGATGTAAAAAGGGGGAACAGGGGTGGAGAAAGTGGCAAGAGGGGTGCAGAAAGAAGGAACAGAGGTGCAGAAAGAAATTAAAGAGCAGAAAGAAGGAACAGAGGTGCAGAAAGAGGCAAGAGAGGTACAGAAAGAGGGAAGAAGGGTGCAGAAAGAAGCACGAGTGGTGCAGAAAGAAGCAAAGAGGTGCAGAAAGAAGGAACAGAGGTGCAGAAAGAGGCAACAGGGGTGAAGAAAGAGGGAAGAGGGGTGGAGAAAGAGGCAAGGGGGGCAGAAAGAAGCAAGAGCGTTGCAGAAAGAAACAAAAGAAGTGCAGAAAGAAGGAACAGAGGTGCAGAAAGAGGCAAGAGAGGTGCAGAAAGAAGCAAGAGAGGTGTAGAAAGAAGCAAGAGGAGTGCAGAAAGAAGCAACAGAGGTGCAGAAAGAGGCAAGAGAGGTACAAAAAGAGGGAAGAGGGGTGCAGAAAGAGGCACGAGGGGTGCAGAAAGAAACAAGAGACATTCAGAAAGAAACAAAAGAAGTGCAGAAAGAAGGTACAGCAGTGCAGAAAGGGGCAACAGGGGTGCAGAAAGAGGGAAGTGGGGTGGAGAAAGAGGCAAGGGGGTGTAGAAAGAAGCATGAGAGCTGCAGAAAGACACAAAAGAAGTGCAGAAAGAAGGGACAGAGGTGCAGAAAGAGGCAAGAGGGGTACAGAAAGAGGCAAAAGGGGTGCAGAAAGAAGTGAGAGGTGCAGAAAGAAACAAAAGAAGTGCAGAAAGAAGGAACAGAGGTGCAGAAAGAGGCAAGAGGGGTGCAGAAAGAAACAAAAGAAGTGCAGAAAGAAGGAACAGAGGTGCAGAAAGAGGCACGAGGGGTGCAGAAAGAAGGAAGAGAGATGCAGAAAGAAGCAAGAGAAATGCATAAAAAAGCAAAAGAGATGCAGAAAGGGGGAAGTGGGGTGGAGAAAGAGGCAAGAGGGATACATAAATAAACAAGAGAGGTGCAGAAAAAAACAAAAGAAGTGCAGAAAGAAGGAACAGAGGTTCAGAAAGAGGCAAGAGGGGTGCAGACAGAGGGAAGAGGGGTGTGAAAGAGGCGCGAGGGGTGCAGAAAGAAGGGACAGAGGTGCAGAAAGAAGCAAGAGAAGTGCAGAAAGAAGCAACAGAGGTGCAGAAAGAGGGATGAGGGGTAGAAAAAGAGGCAAGAGAAGTGCAGAAAGAAGCAACAGAGATGCAAAAAGGGGGAACAGGGGTGGAGAAAGTGGCAAGAGGGGTGCAGAAAGAAGCACGAGAGGTGCAGAAAGAAACAAAAAAGAGCTGAAAGAAGGAACAGGGATGCAGAAAGAGGCAAGAGGGGTGCAGAAAGACAGAAGAGGGGTGCAGAAAGAAGCACAAGAGGTGCTGAAGTAAGAGAGTGTAAGGAAGAAGGAGACTTCAGGTAAATTAGGATGAAGTTTACTCTGTCAGCGGAACATAGGTAAGGTGCGACTTAGCCCCGCAACCACAGAAGACCGTTGGCCGCCCCGCTCCCGAATCCCATTTCCCCAAGATTCTCCTCATTCTCCCGGCACGCGGAAAAACACCTAGAGAGAATGATAGAGAATCCAACACATCTTTCCCCTTTAAACAATGAGATGAAAACCAAAACTTGAAAACAGAGATCAAATAAAAACCTAGAGCAAAGGCGAAATATTCCAACAACAGAAGAGCATAAAAGTCATTGCAAAATATAATCCTGAAATTTGGAAGGCAATTTGATGGTCCTGGAAGACGGGGAACAGGAAGTAAAATTAGTGTCATTATTAACTTCAGCTCAAACAGAATTATTGGATTGAACATGTAAACCCGTTTTAGACACAGCAATCTTCCCCTTGTTCCACCACCTACCATCATCCAATTTGACAGCGCCTTTGTTAATTTTTACAACCTTCTTAAGAACAGAAAGTTTGGACTCCCTTTTGGGTGAAATCCTAGAACACTTAACTCTCACCATGTCCCCCACACAGACATTCGACTGTTTGGGGCCTGGTTCGACCTGCGTTTGATCATACCTATTTTGTGCCTCAACACGCTTTTTGCCAACATCATCAATCTTATACTTAGGCAAAATGAACCCCTTGTCACCCATCCATCTTCTCAAGAGTTTACAGGTAGGTACACGACCTCTTAACCCCTTCGCTGCTAGGCCTTTTCCCCCCCTGTGCTAAGCCTTTTTTTGGCTATTTGGGGTAGTTCGCGCTTAGGCCCCTGTAACTTTTTGACCACATAAGGTATCCATGCCAAATTTGCGTCCTTTTCTTTCAACATCCTGGGGATTCTAATGGTACCCAGGGTTTGTGGATTCCCCTGGAGGGGCAAAATACAGCTAAATTTTGGGTTTTTTGGGAAAAATGGGAAAAAAGTGCTGCAAATGAAAGCGTCTGGGTTTTTCCCTACAAATGGTATCAAAAAAGGGTTTGTGGGGCTGAATTCACCATTTTCCCACCTTTTAGGGAATGACAGACTTTTGTCATAAAACCAAAGTTTTTTACACAGTTTTGGCATTTTTCTGGGACATAGCCTATTTTTGCTATTTTTTGTGCTTTCAACCTCCTTCCAGTTAATGGTAGACATGGGTATGAAAGCAATAATGGATCCTGGAATCAATCAATCAATCACAGAATTTGTAAAGCGCACTACTTACCCGCGAGGGTCTCAAGGCGCTGGGGAGAAAAAAAAGGGGGGGTGCTGCTACTGGTCGAACAACCAGGTCTTGAGTAGCCTCCTGAAGGTCAGCAGGTCTTGGGTCTGTCGTAGGCTTAGTGGAAGGGTGTTCCAGGTCTTGGCGGCGAGGTGGGAGAAGGATCTGCCGCCGGTGGTAGTTCTTCGAATGCGAGGGACGGTGGCGAGGGAGAGGTCGGCGGAGCGGAGTTGGCGGTTGGGGACGTAGAAGAGGAGTCGTCTGTTGAGGTAGGCTGGGCCGGTCTTGTGGAGTGCCTTGTGTGCGTGGATGAGGAGTTTGAAGGAGATTCTCCTGTCGACGGGGAGCCAGTGCAGGTTCCTCAGGTGGGGGGTGATGTGGCTGTGGCGTGGTACATCGAGGATCAGGCGTGCGGGAGGCGTTTGTGTGCGTTGCAGTCGCTTGATGAGCTTGGCCGGGGCTCCCGCGTAGGGGGCGTTCCCATAGTCAAGTCTGCTACTGATGAGGGCCTGGGTGACTGTTCTTCTTGTGTCTGTCGGGATCCACCTGTAGATCTTGCGAAGCATGCGGAGGGTGTTGAAGCAGGAGGATGAGACTGCGTTGACTTGCTTGGCCATGGAGAGCGTTGAGTCGAGGATGACTCCCAGGTTGCGTGCGTGGTCGGTGGGTGTCGGGGCTGCTCCCAGCGTCGTTGGCCACCAGGAGTCGTCCCAGGCTGAGGGGTTGGAGCCGAGGATGAGGACCTCTGTCTTCTCCGTGTTCAGTTTTAGTCGGCTGATCTTCATCCAATCGGCGACGGCCTTCATTCCTTCATGGAGGTTGGATTTGGCGGCGAGGGGTCCTTGGTGAGGGAGAAGATCAGTTGAGTGTCGTCGGCGTAGGGAGATTATGTTGAGGTCGTGCTGTCTGGTGATGCGTGCGAGCGGGGCCATGTAGATGTTGAACAGTGTTGGGCTGAGGGACGATCCCTGGGGTACGCCGCAGATGATCTCGGAGGCTTCGGATCGGAATGGTGGGAGGCGGACTCTCTGGGTTCTGCCGGCGAGGAAGGAGGTGGCCCATTCCAGGGCCTTGTCTCGGATCCCTGCGTCGTGGAGGCGTGCGCGTAGAGTGCGGTGGCAGACAGTGTCGAAGGCGGCGGAGAGGTCCAGCAGGATGAGGGCTGCGGTCTCACCGTTGTCCAGCAGGATCCTGATGTCGTCGGTGGCGGCGATGAGGGCAGTCTCAGTGCTGTGGTTGCTGCGGAACCCCGATTGGGATGGGTCCAGGATGCTGTTTTCTTCGAGGTATCGGGTTAGCTGTTTGTTGACGATCTTCTCGATGACCTTGGCTGGGAACGGAAGCAGGGAGATGGGCCGGAAGTTCTTGAGGTCTCTCGGGTCCGCCTTGGGTTTTTGAGTAGGGCGTTGATCTCTGCGTGTTTCCAGCTCTCTGGGAAGGTCGCGGTCTCGAAGGAGAGATTGATGATGTTGCACAGGTGGGGTGCGATGGAGCTGCTGGCTTTGTTGAAGATGTGTTGCGGGAAAGGGTCTGACGGGGAGCCGGAGTATATTGTGCTCATGGTCTTGATGGTGTCCTCGATGTTCACGCTGGCCCAGGCTGGCAGGGGGTCGTGGTCGATGGTGTGCGGCGGGTCTGGTGCATCGATCTTAGTTGGGGCTGTCTGGGTGTTGAAGCTGTCGTGGATGTCGGCGATCTTGCGGTGGAAGAAGGTGGCGAGGGAATCGCACAGGGGTTGCGACGGCGGGATGTCGTTGGTGTTGGAGCTGGGGTTGGAGAGTTCCTTCACGATGTTGAAAAGCTCCTTGCTGTTGTGTGCGTTGTTGTCGAGGCGGTCTTTGAAGGAGATTCTCTTGGCGGACTTGATGAGGTGGTGGTGGTTTCGGATGGCGTCTTTGTGGGCTGCGTGGCTGTCCGGTGTCTTATCACTGTGCCATTTCTTCTCTAGTTTCCGGCAGGTACGCTTGGAAGCTAGGAGTTCCGAGGTGAACCAGCTGGCTCTTTTGGTGGTGTCACTGTAGGTGAGTTTTCAGCGGGGCGAGGGTGTTGGCACAGTCGTCCATCCATCGTCTGAGGTTGCAGGCAGCGTCGTCGGTGTTGGATGGGTCGGAGGGAGGGCTGAGAGCGAGGGTTGCCCGTAGTTGGTCTTTGGTGACTTTGCTCCAGCAGCGGCGTGGGATCTGTTGGGTGCGGTGGTGTGTGGTGGGTTTCTGGAAGGTGAAATGGATGCAGCGGTGGTCGGTCCAGAGGAGTTCCGTGGTGTGGCTGAAGGAGACGTGGGAGCTTGAGGAGAAGATGGGGTCAAGCGTGTGGCCGGCGGAATGGGTCGGTGGTGGAGTTGCTGTCGTTGTTGTTCTCCAGGTGAAAGTTCAGGTCTCCGAGGAGGATGTAGTCGGTAGAGGTCAGGGCGTGCGTGCTGATGAAGTCGGCGATGGAGTCGCTGAACTGGGGTCGGGGCCCAGGGGGTCTGTAGACAAGGGTGCCTCTAAGGGTGGTGTTGGGGTCCGTGTGGATCTGGAAGTGCATGTGTTCGGCGGTGCTGAGAGTGTCGTCGGTGCTGGTCGAGACCCTGATGGTGTTCTTGTGGACGATGGCGATTCCTCCTCCTACTGCGTTGACGCGGTCTCTGCGGGTGATCTTATAGCCGTCTGGGATGGCTATGGCGATGTCGGGGCGGAGGAGTCGTTCATCCAGGTCTCTGTCAGGAAGGCGACGTCTGGTGATGATGTGTCGAGCAGGTCCCAGAGCTCGACGGGCGTGTTTGCGTGCGGAGTGGGTGTTCAGTAGGATGCATCGGAGGTGGTTGAGGTCCTTCTTGGCGGGCGCCTCAGTGGCTCTGAGGCTGGTGTAGCTGCAGTTCCGGCAGGTGAAGGGACCATGGGTGCGTTTCGGGGCGGCCTTGAAGCAGTTGTGCGTCCGTCCGGGGTTGAGAGCGTGGAGTGTGGTGGCATCGTATCGGCGTCGGTCCTCGAGGCTGGTGCGGGGGGCGCACGGCCCAGGGGTTCTGGCGCTGGGCGCGGTCCAGGCGCGGACGGGCGCAGACGGGCTTGCCTTAGGCGCGCCTTTGGCGCGCCAGCGGCGCGCCCGCTGCGCACGTCCGCTGCGCGGCCGCACAGCGGCCGCCATATATGGGGAGGTGGGAGGGAGGAGCAGCTGGGAGGCGGGAGGCAGGGGCAGCGAATGGGCAGTCAGGGGGGCGGGGCCGCAGGGGACGCAGCGGCGGGAGTGGAGAGAGGCAGCGAGGGGTACAGAAGGCAAAATGGGCACAGTTCAATGGGGCAGCGGGGGAAACAGAAGGAAAATGGACACGGGGAAAATGGGGGCAGCGAGGGAAACAGAAGGAAAAAAGGGCACAGTTCAATGGGGGCAGCGAGGGAAACAGAAGGAAAAATGGACACAGGGAAAATGGGGGCAGCGAGGAAACAGAAGGAAAAAAGGACACAGTTCAATGGGGGCAGCGGGGGAAACAGAAGGAAAAATGGACACAGTTCAATGGGGGCAGCGGGGGAAACAGAAGTAAAAATGGACACAGTTCAATGGGGGCAGCTGGGGAAACAGAAGGAAAATGGACACAGGGAAAATGGGGGCAGCGAGGGAAACAGAAGGAAAAATGGACACAGGGAAAATGGGGGCAGCGAGGGAAACAGAAGGAAAAAAAGGACACAGTTCAATGGGGGCAGCGAGGGAAACAGAAGGAAAAATGGACACAGTTCAATGGGGGCAGCGAGGGAAACAGAAGGAAAAATGGACACAGGGAAAATGGGGGCAGCGAGGGAAACAGAAGGAAACAAGCATTGGCATAGCCAATAGGTCTCGCCTTTGGGACCTTATGTGTTTAGCCAGAACCTTTGGCTATGTTGTAGAGCATTGTGGCTGCTGTGCATTATGTTGAAAAGTTATAATAAAAAGTGTTAAGCATTTTTGTTACCTTTATACAAACGAAGAGAACATTATATACAACTGAAAAACCTGATTAAAAAAGATTTTAACATAAAAAATGTCTTCTACTTTTTTGTACTTGCACTGCTGGCAACTTCTTCTTGCCTGTTCTCATGCTTGTTTGTTATAAAAAAAATTGTTATGGTGTATGTTGCATTCAGTACAGTGTAATTATGTGGTGTGTAATTATGTGGCACTGAGTGGTATTTGGAGTGTATGTTGCATTGAGTGCAGTGTAATTATGTAGCATATAATGTGGCACTGAGTGGTAATGTGTGGAGTGTATGTTGCATTCAGTAGAGTGTAATTATGTGGTGTGTAATTATGTGGCACTGAGTGGTATTTGGAGTGTATGTTGCATTGAGTGCAGTGTAATTATGTAGCATATAATTATGTGGCACTGAGTGGTATTGTGTGGAGTGTATGTTGCATTCAGTAGAGTGTAATTATGTGGCGTGTAATTATGTGACTAAGTACTACTATTTGGAGTGTATGTTGCATTGAGTGCAGTGTAATTATGTAGCATATAATGTGGCACTGAGTGGTATTGTGTGGAGTGTATGTTGCATTCAGTAGAGTGTAATGCACTGTGTGAGGGGGTGAGAGCTTCCACCGTTCACCCCGGGGTGCTGCTCTGGGGCTCCGGGCAGGTGTGTCGTGTAAGGAGGCTGCGTGCAGGGAAGGAGCGTCACAGTCCCGGCGTCAGGGGCGGGGACGTGGGGAGCATGGTGAACGGAAAGTGGGGGTTCTGTGATTTTCTCAATATTTTGGGGGTTTTACTAAGCACCAATCACCACCTGTATATGGGTGGCGATTTAGATAGCGCACAAACGGTCTCTTGGCGCTTACCATATTGATGTCACTATCGACCATGTTACTGGTGGCAATTTTACCAAACACATGAAAATAAAAGACCGAGTATGCCCGCCCGGCACAACCAGCTGAGCAACTTCAGCACGGTAAAATGACTTACACACGCATCGGATGCATATAAGGAGCATTTATAGAATGTATTCATGTGTGATCTCCTATTCTGAGGGTGGGGTTTCTATGGAATGGGTGAGCTTGAAGGAGCACAGGGGATGGCAGCCTGGAGCATGTGTTCAGCGTGTGTGGGGGGTGCGCGTGTATAGAGGGGCGTGGTGCGTGCTGTGTGGGGGTTTGCAGCCGTGTGGGGGCCTGGGGTTTCTCTGTAGAGACTAGCGAGGCAATGTCTGTGTGCGCTGGGGAGAGGCGGGGTGGTGTCTTTTGTGGAGGTGTGGGGGGAGTGTTTGTCTGGGTGCAGATGTGTGAAAGACATTATGTGTAGAGGTAGGAGTGATTTATGTGTTTTTGTATAAGTTAGTCGTACAGGGAGGGATGGACAACTGTACCTGGTGAAGCTATACATTTTTGAAAAGAAGCCAAAATTCTGAATTCAGCAAGGGGTCATTTGTGTAGATCCTTTAAGGTTTCTTTATAGAAACTAACAGTTAAATATAGGAAAAATTGAAAATTTGTTGAAAAAAATAGCCTTTTGTGTCAACGTTTTCACCTGTAACTTCTTCTAATTTTGACAGCTCTTTGAAAGCAAAATACCATTACATCCACTGGACCTTACTGGTTGTGGGGATATATAGGACTTGTAGGTTCACCAAGAACCCGACGAACCCAGAGCCAAAAACTGAGCAGCGACTTGCAATGGTTTTTTATTATGTACGGGTATATAGCAATTATTCTGGGAAAATGTATACATGGAAAAATCGGTATGAAATACACCTATGTATTTCTGAAATGGGAACAAAATATAGAGTTTATAAACAGTAGATATTTGCACATTTCCGAAATTGGGAATACTCATACTAGCATGAGAATTATCGATCATTTTTCAAAATTACTTCTTTTTTTCTCATTGTCTTTCATTTGGAAGGCAGAAATGCATTGAAAGTCAATAGGTAATAACAGTTGCTTTACAAATCTGTATTACCCCAAGTCTCCCGATAAAAATGGTACCTCACTTGTGTGGGTAGGCATAGTGCCCACGACAGGAAACGGCTCAAAACGCAACGTGAACACACCACATTTTCACAATGAAAAATTACCCTTTTTTTGCAAAGTGCCTAGCTGTAGTTTTTGAACCCTAGCTTGCCGGCACCTAGGGAAACCTAGCAAACCTATACATTTTTGAAAACTAGACACCCAGGGGAATCCAGGATGGGGTGACGTGACTGGCTCTCACCAGGTTCTGTTACCCAGAATCCCTTGCAAACCTAACAAAATGTAAAAAAAACAAATTTTCCTCACATTTCTGTGGTGGAAAGTTCTGGAATCTGCGTGGATCCACAAATTTCCACCCACCCCGCGTTCCCCAAAGTCTTCCGAGAAAAATGGTACCTCACTTGCGTGGGTAGGCCTAGTGCCCGCGACAGGAAACGGCGCAAAACGCAACATGGACACACCACAATTTCACAGTGAAAAATTACCCTTTTTTGGCAAAGTGCCTAGCTGTAGTTTTTGAACCCTAGCTCTGCCGGCACCTAGGGAAACCTAGTAAACCTATACATTTTTGAAAACTAGATACCCAGGGGAATCCAGGATGGGGTGACTTGACTGGCTCTCACCAGGTTCTGTTACCCAGAATCCCTTGCAAACCTAAAAAATTGTCAAAAAAAACAAATTTTCCTCACATTTCTGTGGTGGAAAGTTCTGGAATGTGCGTGGATCCACAAATTTCCACCCACCCCGCGTTTTCCAAAGTCTTCCGAGAAAAATGGTACCTCACTTGTGTGGGTAGGCCTATTGCCCGCGACAGGAAATGGCGCAAAACGCAACATGGACACACCACAATTTCACAGTGAAAAATGACCCTTTTTTGGCAAAGTGCCTAGCTGTAGTTTTTTAACCCTAGCTCTGCCGGCACCTAGGGAAACCTAGCAAACCTATACATTTTTGAAAACTAGACACCCAGGGGAATCCAGGATGGGGTGACTTGTCTGGCTCTCTCCAGGTTATGTTACCCAGAATCCCTTGCAAACATAAACATTTGTCTAAAAACCCACATTTTACTCACATTTCTGTGGTGGAAAGTTCTGGAATCTGCGTGGATCCACAAATGTCCACCCACCCCGCGTTCCCCAAAGTCTTCCGAGAAAAATGGTACCTCACTTGTGTGGGTAGGCCTAGTGCCCGCGACAGGAAATGGCGCAAAACACAACGTGGACACACCACAATTTCACCGTGAAAAATGACCCTTTTTTGGCAAAGTGCCTAGCTGTAGTTTTTGATCCCTAGCTCTGCTGGCACATAGGAAAACCTAGCAAACCTATACATTTTTGAAAAATAGACACCCAGGCGAATCCAGGACGGGGTGACTTGACTGCCTCTCACCAGGTTCTGTTACCCAGAATCCCTTGCAAACCTAAACAATTGTCCAAAAAAACACATTTTCCTCACATTTTCTGTGGTGGAAAGTTCTGGAATCTGCGTGGA
Source organism: Calotriton arnoldi (assembly GCA_963921515.1). Lineage (NCBI taxonomy): Eukaryota > Metazoa > Chordata > Amphibia > Caudata > Salamandridae > Calotriton > Calotriton arnoldi. The sequence continues at coordinate 325,809 of CAWUFW010015855.1, read as the reverse complement.
TCCACAAATTTCCACCCACCCCGCGTTCCCCAAAGTCTTCCGAGACAAATGGTACCTCACTTGCGTGGGTAGGCCTAGTGCCCGTGACAGGAAACGGTGCAAAACGCAACGTGGACACACCACAATTTCACAGTGAAAAATGACCCTTTTTTGGCAAAGTGCCTAGCTGTAGTTTTTGTTCCCTAGCTCTGCCTGCACCTAGGGAAACCTAGCAAACCTATACATTTTTGAAAACTAGACACTGGGATTCCAGGGAGGCATGGCTTGCATGGATCCCCCAACGTTTCCTTACCCAGAATCCCTGCAAACCTCAAATTTAGCTGAACAAATCACTTTTTCACACATTTTTGTGTGGGAAGTTGTGGCATCACCGGGCTGACACAAATTTCCTACCACCCAGCGTTCCCGGGTCTCCCGATAAATATGGTGCCTCACTCGTGTGGGAGGCCCAAGTACACGCGGCAGACAAGGACCCAAAACGTATTGAGGCGACATCAAAATTGCCTAGCTCAAAACTACCTGGTTTCGCAAGGGGGGTCACCTGGGTTTATGGCCCCGTGCTTGGCGGCCATCTTGGGAAACCTACCAAACCCACATATTTCTGAAAACTAGACACCGAGATTCCAGGGAGGTATGGCTTGCGTGGATCCCAACGTTTCACCAGAATCCCTGCAAACCTCAAATTTAGCTGCAAAAATCACTTTTTCTGCACATTTTGTGTGGGAAAGTTGTGGCATCACCGGGCTGACACAAATTTCCTACCACCCAGCGTTCTCCGGGTCTCCCGATAAAAATGGTGCCTCACTCGTGTGGGAGGCCCAAGTACCACGACAGGCAAGGGCCCAAAACGTATTGAGGCGACATCAAAATTGCCTATCTCAAAACGACCTGGTTTGTAAGGGGTCACCTGGATTTTGACTCCGTGCTCGGCGGCCATCTAGGGAAACCTACCAACCCACACATTTCTGAAAACTAGACACCCGGGATTCCGGGAGGTATGACTTGCGTGGATCCCCCAACGTTTCACCCAGAATCCCTGCAAACCTCAAATTTAGCTGAAAAAATCACTTTTTCCACACATTTTGTGTGGGAAAGTTGTAGCATCACCGGGCTGACACAAATTTCCTACCACCCAGCGTTCCCGGGTCTCCCAATAAAATGGTGCCTCACTCGTGTGGGAGGCCCAAGTACGCGACAGGCAAGGGCCCAAAACGTATTGAGGCGACATCAAAATTGCCTATCTCAAAACGACCTGGTTTGCAAGGAGGTCACCTGGATTTTGACCCGTGCTCGGCGGCCATCTAGGGAAACCTACCAAACCCACACATTTCTGAAAACTAGACACCCGGGATTCGGGAGGCATGACTTGCGTGGATCCCCAACGTTTCTTACCCAGAATCCTCTGCAAACCTCAAATTTAGCTGAAAAATCACTTTTTCCACACATTTTTGTGTGGGAAAGTTGTAGCATCATCGGGCTGACACAAATTTTCTACCACCCAGCGTTCCCCGGTCTCCTGATAAAAATGGTGCCTCACTGCGTGTGGGAGGCCCAAGTACCGCGACAGGCAAGGGCCCAAAACATTTTATGATTGGCAATTTTGATGTTGCCTCAATACGTTTTGGGACCTTGCCTGTCGCGGGTACTTGGGCCTCCCACACGAGTGAGGCACCATTTTTATCGGGAGACCTGGGGAACGCTGGGTGGTAGGAAATTTGTGTCAGCCCGGTGATGCCACAACTTTCCCACACAAAATGTGTGAAAAAAGTGATTATTTCAGCTAAAATTGAGGTTTGCAGGGGATTCTGGGTAAGGAAACGTTGGGGATCCACGCAAGCCATACCTCCCTGGAATCCCCGGGTGTCTAGTTTTCAGAAATGTGTGCGTTGTAGGTTTCCTAGATGGCCGCCGAGCACGGAGCCAAAACCCAGGTGACCCCCTTGCAAAACCAGGTTGTTTTGTGATAAGCAATTTTGATGTCGCCTCAATACGTTTTGGGCCCTTGCCTGTCGCAGGTACTTGGGCCTTCCACACGAGTGAGGCACCATTTTTATCGGGAGACCTGGGGGAACGCTGGGTGGTAGGAAATTCGTGTCAGCCCGGTGATGCCACAACTTTCCCACACACAAATGTGTGAAAAAGTGATTTGTTTCAGCTAAAATTGAGGTTTGCAGGGGATTCTGGGTAAGGAAATGTTGGGGGATCCACGCAAGCCATACCTCCCTGGAATCCCCGGTTCTCTAGTTTTCAGAAATGTATGGGTTTGGTAAGTTTCCTAGATGGCCGCCGAGCACGGGCCAAAAATCCAGGTGACCCTCCTTGCAAAACCAGGTTGTTTTGTGATAGGCAATTTTGATGTCGCCTCAATACGTTTTGGGCCCTTGCCTGTCGCGGTACTTGGGCCTCCCACACGAGTGAGGCACCATTTTTATTGGGAGACCTGGGGAACGTTGGGTGGGTGGAAATTTGTGTCAGCCCGGTGATGCCACAACTTTCCCACACAAAATGTGTGAAAAAGTGATTTTTTCAGCTAAAATTGAGGTTTGCAGGGGATTCTGGGTAAGGAAACGTTGGGGGATCCACGCAAGCCATACCTCCATGGAATCCCCGGGTGTCTAGTTTTCAGAAATATGTGGGTTTGGTAGGTTTCCTAGCTGGCCGCCGAGCACGGGGCCAAAACTCAGGTGACCCGCTTGCAAAACCAGGTCGTTTTGTGATAGGCAATTTTGATGTCACCTCAATACGTTTTGGGCCCTTGCCTGTCGTGGGTACTTGGGCCTCCCACACGAGTGAGGCACCATTTTTATTGGGAGACCTGGGGAACGCTGGGTGGTAGGAAATTTGTGTCAGCCCAGTGACGCCACAACTTTCACACACAAAAATGTGTGGAAAAAGTGATTTTTTCAGCTAAATTTGAGGTGTGCAGGGGATTCTGGGTAAGAAAACGTTAGGGGATCCACGCAAGCCATACCTCCCTGGAATCCTCCGGGTGTCTAGTTTTCAGAAATTTGTGGGTTTGGTAGGTTTCCCTAGCTGGCCGGCGAGCACCGGGCTAAAAACCCAGGTGACCCCCCTTGCAAAACCAGGTCTTTTTGTGATAGGCAATTTTGATGTCGCCTCAATAAGTTTTGGGCCCTTGCCTGTCGCGGGTACTTGGGCCTCCCACACGAGTGAGGCACCATTTTTATCGGGAGACCTGGGGGAACGCTGGGTGGTAGGAAATTTGTGTCAGCCCGGTGATGCCACAACTTTCCCACACAAAAATGTGCGGAAAAAGTGATTTTTTTCCAGCTAAATTTGAGGTGTGCAGGGGATTCTGGGTAAGAAAACGTTGGGGGATCCACGCAAGCCATACCTCCCTCGAATCCCCCGGGTGTCTAGTTTTCAGAAATGTGTGCGTTTGGTAGGTTTCCCTAGATGGCCGCCGACCACGGGGCCAAAAACCCAGGTGACCCCCCTTGCAAAACCAGGTTGTTTTGTGATAAGCAATTTTGATGTCGCCTCAATACGTTTTGGGCCCTTGCCTGTCGCAGGTACTTGGGCCTTCCACACGAGTGAGGCACCATTTTTATCGGGAGACCTGGGGGAACGCTGGGTGGTAGGAAATTCGTGTCAGCCCGGTGATGCCACAACTTTCCCACACACAAATGTGTGAAAAAAGTGATTTGTTTCAGCTAAAATTGAGGTTTGCAGGGGATTCTGGGTAAGGAAATGTTGGGGGATCCACGCAAGCCATACCTCCCTGGAATCCCCCGGTTCTCTAGTTTTCAGAAATGTATGGGTTTGGTAAGTTTCCCTAGATGGCCGCCGAGCACGGGGCCAAAAATCCAGGTGACCCTCCTTGCAAAACCAGGTTGTTTTGTGATAGGCAATTTTGATGTCGCCTCAATACGTTTTGGGCCCTTGCCTGTCGCGGGTACTTGGGCCTCCCACACGAGTGAGGCACCATTTTTATTGGGAGACCTGGGGGAACGTTGGGTGGTTGGAAATTTGTGTCAGCCCGGTGATGCCACAACTTTCCCACACAAAAATGTGTGAAAAAAGTGATTTTTTCAGCTAAAATTGAGGTTTGCAGGGGATTCTGGGTAAGGAAACGTTGGGGGATCCACGCAAGCCATACCTCCATGGAATCCCCCAGGTGTCTAGTTTTCAGAAATATGTGGGTTTGGTAGGTTTCCCTAGCTGGCCGCCGAGCACGGGGCCAAAAACCCAGGTGACCCGCTTGCAAAACCAGGTCGTTTTGTGATAGGCAATTTTGATGTCACCTCAATACGTTTTGGGCCCTTGCCTGTCGTGGGTACTTGGGCCTCCCACACGAGTGAGGCACCATTTTTATTGGGAGACCTGGGGGAACGCTGGGTGGTAGGAAATTTGTGTCAGCCCAGTGACGCCACAACTTTCACACACAAAAATGTGTGGAAAAAGTGATTTTTTTCAGCTAATTTTGAGGTGTGCAGGGGATTCTGGATAAGAAAACGTTAGGGGATCCACGCAAGCCATACCTCCCTGGAATCCTCCGGGTGTCTAGTTTTCAGAAATTTGTGGGTTTGGTAGGTTTCCCTAGCTGGCTGGCGAGCACGGGGCTAAAAACCCAGGTGACCCCCCTTGCAAAACCAGGTCTTTTTGTGATAGGCAATTTTGATGTCGCCTCAATAAGTTTTGGGCCCTTGCCTGTCGCGGGTACTTGGGCCTCCCACACGAGTGAGGCACCATTTTTATCGGGAGACCTGGGGAACGCTGGGTGGTAGGAAATTTGTGTCAGCCCGGTGATGCCACAACTTTCCCACACAAAAATGTGCGGAAAAAGTGATTTTTTCCAGCTAAATTTGAGGTGTGCAGGGGATTCTGGGTAAGAAAACGTTGGGGGATCCACGCAAGCCATACCTCCTCGAATCCCCGGGTGTCTAGTTTTCAGAAATGTGTGCGTTTGGTAGGTTTCCCTAGATGGCCGCCGACCACGGGGCCAAAAACCCAGGTGACCCCCCTTGCAAAACCAGGTTGTTTTGTGATAAGCAATTTTGATGTCGCCTCAATACGTTTTGGGCCCTTGCCTGTCGCAGGTACTTGGGCCTTCCACACGAGTGAGGCACCATTTTTATCGGGAGACCTGGGGAACGCTGGGTGGTAGGAAATTCGTGTCAGCCCGGTGATGCCACAACTTTCCCACACACAAATGTGTGAAAAAAGTGATTTGTTTCAGCTAAAATTGAGGTTTGCAGGGGATTCTGGGTAAGCAAATGTTGGGGGATCCATGCAAGCCATACCTCCCTGGAATCCCCCGGTTCTCTAGTTTTCAGAAATGTATGGGTTTGGTAAGTCTCCCTAGATGGCCGCCGAGCACGGGGCCAAAAACCCAGGTGACCCTCCTTGCAAAACCAGGTTGTTTTGTGATAGGCAATTTTGATGTCGCCTCAATACGTTTTGGGCCCTTGCCTGTCGCGGGTAGTTGGGCCTCCCACACGAGTGAGGCACCATTTTTATTGGGAGACCTGGGGGAACGTTGGGTGGTTGGAAATTTGTGTCAGCCCGGTGATGCCACAACTTTCCCACACAAAAATGTGTGAAAAAAGTGATTTTTTCAGCTAAAATTGAGGTTTGCAGGGGATTCTGGGTAAGGAAACGTTGGGGGATCCACGCAAGCCATACCTCCATGGAATCCCCCGGGTGTCTAGTTTTCAGAAATATGTGGGTTTGGTAGGTTTCCCTAGCTGGCCGCCGAGCACGGGGCCAAAAACCCAGGTGACCCGCTTGCAAAACCAGGTCGTTTTGTGATAGGCAATTTTGATGTCACCTCAATACGTTTTGGGCCCTTGCCTGTCGTGGGTACTTGGGCCTCCCACACGAGTGAGGCACCATTTTTATTGGGAGACCTGGGGGAACGCTGGGTGGTAGGAAATTTGTGTCAGCCCAGTGACGCCACAACTTCACACACAAAAATGTGTGGAAAAAGTGATTTTTTTCAGCTAATTTTGAGGTGTGCAGGGGATTCTGGGTAAGAAAACGTTAGGGGATCCATGCAAGCCATACCTCCATGGAATCCTCCGGGTGTCTAGTTTTCAGAAATGTGTGGGTTTGGTAGGTTTCCCTAGCTGGCCGGCGAGCACGGGGCTAAAAACCCAGGTGACCCCCCTTGCAAAACCAGGTCTTTTTGTGATAGGCAATTTTGATGTCGCCTCAATAAGTTTTGGGCCCTTGCCTGTCGCGGGTACTTGGGCCTCCCACACGAGTGAGGCACCATTTTTATCGGGAGACCTGGGGGAACGCTGGGTGGTAGGAAATTTGTGTCAGCCCGGTGATGCCACAACTTTCCCACACAAAAATGTGCGGAAAAAGTGATTTTTTTCCAGCTAAATTTGAGGTGTGCAGGGGATTCTGGGTAAGAAAACGTTGGGGGAACCACGCAAGCCATACCTCCCTCGAATCCCCCGGGTGTCTAGTTTTCAGAAATGTGTGGGTTTGGTAGGTTTCCCTAGCTGGCCGCCGAGCACGGGGCCAAAAACCCAGGTGACCCCCCTTGCAAAACCAGGTCGTTTTGTGATAGGCAATTTTGATGTTGCCTCAATACGTTTTGGGCCCTTGCCTGTCGCGGGTACTTGGGCCTCCCACACGAGTGAGGCACCATTTTTATCGGGAGACCTGGGGGAATGCTGTGTAGAAGGAAATTTGCGGATCCACGCAGATTCCAGAACTTTCCCACAACAGAATTGTGAGGAAAATGTGTTTTTTTTTACAAAGTTTGAGGTTTGCAAGGGATTCTGGGTAGCAGAACCTGGTGAGAGCCAGATAAGTCACCCCATCCTGGATTCCCCTTGGTGTCTAGTTTTAAAAAATGTACAGGTTTGCTAGGTTTCCCTACGTGCCAGCTGCGCTAGGGCCCAAAATCCACAGGTAGGCACATTGCTAAAAAAAAGTCGGAGCCTAGTGGGCTTTCTGCCGCCCTGGGGGGGAATCGGGGGAGGGGGGTTCACCCCGATATGCTCCCAAGGGGGGCAGAAAGACTGTGGCTATTTTTTGTGGGGGTGGGGGCATTGGTATGACCATTTTGGGCAGCCCCCACGCATATAAAAGCCTGCGTAATCGCTGGTGCCTAGTGGGCTTTCTGCCCTCCCAGGGGGAAGATCAGGGGCCACTGCCCCAATCTGCCCTCCCGGGGGGCAGAAAGACTGGAATTTCTCTGGGGGTGGGGTGGGGGTATTGTCATGCCCATTTTGGGCAGCCCCTACCCCTACACGAATAAAACAAAAAAATCCCTGGTTTCTAGTGGGCTTTTTGCCCCCCTGGGGGGGCCAGATTGGGGGCTACAGCTCCTATCTGCCTCCCGGGGGGGCAGAAAGACTGTCATTTTTGTGGGGGGGAGGGTTGGGGGCATTGGCGTGCCCGTTTCGGGCAGCCCCCACCCTAAAAAAATTGCGCAAAAAAAATCCCAGGCGTTTAGTGGGCTTTCTGCCCCCCACGGGGGGCAGAAAGGCTGTAATGGTGGTGGGGGTGGGGGCATTGGCTTGCCCATTTCGGGCAGCCCCCACCCTAAAAACAAATGCGCAAAGAAAAATCCCTGGTGTCAAGTGGGCTTTCTGCCCCCCCCCAGGGGGGCAGAAAGGCTGTAATGGTGGCGGGCGGTGGGGGCATTGGCGTGCCCGTTTCAGGCAACCCCCACCCTAAAAAAAATTACGCAAGAAAAACCCTGGCGTCAAGTGGGCTTTCTGCCCCCCCGAAGGGGCAGATTAGGGGCAAATGCCCCATCTGCCCCCCAGGGGGGCAGAAAGGCTGTAATGGTGGCGGGGGGTGGGGGCATTGGCGTGCCCATTTTGGGCAGCCCCCACCCTAAAAGAAATTGCGCAAAAAAAATCCCTGGCGTCAAGTGGGCTTTCTGCCCCCCCGAGGGGGCAGAAAGGCTGTAATGGTGGCGCGGGGTGGGGGCATTGGTGTGCCCGTTTCGGGCAGCCCCCACCCTAAAATAAATGTTGCAAAAAAGATCCCTGGCGTTTAGTGGGCTTTCTGCCCCCTGGGGGGGCAGAAAGGCTGTAATGGTGGTGGGGGAGTGGGGGCATTGGCGTGCCTGTTTCGGGCAGCCCCCACCCTTAAAAAAATGCACCAAAAAAATCCCTGGCGTTTAGTGGGCTTTCTGCCCCCCCGGGGGGGCAGATTGGGGGCTGCTGCCCCATCTGCCCCCCAGGGGGGGCAGAAAGACTGAATTATGCCCATTATTTTATGGGGGGAGCGAAGGCCCTTGCCCAAGGGGCCGCTCCCCCCTCCCTGGTGCCTAGTGGCTGGATCCCTGCTTGGGGATCGCCCTCCTGGGGCAATCCCCAAGCAGGGATCCACTGGGGAGAGGTACCATTGGAAAGGGGAGATTCTCCCTTTCCAATGATACCTCTCCCGTCTTTCTACGTGCTCAGGGGGCTGAGATAGCCCCCTGAGCACATAGAGTGAAACTGAAATGAGCCTAAAGGCTCATTTCAGTTTCGGTTTCTGCGAAATGACGTCAGCGCGACGTGCGCGCTGATCATCAATTCACAGAAACGGCGGGGGGGCCTCGGGAGCTGGGGAAGCTCTTCCTCAGCTCCCGAGGTCAAAGGGGAGAAATAGAAATCCCTCTGCTGTCTGCAGCAGAGGGATTTCGTGCCCCTGTCCTCATGACGGAATGGTTCCGTCATGAGCACAGGGGCACCGATGCTCATGACGGAACCATTCCGTCATGAGCATCGAAGGGGTTAACAAAACAAATGGAGACACACCAGTGTCAGAATTGGCAGTAGTGCGAACAGCCCATTGAAGTTTTTCAACTTCTGCCTTACAATTCAGACCACTTGCTTTCGCCAACTGCACATTCTGTTTAATGACTCTGTTAAAACGTTCTACAAGCCATTGCTTCTAGGATGATAAAGAGAAGTTTTAACATGTTTGATGCCAAAAGAACGTAGAAAATCTTCAAATTTAACTGAAACAAACTGGGGGCCATTGTCGCTAAGAAGTTCCTCAAGAACGCCCTCTCTCGCAAAAAGTGATTTGAGAAACTTGATAACAGAGGTGGAATCAGAAGATCTTATCCACTTGATTTCTGGACAACGACTATGAAAATCCATGAGAACAATACCATACTCAGGTACGTTGGCAGACAAATATAAAGGGCCAATTATGTCAATGGCAACCTTAAACTAAGGTTTGTCAGGAACCTCAATGGCTTCAAAAGGAGAGGGAGTGGTTACTTGCGACTTGTCACTGATGGCGCATTCCATACAATCCCCAACAAAATGCTCCACCTGTCTGTCCAAAGCCAGCCACCAAAAATTTTCTCTTACCCTCCTTTTCATAGCACGCATACCTATGTGGCCCTCATGAGCTAAAGTAAGGACTTTGTTCCTCATGGCATCAGGAACAACTAACAGTGAAGATCTATACAGCAGACCGTTCACCACAGACAATTCATCGACAACATGCTTGTACTTGTTGACACGATTGTGTTCATTGATGTTGTGTGACCATCCTTGGCTTAATATCTTCAAAATGTCCTTAAATTCATCATCACACTAAGAAGCTTCTCTCCACTCTCTCTCTTAAATGACGTCCTCAGATTGACCTATAATACAACCCACCAATTCAAGATCATCATGAGCATCCTTCACTTCCACAATCTCATTGCAGACAGAAGGTAAACGAGACAGACAATCAGCAAGGGGATTTCTTTTGCCTGGTACCATGAGTCTAAATTGCCATCTCGCAATTCTAGGTGTAGCTTTCCCTCCACCTTTTGTGGTGAACAGGTCAACAAGGGGTTTATGGTCAACACGTACCACAAAATTTGAACCATACAGGTAATGTTTGAAATGAGTGATGCCCCACCAACATGCAAGAGCTTCCCGCCCAATCACACAGTAAGAAGGCTCAGCTCCATGCAAACTCCTCGAGGCAAATGCAATTATCTCATCTTTGCCATCCCTATGCTGCAAAAGGACGGCACCTAAACCTTTTGGCTGGCATCAGTCATGATTATGGTTTTGTCATTAGTATCAAACGCTTTAAGGGGAATGGCATGAGCTACTTCATGTTTGATTAAATTAAATTCCTTAGTGCATGCATCATTCCAACAAAAACTGACGTTTTTCTTGAGAAGGCATCTGATGTTGTAAGTTTTAGATGCACAATTGGGAATAAAATGGGAATAAAACTCAATGAGGCCCATAAATGATCTTAACTGATCCTTGTCGTTAGGGATGCCAAAATCTTCAATGGCTTTAACCAGGCTGTGTTTAGGTTGCACCCCATCAGAAGATAACATGTACCCCAAGTAGTCCACAGTAGTGGTATTAAGTTTACATTTGTCAATACCAAGGGTAACACCTTTTTGTTTTAACAAAGACAACACTTGGCACAACCTATCATTGTGTTGACTTTGATCCTCACCGTACACTAAAACATCATCTTGAAAGGCCATAACCCCAGGCATACCTTTAAACATACTTTCAACCACTCTCTGAAAGACGGCAGAGGCCAGACCAAAGGGCATGCATTTAAATTGGAAAAGGCCCTCAGGAGTGATGAATGCAGTTAGATGCCTTGATTCGGTGTGTAATTCAAATTGATGATACGCAGATGACATATCTAACAAACTGAACAACTTGGCTCCTTTGAGAGTGGATGTCATTTGCGTAATGTTGGGAAGGGGATGCTGATCTATCCATATGTTCTTATTAAGATCATGTAAATCTACACACATGTGCAGATTACCATTAGCTTTTTTGGCCAGAACCACAGGGGATACCCAATCAGAAGACTCAATAGGTTCAATTATATCACTTGAGCACAATCTGTCTAATTCTTTCTTTACGTCTGATTGCAACGCTAGGGGCTCCCTCCTGACCTTATGCACCACAGGCTGAGCCCCATTTGTTAATTTAATCATGAGCTTGAAATCTTTGAAGAGACCCAACTCTTTTTTAAACACTTCTGGATACAACAATTCCCATGAGCTTGGTTGGACAGCTTGTACTTGGAAGAAATCTTTCTTCAACATCACTTGTTGAATATTATTAGGATCAAGGATGATACCAAGATTACCTTGGTTTCCCCATCCGAGGAGACATGTCTCATCCCTTGCTATGTATATCATGCCCTTAGATTTGCTGTCCTTGAATTCAAAATCAGCGTTGAATTCACCGACAACATCAATGACTTTCCCACCATAACCAATGGGATGTACACAAGACTGATTCAAAATTTGCTTTGGAAAAGATTCTCTCCAGAGCGATTCACTTATTAGAGTGAAAGGAGACCCAGAATCGGCTAACATTTGGACATTAAGTCCATTCACAATAATAGTACATAGAGGTCTCTTCAGTCCTTGAGAATTGACACCCCAAATTCCATTGGAACAATCCATGTCCACAATAGTGAAGATTTCATCTTATTCGCTGGATGAAAAGGTTTCCTCAGCTAAAGATTCGACATTGTGCTCCTTCTTAAATGGTCTGTTTCTTTTGGACCTGCAAACCATGGCAAAGTGCCCTTTCTTGGAGCACTTGGCACATATTTTGTCAACGGCTGGGCACGATTTGGCATGAGCAAGGTGATTGGTACTGCCGCATCTGTAACATATTAGTACTTTCCCTGTTGTAGTCTTACTGTTTTTTTTATCTGGTTTTTCCTTTAAGTCATTAAATCTCTTATCTTTTGATTTCACTGCACACACGTTCTGACTTTTGCTGTTGGTTAATTAAAGACATTTGCTCCATGTACAAACTTGTGCTTTCAATCCTTGTAGCAATGTCTAATGCCTTTTTTAGAGTCAGATCTGGCTTAGATAGAAGTGCCTCTTGAACTTTTTGTTGTTGGTCTTTTCGACTAGCTGGTCTTTAATCATTTCCTCTTCGAATGCTTTGTATTCACAAGAAGCAGCGAGGATGCGCAAAGTGCCAACGTAGGTTGAGGCAGATTCACCTTGCAATTGGACTCTCTTGTAAAACTTGTGTCTTTCCAAGGTTACATTTTTGCAAGCTTTGAAACGATTGTTTAAGGCCTTGATGGCAGTAGCATATTCGTCTACTGCATTGTCACCTTCAACAATGCCAACGATGACAATATCTTTAGGAATGTGTTTTAAAATGTTGCGGCCTTCAGTACCTAAGCAATGTCTGAGAACGGCATATTTCTTTTTACAAGTGAAGGACTCTCCATCAAGAGCTTCCAGATACGCTTCAAATCCTTCCTTCCATTTTTCCCAATCTATTTCTGGAGAAGCTGGATTGGGTAGAAAAGGTGGAGGTGGAGTAATGGCTTGGAACATGGCAAAATGAAGTAGAATAATACTATGTGGAAAATTAGCAAAATTGTATGCACATCAAAAACACAAAAATAAATAATGAAAAATAAATATGTGCAACGTAAAAGAAATTCAGTTTGAGTTTGATGTGCAGATTACTGGCATAAACACCTGCAATATTGAAGAAGAAAAACAAAAAATTGGTAAACCACCAAGATAAACACCTCAAATATGAATGGATTAAGATGAATGGTGTGCAGATCACCGAGATCAGCACAAATGAAAAGTAGATGTTCAAAATGTGAAAAACGGTGTGCAGATCACCGAGATCGGCACAAATGAAGAGTTTGCCTGACTTCAAAATGGCCGAATCAATGCAAAACAATGCAGGCTTAGAGATAATGCCTGATTTAAAGATGGCCGCCACGTAGGGGCGTATGCGTGATGACGCGATGACGTGGGGAGGCCTGGTGTGCAGGTCACTGTAAACTGCACTGGAAGACGCTGCGGTTCCTGCCCCGAAAGAATATTAAGCAAAGTCGCCAGAAAAGTCGCCAGTAATGGAAATCAGTACCTTGGAGGCGCCGGGAGCAAAACGCCTTATCTTTGGAGTCAGCCGGAAGACGAAGGAAAGAAACAGCACCTTTTTGCACAGCAGCAACGCCGAATCTCTGCACGCGTGGAAGTCCCGCTGACTGGGCACTCGTCGCCAGTGTAAGGAAGCAGGAGACTTCAGGTAAATTAGGATGAAGTTTATTCTGTCAGCGGAACACAGGTAAGGTGCGACTTCTCCCCGCAACCACAGAAGACCGTTGGCCGCCCTGCTCCCGAATCCCATTTCCCCAAGATTCTCCTCATTCTCCCGGCGTGCTGAAAAACGCCCCGAAAGAATGATAGAGAACCCAACAGAGAGGTGCAGAAAGAAGCAAGAGTAGTGCAGAAAGATGCAACAGAGGTGCAGAAAGAGGCAAGAGGTGTGCAAAAAGAGGGAAGAATGGTGCAGAAAGAGGCACGAGGGGTGCACAAAGAAGCAAGAGAGGTGCAGAAAGAAGCAACAGAGGTGGAGAAAGAGGGAAGAGGGGTGGAGAAAGAGACAAGAGAGGTGCAGAAAGAAGCAACAGAGGTGCAGAAAGAGGGAAGAGGGATGCAGAAAGAAGCAAGAGAGGTCAAGAAAGAAACAAAAGAAGTACAGAAAGAAGGAAGAGAGGTGCAGAAAGAGGCAAGAGGAGTGCAGAAATAGAAGAGGGGTGCAGAAAGAGGCACAAGGGGTACAGAAAGAAGCAAGAGAGGTACAGAAAGACGCAAGATAAGTGCAGAAAGAAGCAACAGAGATGCAGAAAGAAGGAAGAGGGGTGGAGAAAGAGGCAAGAGAAGTGCAGAAAGTAGCAACAGACATGCAGAATCGGGGAAGAGGTGTGTAGCAAGAGGGGTGCAGCAAGAAGCAAGAGAGGTGCAGAAAGAAACAAAAGAAGTGCAGAAAGAAGGAACAGAGGTGCAGAAAGAGGCAGGAGGGGTGCAGAAAGAGGGAAGAGGGGTGCAGAAAGAGGCAAGAGAGGTGCAGAAAGAGGCAAGAGGGGTGCACAAAGAAGCAAGTGAGGTGCAGAAAGAGGCAACAGAGGTGCAGAAAGAGGCAAAAGAGGTGCAGAAAGTAGAAGATGTGCAGAAAGAGGCAAGAGAAGTGCAGAAAAAGAAAGAAAGGTGCAGAAAGAAGCAACAGAAATGCAGAAAGAGGCAAGAGAGGCACAGAAAGAAGCAAGAGTGGCTTGCACACCATTAGTACCAATTTAACACCCACATTTAGCAATAAGTAACAAGTGACCATTCTAGGTTTACAAAGGACCTTCCACCATGCTGTAACACTTGTCGCTGCATTTTTGGTAACGTTTGAGCCGTTTGGGCTAGAAACAAGGCTTTTTTTGTTCAAATCTGCAGATTAGGCAGCAGATGATGGATTATGTGGCTAATGCGGAAAATGTATAATTGTGTGAAAGTTGGTGCAGCCAAACAGTCGCATAATTCCAGTGGCCCTGCTCATACCTCTGACTAGGTCCAGAAGTGCTCCTCAGTGATTCCTTCTTTTTTTGTCTCATTGAGTTCATAGTTTAGTTTCTATGGAAACGAGGAAGACTAAACCTGAGCTTACCACTCCACAACACAGACTACCATACCACATAATTGCTCTCCTTAACTCATTTCACTGCACAACATACCAGATAATTCCACTACACACAACGTACATCCACTCCACTCCAAAAAACATTAGTAAAAAACTTTTACATTTACAACGCCAATAGCTCTAACTCTTGCAAATGCGAGACCTATTAAATTACAAATGCTTCTTTAACTGGTAGTCATGTTTGCAGAGTGGTGTAGAAAGGGGGCTGGGCCTCCAACCAGCGCTCAGGAATCCCACTGTGTAGGACTTACAGGAGGTACCAGGAGGGCTTCTTGGCCCCCAAAGTCCCTCAGGAGTAAAGTGGACTTCATCCCCCAACCAGTACTGTGCCAGGAGGCGCGTTTGCAGAGTGGTGGAGAAAGGGGGTGTGTGGCCTCCGAAGACCTCTTAGCAATCCCACTGTGTGGGACTTAGTGGAGGTAACAGGAGGGTAGTTGGCCCCCAAGGACAACCTTGGGGGCCAACTACCCTCCTATTACCTCAAGTAAGTCCCACGCAGCAGCATTGCTAAGTTCTCATAGCAGGCCACGCCCCCTTTCCCCACCACTCTGCAAACGTGCTCCCTGGCGTGCTCTTGGATGGGGATTAAAGTCCACTTCTCTGCTGGGGGTTCTTAGGGGCCAACTATCCTACCTGGTAACTCCAGTATGCCCCAGATAGTGGGATTGCTGATAGGTGGACACAGGCATTGCCCCCTTTGTCCACCACTCTGCAAACATGCCTCCTGGTGCGCTCTTGGTTGGGGGATGAAGTCCCCTTGCCTCCTGAGGGTCCCTGGGGGCCAACTAGCCCACCAGGTACCTCCAGTAAGCCCCACACAGCTGGATTGCTGAGTGGTCCGAGGCCATGCCCCCTTTTTACACCACTCTGCAAACGCGCCTCCTGGCGTTCTGCTGCTCAGGGGATGAAGTCCACTTGTGTCCTGTGGTCCTGATGTCACTGACCATGTCATGAGTGATGTAATATGTGACGTCATCAGCAGTGCATTGCGGGGGCGCGAGTTATAGTTAGCTGAACTAACTATAACGGGGGAATTTCACGGGTTTTGTACGAGTGCAATGTCCAAGTAACTATAACGCTCCTGAAACCTATGGTTTTTTCAGTGAATTTGAAAGGTTTTTTAAATGCTAATTCCTAACTATAACGCCCCTGAAACCTATGGTTTTTCAGTGAATTTAAAAGGTTTTTAAATGCTAATTCCTAACTATAACGTGCCTGAAACCTATGGTTTTTCTGTGAATTTCTAAGGTTTTTAAATGCTAATTCCTAACTATAACGTGCCTGAAACCTATGGTTTTTTCAGTGAATTTCAAAGGTTTTTAAAAGCTAATATTTAAGTGTAATAATAGTTATACTTATGTTTCTTGTACTGAATTTCTTTAGTTTTTATATTTATTTGTAAATATATTATTTATTAAACAATAATATATATTTTTATGTATTTTGCACAAAAAAATATTTAATAAATTAAAAAGTAAAATATTGTATAATTTTTTTCTGTTATATTTTTATTTTAATATATTTGTATTGTTTAATTTTTTTAAAAATGTTTTTTTGGAATCGCGCACCGAAAGCGTACCGAACGCGGCGAATACGCGTACCCCAGCCACCTATTTAAGGAACTCGTAAAGGATCCGCGTATGGTATGCGACGGGTGCGTGTTTCTAGTCACGTAACATACGTATATTACATGTGTGCGCGTTTGCTAAGCGACCGGTACGCGATTCCTGCTCCGGCTTATACGCGACACATACGAATTACCGTACGCGACGCTTGCGCGGTGGCAGGCCCCGCGTGACGTCAAATATGTGCCCGGGCGTGCAGGGTGCGCGACTCCCGCGAAATTTTTTATATCGAAAAATAATATGTATGTGTCTTTAATGTACATATGAAGGTAAGAGATTATCTAAGGTATTCATAAAAAAATATTTGGGGGATTCGCGCACCCAACGCATTTACCTTGGAGTCGCGCACCCAACGCGTTTACACCAGGGGGCCGCGCTGGGAGTCGTGCACCCAACGCGTTCACACTAGGGGCCGCGCTGAGCGTAGCGCTGGGTGCGCGACTCCTTATTTCACCGTAACATTTTTGTTAGCTCCTACCACTAATTTATATTCTCCCCGGGGACCCCATCCCCCGGGGCCTATACATAATAATGGAGACCGTGAGGGGAGCCCCAATGCCCCCACGGTCCCGCCGGCTCCCGCGTCCTTCGAGAGCTGGCATTGCTTTTCCACATGGGGAGCTGCTGACATGCAGCTCCCCGTGTGGAAAGCAATCTGCTTTGGATATTGAGCGAGAGCAGGTTTCCTGCTCTCTCTTCCAATATCCAAAGCAAGTTTGCAATGACAGGACGGGAGCCGCGAGGCTCCCGTCCTGTCATTGCAAACAGCAGTGTCCTGGGGGTAGGCACCCCGGGACACTGCAGGAGTGGGCCCTGGGGGGTGGCGGTCCCCAGGGCCACCAAGAGCTCCAGGAGGGGGCCGCGCGGCCCCCTCCCCACATCAGCAAAGCCCCGGGGAGGTGGTGGTCCCGGGACTTCGGGGTCCAAAATGGACCCACATTTTAAATTTTTAGTGCCCCGGGAGGTGGTGGTCCCGGGGCGTGTGGGGGCTCAAGCCCCCACACAGGAAATTTTTTATTTTTAAAAAAGAAGCCCCGGGGAGGTGGTGGTCCACCGTGGTGGTGGTGGCTGCGGGAGGGCCGAGTGCCCTCCCGCACCATTTTAAAATGAAAGCCCCGGGGGGTGGCGGAACCCGGGGCTTTGGGGGGCCCTTTGAGGCCCCCATACATAAATTTAACCCCCCCACCATGCCCCCGGGACTTGGGCCACCCGGGGGCAAAATACAATCGAAGCACGGAGAGCGCGCTTCTATTTTTTTATCGGCAGGATCCGCGCACCCTGAGCGCATCCTGCCGTTTAAAAAAATAAATAAATGCTTTTCTGCCCAGGGGGTCCTTATGGGACCCCTGAGCAGACCTAGGGGTCAGGGTGTTTCTACCCTGCCCCCTTTGTGCGCTTTGCGCACTTAGTTTCTGTCCCTCGGTTCTACCGAGGGACAAAATGTCTGCCAACATTTCCTGAATCGGAATGTTGACAGCCAGCTGACAGCCAATTAGCATGCAGCTCGTGATCGGGACGGTGCGCGCAGGGTGCGCTCAGGGTGCGCGGATCCTCCGTGCCCATAGATATATATGTACTTTTACTTTTGATTTTCTCAGCAACTACTGAGCGGATTTACACCATTTAACAAAAGGGTTCTTTCTGAACCAAGAAATACCTCTTTGCCAAATTTGGTGTAATTCCGTTCAGCAGTTCGGGCTGTAGCCGTGTCTAAAGTTTCCTATGGAAAAATGAATGGGAAAAACGCGTTTTGGGACCCCCCTTTTTCTCAGCCCCCGCTTGACGAATCCCGAGACTTTCAGGGTAGGAGCGGACCGGAGCGCCCCACAAAGTTTGAAAATTTCGCAAAGATACGTCAACCGGCAAGAGAGTTATTTCAAATAGAATGTCGCGGATTTCCTATGGAAAATAGGTCCTAACTATAACTATCTACTGGCGACCGCCAGTAGATAATATATATATTTATGAAATTCGGCAGTTATGGTTACCTGAGCTCACTATAACTTACGCCCCTGCAATGCACTGCTTATGACCTCACATATTACATCACTCATGACATGGTCAGTGACATCACTGATGACATCACTGACCATGGGTAAACTGAGTGGAGTGGTGTATTTTGGAGTAGAGTGGGGTAGACTAGAGTGGAGTGGGGTATATGAGAGTTGAGTAGATTGGAGTGGAGTTGGGTAGATAGAAGTGGAGTGGGTAGACTAGGTGGAACGGGGTATATTGGGAATAGTGGGGTAGATAGGAGTGGAGTAAATTATAGTGCAGTAGATTGGGGAAGATTGTAATGAAGTGGAGTGGGGTAGACTGGGGAAGAATGGAGTGGGGTAGACTGGAGTGGAGTTGATTAGGGTGGAGTGGAGTGGAATGAGGTAATTGGTGTGGAGTGGGATAGATTGGAGTGGGGAAGATTAGGTGAATTAGAGTAGAGTAGATTGGAATGGAGTGAGGTAGATTGGGGTAGGGTGGAGTGGAGTGGGGTAGATTGTAGTAGAGTTGGGTAGATTGGAGTGTAGTGGGGTAGATGGGAGTGGAGTAGAGTGGGGTGGGTAGATTGGGATGGGGAGGGGTATATTGCTGTGGAGCAGTGTACTTTGGTGTGGAGTGGGGTAGATTGGAGTGGAGTATATTGGAGTGGAGTGGAGTGGGGTAGACTGGGTGGACTGGGGTAGATTGGGTGGAGTGGGGCAGATTGGAGAGTAGTAAAGTATAGTGGAGTAGAGTGGGGTAGATTGTAGTGAAGTGGAGTGGGGTAGTTTGGAGAAGAGTGGATTGCGGTAATTTGGAGCAGAGTGGGGGAGACTGGGTTGGGGTAAATTGGAGTGGAGAGGGGTAGTCTTGAGTGGAGTGGGGTAGATTGGAGTGGAGTGTGGTAGATTGGAGTGGAGTGGAGTAGAGTAGAGTGAAGTGGATAGATTGGGATGGGGAGGGAAGATTGGAGTGGAGTGGTGTACTTTGGAGTAGAGTGGGGTAGATTAGAGTGGAGTGGGGTTGATCAGAGTGGAGTAGGGTAGATTGAAGTGGTGTGGGGTACACTGGGTGGAGCAGGGTGGATTGAGTGTAGTGGGGTAGATTGGAGTGGAGTAAATTATAGTGGAGTAGATTGGGGTAGATTGTAATGAAGTGGAATGGGATAGATTGGAGTGGATTGGAG
The DNA here is from genome assembly GCA_963921515.1 of Calotriton arnoldi. Classification (NCBI taxonomy): domain Eukaryota; kingdom Metazoa; phylum Chordata; class Amphibia; order Caudata; family Salamandridae; genus Calotriton; species Calotriton arnoldi. Next base: position 306,589 of record CAWUFW010015855.1, on the reverse strand, counting down.
TAGATTGGAGCGGAGGTGTGTAGAGTGGAGTGGGATAGAGTGGAGTGGAGTGGCGCTTTGTAGAGTGTCTTAGAGTGGAAGGGCGTAGAGTGGAGGGGAGTAGAGTGGAATGGCATGTCATTGACAAAGTGTCAAAGAATGGAGTGGCATGGCGTAGAGTGGAAGGGCATAGAGTGGAGAAGAGTGTTGCAGAGTGGAGTGGTGTAGAGTATAGTGTTGTAGAATGTAGTAGTATTAAGTGGAGTGGCGTAGGGTGGAGTGTGCATGAGGTGGTAGCAAGGTGCCATTTCAGACAACACATTTCTAATTGAAATGACATTACATTTGGACAGACATACAGTTTTACTGCACACAAATAATAATGTGTGGAATTGCCATCAACTAGTGTATTGATGTGCTTTGATAAAATTCATATATTTATTTCCACCACACTTCAGAATTACAAAAAAAGTGTGCTTCATTTCTACTTTCCAAATTCTGATGTATTCTGAAATATCAACACAGTTCATTTTTGCTGTGCGATAGAAAAAATAACATCCTACAGCCAGCCTTTCCTCTCGCAAACGTACACAGTAGGATGGATTGTCACATATATTCTCTCACTTTGAAGTCAGCAATACAAAAGAAAACACCAAGCTCCCTCAGAAGACAGTTTGTCATTTGATCTCTGTCTCTGAATGCACAACGAATGTGACAAGATAAGAACAAGAATTAAAGGCCTGTTGACAGAAAGCGTGTATACTCGGAAGGATACAGTAAACAAGTGTTACTCACGGGTGGGACGAACTCAAGCTGGACAGCCTAAAACAAATAAAGCAAGCAAACAGAAAGAACGCAAATGTGAGTTCCAAACCAGAAAGCCAATAGTAAGCAATGAGCGAAATGCACTCCCCTGGTTGCTTTCAGTGTTCCCACTAAAAGTCGACGGCTGTGCTGTCTGGTAGGCTTCGAACTAAAAAGCAATGTCATAAGTATGGGTATTTGAAAAAAAAAAGAGGCTTTCGATTTTTAATTTGCAGGTTCAACTCATGTATGCAAACGGTTATTGTCATGCTGTTTAATTGTTTTACACTGGACTAAGCAAGGTAAGCAATTACAAAATATAATACACAACTTGAAAGCTGAACTGGTTCAGGCAGGTGTCAATGGTCATAGAGACATAGATAGTGATGGCAGGTAAGTACGGCCATTCACTTCAAGTCTGGCTTCTTCTCTGCCTCCTATAATAATTCAAAGTCTATTTAGTCTCTAATTCTGTCTACGCTCCTGCACTATGATTACTTCTGAGTGTCTCTTTCAGGTTTTTCTAAATTAGGTCACTGATTTTGTATTTACACGCATGGTATCAGGTGGTTCAATGAATGTACTAGTGTCCACAAAGTCCATAGGCCACTTCTGAGCCTCCTCTGAAAAGTCTTATCTTGTGACATCTGACCAAGAACCACACTTGTATTGAAATATGCTTCCTTTCTCTGCTTTATTTATCGCCGCGGTATTCAAAAATATCTCTCCCTTTAAAAAGGGGGATAGGGGAATGCCTGAATTGAGCTCACCTACTGGTACTTGCTCCCATCCACCCGTTTTATGCCCACTGTGCTGACTATGCCACTCTAGAGAGAGACCAACCGTATGCATTTTTGACTTGGTCCTGCACCAATGGGATCAGTCAGCCTGACTGACCACCAGGCAAGGTCCTCTCCAGATAGGAAACAAGCAACCCCAACCACATTTTGGCCTACTTGGGCCTCATCAGCCAGGTACAATTTGAGTCTCTCTTCTGGTATTCTGGTGTCAAGCTTGCACCATCTTGACAGCTCTCATCTTGAAAGTCTCTAGTCTATCTTTATGCTCAAGAACTGGATACAAAATCTTCAGCTCTCCAGGGATGTATCTGATGGCCCGTGCTGCATAAGGCTCCTGCCCCCGAAGTGGGAGCTGAGAAGCAAGGATGAGCTGCGTGTAAGAGGACATCTGTCTGAAGAACCAGAACTGTAAGGAGCTACGTTTGCTAGAACAACCAGTCTACCAAACCCTGTGATTTGCTGTACCTAGTGATTGGATGTCTGGCTGGGTAGCCTTAGCAGGTATTTCCAGGCCCCTGGGGGTGACGCCCTAGCTGTCTTGACTCTAGACTAAATCATGTTAGGGTCAAGGTTGAGCAGACAGTCTTCCATTCAGATGACTCAGGAGAGCAAACCACAGTTTCACATATACTTGTGGTTGGTGTACACTAGAGCCACTTAAAGGATGCATATCTGAGAGAAAAGTCTGCACAGCAATGAAGTGGGCCATGGTTGTGGAGCATGGGCTACACCAACAGTGGTGAATGTGGGGGCCAAATTTGCATCTCTACTACAGGTGTGGGTTATTGATCTGGAGACAGGTGACTGGGCTCGAGACGCCCGAATTAGACAGCAAGTCATGTACCATGTATCATGTACCACAATGAATTAAATTAACATGCCTTTGGTTAAAATAACTTCTGGCATTTAAAGGCACCTCTTATATTTTATTGCAGTTGGACAGGTTGCTGGTTTTTAAACCATGTGGATAAGCTAATGGAAGGTTTGGTGTGGGAAAAGATGGAGATTGGTTATTGGAGGAGTGAGCAGTAAATGCAGAAGCTCGCTGAATATCCCTACCCCACCCCCACCCCCACACACAAACACACATACAGAAACACGCACACCTACACACCCCAAAAATACACACACCCATCTTACAGACACACACACGCACACAACACACCAGACAGACACTCATACACTAAAGACAAACATACATACCACACACACACACATGCATTTGTACGTTCATGTAGGACTGTGGCTTCTTCTGCATTGCAGGACTGTGACCTTCTGGTCTGTCCCCAGGAGGAATTGGGAAGTGAATGACATACATTGTAATGAAATAAAGCTCAGTAACATGACCCAGACACACAAGACAAGTTCCCAACCACATTTTAGTTCAGTGGGCCATCAATCATAGCAAAAATATATAAACAGTGTGTGGAATTCAAGAATTGAAGTACGCTGAGATGTAGTTGTATCCAAAGGGTAGATTTATTCTTTAGTTCAATCAGGACAGGAGCATTTGAGGATAAGATGGTTATAGTAGTATTGAAAGTAGTATCAGGAAAATCAGCCCCACCGGGAGCAGCATCTCTGCTGCTCAGCCCACATACAGCAACTGACAATTCCACTCAAACATACACACAGGGAACATTCTGTGACATCACTTACACTGGCTGAGCAGCAGAGTACAGAACACATAGAAAGGACTAGCCAGAGATGAGAGCAGGATACCACACACCTCCCTCCCCAACGGAGACAATAACTAATAAAGAGGCAAGTGGTAAGGAAGTGAGAACAGATAAGTAAAGGGGAAGGAAAAACAAATGGAAAGACACAACACCCACACACACACCCATTAAACAGTGGAGATATGTGTGCAATAAAGAAAGCAACACATTAAACATAAAAAGAAATGGGTTTGAGCCCTGAGAAATGTCCCAACACCCAGAACAACAAAATGTATTGCTCACAACTGTAAATGCAAACAAGGAGTGAAAAAGCTCACTAAATGTGGTCTGAGTATCAGAATAAGAAGAACCCACCACCACTCAAAATTGCGCATCAAGCAGAATGCAAGAAATTCAAGTATGGAGCAAAAATGACCACTAAACGTGGTTTGAGTAACAGTATCAGAAGGACCCATCACCACTCAGAAGAAAATTTGAATGCAGCAAATGTCCACCACCAGACAATAGTAAATGCAAAAAATGGAGCGAAAGTGCCCCGTAAATGTGGTTTGAACGTAGCAAATATGTCCACCACCAGAAAACACATACAAATTTTAGAATGCAACATGCTCCCAATAAGTAGTATGAGCTTAAAAATCACGCTCACCACCAGTCAATTCAAGTATAGTTTCAGCACAACACTAGTTTAGGATGCAAGCAACCAGCAATCCTAGCACTAGTAAAAGTAAATGTAAAAACGATTTGAGCACACTAATTGCCCATCACCAGAAAAATTCAACATTAAAAAGATGTACCATTAGTAAGGTTTGAGCTCAGTAACTTGCTCACCACCAGACAAGTACACGCAATAAACCCAAATCTCAGCACTATAAAAAGTACGTAACACATGAATTACACCCAACTCAATTAGACAGCAAAACCAGCACAAACATACATAAATGCACATTTAAAATTCAAATTAGCAAAATAGTGTTGCTAACATATTGCATTCCTCACGATCAAAATATTGCCATTTGCAAATGTAGATAAAAATAGGTAGTGCAATTAATCAAGCAAGATAACAAATGAGCAATGACTCCATCACCAGCAACAATGTGAATAATTTAGGATTAGGAGTACAAAAGTACGTAAAGAGTGGGTGACAGCGCAAAAGCAGCATCACTAAAAATCATGGCCAAAATAAGCAAGCAGGTATGTAAGTAATCACAGCCAAGCCAATAAATGCAAAATATTATCATGACAAAAATTACTTTTGAATATATGCAGGAACAAATTAAGCATGGCAAAAACACATATAGGCAAGTAGCAAAACTACCGCAAAACATACATAAGTACGTGTGGAATATAATATCTTCTGAACATTCTAATATGCAAATGCAGCAAAGATAGTTATTGCAATTAATCAACAATGCTGAGTAAATAAGAAGGTACTATCACCGGTACATGAACCTTGTACCAGAGTATCCACCTCTTAGGAAGGAAAAGAGTTAATAAGGTCCACTTCCTATGTTACCCGTGTAAAAACATCCCATGAACCTCAAGTTTTTTGTTTTCTTGTTCTTGCACCAAGCGCGTCTCTCAACGATGATTCCCCGCACATTAGGGACAGACCTGAGAAAGCAGTAGTTGCAGTTCGGGGTAAAGCAAGCCAGCTTAGACACTGTGGAAGTGAAATGAATCTTGACCTATGCCAAGCACGGCACGGCTGTGTGATATTCTTTATTGTACTTTGTTTATTTCCATGGTTTTATTCTGCTTCCGCAGAATATTCCATTTAGAATGTACATAGTTGAAGCATCTGCTTAGTGGCAGTTGATTCTGGATGTTTCTCTTGGTTGTGGCTGGAGTTTCCTTTTGGTATTAAATACCAACTGCATTTGAAACCATTTCTTCTGGATTCATTTCTACGCATGAATTCCACATTGGCTACTTTCAATACTACTATAACTATCCCATCCTCGTCGCCAGTGTGGAATTCAAGAATTGAAGTACGCTGAGATGTAGTTGTATCCAAAGGGCAGATTTATTCTTTAGTTCAATCAGGACAGGAGCATTTGAGGATAAGATGGTTATAGTAGTATTGAAAGTAGTATCAGGAAAATCAACCCCACCGGGAGCAGCATCTCTGCTGCTCAGCCCACATACAGCAACTGACAATTCCACTCAAACATACACACAGGGAACATTCTGTGACATCACTTACACTGGCTGAGCAGCAGAGTACAGAACACATAGAAAGGACTAGACAGAGATGAGAGCAGGATACCACACAGTGTTTTGAAAACACAGTTGTTATGTATGGATCTCCGATAGTGAGTGACATTAATTCAATTTAAAATAGTTAATATATTTACTACTTTAATATCACTGCAATGAAAACCAAACTGATTAGGCCTCGCCTACCAGACAGCACTCATTGATTACAATTGGTTGGCTTTATTTTCACTCTTATTTGGTGGTTTTTTATTTAATGTCTTTCCTTGTCCCTTCATGTACATCTTGTGTTTGTTCCTCCCCCCCCCGGAGCATAGCCTCTTTAACATCCTTTTGCTTGGCTGACTTGTATTCTTCCATTGCTCACTTTAAGCTAACTTTTTTCTTTTTAGTTACACAATCAATTAGAGTGGATGTGTTTTTTAACTGTTTCACTCATGTGCTTCTCCCAAACACCTGCTGCACATGCGCCAGAGTCGATTTTGGCCTTGTGTGCTGCTCTCTCCCTTATATACTGCTCATTCTCATCAGCTTCTTCCCCACCTCCTCCCACGCTCTGTATTACTTTGTCACTTGGGAGCTGATTATACCCTCCTTCCCCAACCAAACATTCCCCACTGGTACGCCTCCACTCTCACGGACTTTGCACTTAAATTTTCTATTTTTTATTGACAGATCTATATCATGTGCCCCATCTTAGCTTGGCTAGTAAGAAATGAAAAAGGTGCCAGGGTCATTCTATAGGTGCACGCTTGCGTGGTTATGCATGTAGCGCCTACCGAATGATAAGACACACCAACAGTGGTCACTTAATCACATCTTTTTTGTCCTTTTTTTGTCAATGCCAAACAAAACTGCTAAACAACATTTGCAAACCTAATACGTCCCAAAGATGAAACTGATTGGCATTGCCAATGCTTGTTTTTCTCTGCTATTAGGTTTTGATAATCTTAAGCAACATCTTGTAATAAGGCTCGGCTTCCTGATAGCAAAGAACACCTCACTAAGCCTACAACAAAAAGATGCCGCTCCCTAACGGAAAAGGCATTTTTTTCCCATTTTTATCCAGACCTAAAAAGCAAAGAGTGCCTGCAAATAAAACACCTTGACCTTTCAAATGGAAAGTGCAACATTTGTGATGACTAGAAATGGGCAGCCACGATGATTGACAATTACACTGCACGATGTCTGATGTTTTGTGATTGGTTGAGTCACATGGCTAGGAAAGGCCAGGAAGAAACACTGCCATTTTTCAAACACATGTTTCTTAAATTGCCTTCTTTCTTACCCGATGACTTTTGACATACATTTGCTTGCGTGACAGTGCAGGATTAGTTTCTCTGAAACCACATTGCTTACAAATCCACTTCGTAAGTACACTATCACGACTAAGGGTGGGCAGAGTTGGCGGCGTGCCACCACGCGGAATTCCACGGAGTTGCCTAAAACTCTGTGGAATTTCGCTCCGCCCTACATGCAGGCGGCAGACCTGGAGGATATTGTGATGGACGCGGAAGAACGTAGAGGTGTTTCCTGACAGAGCGGGTATACCCATCAAAGAATTACCCTATTGAATAAACCAGGACATATAGGGTTATCTTTATTTGCTACGGCTCAGAGTGTGATACACTCTGCTTCGGGAATAGCAGCAATCCATAATCCAAAATATATTTGCATTGTTAATTTTATATACATCGGTGTTGGGGATCTATAAATTACCGAATAAATTACCCAGAAGTGAACTCTCAGCCTGAATTAGAAGTGTACTGTTAGCCATTGGCAACATAGATTCCGTTGTCCAACATTTCTATTTACTGTCTTTCCTGGAATGGGCATTATTCCCATTTGAAATTAGTACCCCGGTTTTATCTGTTCTAGCGACACTGTATTCTATTTGGGCGAGGTCCTGATGAAGGTGGTTCATGGTGTGTGGTATTCCACCGAAACGCGCGTCGACCACGTGTGCCCAGACCTGTTGGCTTAGGTCATCGTAATTGTCCATTGGAAACGTGTTACATCTATGTGTTCCTTATACCCAAATATGTATATGTGTTTTGTATGATAGTGAGTGATTGTGAGGCATGAATGTGTTTTATTAGATTGATTTATTCATTGGGGGTTGATTTAGTTGTATCAAATTGTATATAACAAATTTGTAATAATTCTTGTATTTAAAAAATTGAAAAATAGTGTCTTTTCTAGCAAACATAAAAAAATTAATAAGTGTTGATCATAAATAGACAAAAGAGAACAAGCATGAAAAATAAAATGAATTTATAAAAAAAGAGAATATGTTTATGTGTATTTCAATATTATAATTATGTAATTTTGCATTTGTACTTTAACCCATACTAGATTTAATCCTTAGTAAAGAAATATAGGTCATAGGGGAGATTTCTTGCTTTATTTGTTTGTGTTTCCCCTCTTTCTCCCTGACCTTAAACGCCTTTTAGAGGGGGTCCCTTCATTTATAAGGGCAGACCTGGAGGGTTCCTGACCCCCAGACTGCCACCTGCTTTGCAGCACTTTCTTGGGTCTGGCATTCTCCGTGGTGCCCGGGCTGTCCTCCTCTGTTGGTCTCCTCGGTGGAAAGGCAATCCCCCTAAGCTGTACGTCTTGGGAGGACTGCGCATGCGTGCGTACATACGCCCATACATTGTAAGGGTGTAAACTAAGGGTAGAAAAGGGCTATTATGGAAATAATGTGAACAACTAGGTTCTGAGCTTCTTCTACAAATGAGAAGGGTCTTAAAAGACCCAGCATCGTGTTCCACCGCTTAGGAGCCAGGCAGGAAAAGGACCCACCACAGAAATGTACTCTCCAGATCTTTAGAAGAATGAGGAACGATAGAAGATGATCTTCCACCACTTGCACCACCAACTTCCACACAGCGGGGAAAATAGAGGGTGCACAACACTGCACTTGCCACTCCTAGCCCTGAGTGATAGTGGGAATATTCCAGCTGCAGCACAGGGGCGATTTTGTTTATTTGTTTTTATAAAATAAACTTCGGCAGCTTCACACTTGGCGAAAAAAGTCAGCTTTTATTTAGAAAATATGCATGTAGCAGCCATTGGCATCATACTTTCTTCAACTCGGTATGTAACCCTAAACTCACAGGTGATAATTCCAGAAGGGCCAACACAATCGTTCAGCCTTCAAATGTCAACATAATGAGTATCGTTGAGCACTATATTGCAGCCAGTGTTTCCATCTTCAAAGTATTGCAGTCTAGTTCATTAATGCAACCGAGTACAACAATGCCCGGGAACAACTGGGGTGCTAAATAAAAGCCCAGGACAGGAAATGTGTGCCCCTGGTGACATGCAGACTAAAATCAGTTTGTATTTTGTGCTACATAATTAATCAAAGCATTGTATAGTGCTTTCTTTTAACACAACATAAGGGGGAAGTAAGGTAGCACTTTACATAGGCGAAAGGCTGGGCCATTGCGAAAGATTGACAGCTAAACACGAGTCGCTCATTGACCACCATACCAGATTTTTCTTTGCATAACTGGAAATGTAGTTCTGTTGCTACCATTATAAAATTTGGACGACAAGTCCCAGAATGCAAAGAAAAACACCTGGACTGGATGAGCTACTCACCCACGGACCTAGGAAACGAGAGCTGTGTGCATGCTAGACGTCTGATGCACAACAACCAAAAACCTGTCCCTGTGCCTTGCTGCCTTAGCATCTGTTCTGTGGCCAGGAATTCGCGCCCAGACCGATCCTATCCATTCCGCCCGAGCCTTGTATCCGATTACACTCCACAGTTCAATGTATGAACGCTCGGAACAGCCTCCAAGTACTTTCCCTCCATTTTGCTCAGTTAACTAAGGGGACACCTGGGACATCCACTGGCAAGGGCTGTTCCAGAAGGTTCGTGGACCACATCCGGAACTGTCTGAGACACAATGTACACAAGAAATATTCTCAGACAGAGCCTGGGCCTAGGCAGGCGGCCAAACACCCCGGCCTACCGTATGTTTTCCTGGCTTCCTCATAGCCCTATCATGGCTGCCGCTTATCGTCCGGTATCACAGCTGCTTTCTCTCTCCACTTTGACAAAACCCTGACATGGCCCGTCCCTTGCCAAGGAAACGTGGTACGTTGCAGACGGTCAACAACAGCACGTGGGCAGTAGTGGATTTCTCTTGGAGTTTTTCGAGTTCACACAAATATTTTTTGTATTGGAGTAAAATTCCTGAAGGTAGAAAGGCACTCAACTTCTTTAACCGGTTGTAGCCCTGGATTCTAACAACCCTCATCCCCTTTATAGGCTTATATCTAGGATTGTATCGCTATTTTATAGAGGAATGAGTTCTGCTTCCAGGATCATGCGCCATAGTGCCATTATCGGCAACTTCTCCCACCCCCGGTCTGAGCATGCAAGAATGAATAAATACACAAGACAACTTTTGATATGGGAAAATATTGCTGCAGGTTTATTCCATACAAGAGTATGCAATATGTGGGTTATCTTACGGGCGATCCAAGGGCGGGCAGCTGTGCCAACCTATGCTGCCCCCGCCCGCCTGGTGAGCCAGCACTGTGGGACACGCCGTCAGTGCTACCTTTGATGATCCTCTTCCGGATCACGTGACACGGTCTCTTCTACTCACGCCCTTTTCAGGGCGGAGCGTAGCAGGGCAAACCCCGGTTGGTCAGGCCCCCAACCGCCCGAAGGACTAACGGGCGCCGTCGCGGTTTTCCAGGAACCTGCCCTGAGGCTCCTGGTCTTTGGCTCTGGCACCCCTACTGTGCCGCGCAGAGGTACCCTTACTGTACCGGTCTGCTTCCAGATCGCCCTGTAACTCCGCCTGCAACACAAAAGGAAAACATTAAAACATCCAGAGTACCCTGTCCACCAGCCAGGACGCCGGGTAAGAGGTGGGGTGGGAGACGGCGTGGCTGGCGAACAGAGACCGCCAGGAGGGGCGGGGGAGGCTTATATGCCCTCCCCCCACCTGGCGCACCGGAAGGACGCCACAGTGGCGACCTGGCTAGAGGGTTCCTACAGAACCCCCCCAACGACTAGAGCGGGTGGGCGGTGCCCAAAATGGCACTAAAGGGCCGCCCTGCTGAATTGGCCCCCTGCGGGGGCCGCGGACAGCCGCATAGTGCCATTATCGGCAACTTCTCCCACCCCCGGTCTGAGCATGCAAGAATGAATAAATACACAAGACAACTTTTGTTATGGGAAAATATTGCTGCAGGTTTATTCCATACAAGAGTATGCAATATGTGGGTTATCTTACGGGCGATCCAAGGGCGGGCAGCTGTGCCAACCTATGCTGCCCCCGCCCGCCTGGTGAGCCAGCACTGTGGGACACGCCGTCAGTGCTACCTTTGATGATCCTCTTCCGGATCACGTGACACGGTCTCTTCTACTCACGCCCTTTTCAGGGCGGAGCGTAGCAGGGCAAACCCCGGTTGGTCAGGCCCCCAACCGCCCGAAGGACTAACGGGCGCCGTCGCGGTTTTCCAGGAACCTGCCCTGAGGCTCCTGGTCTTTGGCTCTGGCACCCCTACTGTGCCGCGCAGAGGTACCCTTACTGTACCGGTCTGCCGCAGAGGTACCCTTACTGTACCGGTCTGCTTCCAGATCGCCCTGTAACTCCGCCACAGCTCTGGAGGCGGCTCCCGTCGTCGCCAGAGCCCCCCCACATGCGAGCTATACTGTCACCTACAACCTGCTATTTCCAGTGCCTCCTGCAGGTCAAGCAGGAACAGGTCCATCCCCACCGGAGATAAGTATCCCTCTACTCTGGACTGACTCAGCTCGTGCCTGCTGAAACCCAGGCCCCTCCGGTCTGTGAACTCATGCATGGCACCATAGACCCTCTTACGCGAATGTTCCACCGCCACGCTGGACCTGGCCCCGTGCCAGTTTCTGCGAGGGATGATTTCCGACCACCAGGGTTCGCATTGACCCATGCGTTTGCTGATATCCCCATGGTTTATAACAGTGCCCTCCTCCCCATGGGAATAAGGTCGTTGCCCCCAAGTGGATCACCAAGATGCTGGGGAGGGCGCACCCTAGAGCTAACTGTTGCTCCAGTCTGTTCCTGATGCTTCTCCAACTCATTCCAGGAAGCCCATCCAGACAAACTGCGTTTGTGTAAACCCCCGCATCCAATTCCTGCATGCAGCCCACTGAGCCATCCTGGCCAAGTATGAATGGCCGATCACCCGCGAATATAGGGGGGCAGGGTCGTTCACACTGCCCACCCTTGGGCAACCCCAGCGGTGGAAAATTACCTGCTCCGTTAAATTTTAATTTTTTTGTTGATCGCTGGACGTGCCAAATGTTCTTTTAAATAGTAGCCTTTTGTGGCTTGACACCTTGTTTCCCCATTTCTTGGGACGGCAGCACACTATGTTGGCTGACAGCGTCACCAACCAGTGAGGCTACTATAGCTACCCGGGCGGGCATTTGAGCTTAACTGCAGGAACATGTCACCTACCCTTGGTTCTGGGGTGCACTTACTTCGCCCCGTTGACCAGACGGTTGCACAAACCCCTTTGATTGCTAAACCCTGGTGAACACCTTAATGGTGTCAAATCTGGGTTGAAACAATATGTGTCTAGTGCCCACTATTGGAGACACCTCACCCTTCGTGCAATTACAACTTACGCAGCGCACCCCGCTTGCTTAACTGCCGTCGGATCACAGATGCACAGTACCTACTGTCCATCTCCGACCCTGGATGCTTTAAACCTGCCAGAGTGTCGTAAACCAAGATTCCCAGTTCCCTGTTTTGCTGCAGTACACCTTCAGTGGATCCGCTAGGAGATATCACAAACCGCATTCGTCATGCGAACCTTAAGTACCCAATTTTCACCTGGGCGTACTTCAAATGAGACACGCTCCACACAGCTGTAAGGCCTGAGACACAAGTATATTAAACCTATTTACTGGGATTTTTAACTTGGCACCCTTCTGATTGGTGATGCGGAACCTCCTACCCAGCATAAGCTGACCGTCTAGCGTTGACGCCACACCACCCGTGTCCCTGGAATCACCCTCCATCCCCCTGTGCAATAGTCATATTGCTAAGTGGGCAATCAATTCAACATCCATCCTTTCCTGCCGGACTGTGGCTTGTTCAGTTTGATCTGTGGTGGCTGCACCCAGACTTCCCAGGCAGCATTATTGCTGATAATGTGACCAGTTTACCTTGGGGGAATCTCACGCTTGCAACTTGTAACTACAGCGATTGTTTAATTGAAATGATACTGCGAATCTGAATGAACTATGCACAGGTAAATGGCCTCCCACATGCGCAGTTGTTGTGAAGAGCAAAGAGGATGGGCAGGATGTGTTGGGGTCCTCCCCTACCAGTCTCTGCTGTAGTTTTCCCTTAAACGGAACGGCCTGCTGTGCTCAGCGGACCGGTGAAATTTTATCCCAAGCCTTCTTATGTGTAGTTCACATGGTGAAAATTGGGGATACTTGTAATACCACTGGTGGGGGGGAACAGGGGAAGTGCTGGGCCTACTGCCAGCATCTCCCATGTTCCGTCCGGGTTTCCTAAGCACCGGTCCCGTACCCTCCTAGTCCCCCCTAGGATTTAACAGAGTTGACCCCCCAACCTGGGGTGCGATGGCCTGCTAGCCACTGGACCAGTATGTGAGTACTATCAGGGACCTCAAGCTTTCATCTATCTCAGGCAAGGAATGGCCACCTGCAGCGCTCCATAATAACATTATCTTCACCGGCAAGTTAGCATAGCTAAATTATCACTTTGATGTCCAGTATGGGTCCCACCCAACACTTAAAGAAATGCCTGCTTCCTTGGTGTAGGTGATGCCGCCTGCATATACTACGCTAAGAGCAGAGTGCACCCGCTCTGTGATCCCCTGTCTGCTTGTCTGGCCTTCCTTTAAGCCCAGGGATACCCCAAGCAACGCTCCAATTCCGAAATGATGGGACTGTGCAAGAACTGTAATGAGTCTTCGCCTGCCCGAGTCACCCAGCGGACAAGTTGGCCCTGACTAACCTTGTGTTCTGGTGCCAGATTTGGGAATGCGTTTCCCATGTTCTGTCAACTACTGTGCTGTTGGAATGCTGAATGCAAGGTGGGGAAGCTAACCTGCCCCAAACTCTGTGGACACAACAGCCTGCGCAAGCTAGCGACAAACATCTGAGAAGCATGACAACCAAGAAAACCGTCCCCCAACACCCGGGGGCAATGCCTTGGCCTGTAACTATGCACAGATAATAGAAACGTTATAAAGGTTCCGTCAATGTGACATATTTGGACTTGACCCTCAAACTAAGCCTGGCACCCCTAGGTGAGGACTGGCTCTCTCAAACTTCTGCTAATCTGTACCAGGGGGCATACAAGTTAGTGGGACAGTATGTCCAGCTACCTGCCTATACTTGAATACTGGGAATGCCTGGTGTTCCTTACTGCGTTGTTGCTTCTTGTGTTCTAAACCAGCGTTTCCCCAACTTCTTAAGAACAGCACACTTGTAAGGTGGCAAACCCCACACTCGCCAAGCTGCCATGGCTAGAGACAGGTTAGTCTGCGCTAGGCAAAGACAGAACCTGGGCATAAGATCCCAGTTTCCTAAAGTAAACAATAGGTGTCCTGCTCCATTATCAAATGTGCCACATGCACGCTGAAATACTTAATAAAGCCACCCCATGTCTTAATGATTTGGGCGTGCACCGGGAGGCTTCCTTTGCATTGAATCAAAACCTTTAACTGACATCTTGCCTGGCCAATATGGACACATACACACGAAGCATTTGCCGCAAAAACCTTCAGCTAAAACCAGCTTACAGGTGTGTATCGCCTGCCAGATGCTGTTGCTCTGTGCTGGGCTACTCAGTGTGCCGCGGAGTGCTCTACTCTGAGTTTCCCTACTCATTCCTATCTCTGCCCCCAGGCTGTGTAGTATGCCCAGGTGTGAGAAGGGCCCTCCAATGTAGCGGAAGCCGCAGTCAAGATAACTTCCCCATAGTTTGCTGAGAGTTTTGGTGTAATTGCACTCCCTGCAATGCCCCACCCTTCTCCAAGACTTCTACACGTGCACCGCCCAATGCTGTGATGTTTTGATCACAATCCTAACAGGTTGCTCACTGCCAACCCTGTGTGTGGTTTGGTCACCTAAGTGTCGCCCATACTCTCTCTGGGTTGTCTGGTCCATCTTCCTGTGACCCAGATGCTACGATCGTAGCCCAGTCGAAGTCCCAGATATCGCAGCCAGATACCATGTGAAATAAATAAAGACACAGGTGAACAGTGCACTCACCAATTGTCATGATAATGAGCTCATATGTTTAAAAGACCCATGTTTTGAGACCCGAGTAAAATAATACTCAACGCCCAAATATTGTGAACTCCCAGTGGCCCAGCTGGCCCCCAGACCTCACCCGATCTCATGTTAATTGCTTGTCTTATAGAACACTATAAGCCAAGCCTGGCATCAGGCGGCTACTTTCAGTTCGCACCACACATTCCTCCAGTCGCGCCGCCAATCATCGAACATCACAACTACCCCCTTGCCCCTGGAAGCTATATGTCCGGGATCACGACCGGCGTCCACCTCAGGTTGCGCCATACATCGCTGCCAGCCTAACAACCCCACAATTGCTAACCCTGTGCAGGTGTAACAATTCAGACTAATCCAGGCCCCCAAAGCTATAAGAATGGTCTGGGCCGCAGGCCATAGTAAATGCTAATGTATGTATGTTGACTTAATCAATGGCTGTTGATGTGGTCATCTCTAAATAGACAAACAGCGCCAACTTGTGGCCCACTGTCACAGGCGCCGATTTTGACAAAGTGACGGTGCCGCCACCAGAAATGAATTTAGCACAGGTAACTAGATGCTGAGTATCACCAGAATAGGCAATTCAGCACATGGTAGAGTCCAAGGGTGACTTTCTAACAGTCGTTTCAAACAAAGGACGCTGTAACTTAATGCCTGTTCAAGTATGTAGCGCGTGCATCACTATCCCTTCTGTGGCCGGGGAGAAACATGTTTGTGTCCTTCTCCCTGCAGTATTCAATTTCCATATCAATACAATACTCGGTAGATGAATGCATGTAATAGACATCATTTACATCACAATGTTAAACCAATTAACGGACAGGCGACCATGAGGAACACACATAGCCACTGTTAGGTAACCGTGTTCCATCTGTTCTGCTGTTCAGTCATCTGCGTTTATATTCCTATGATTACAATCTGTCCTTCGTGGTTTTCTTCCCTACACCCCTTTGCACGACCATCCCCGTGGATGAGGACTCCGGAGTTTTGGAAAAAAAACATAATTTGAGCAACAATCTTGTCACAATATTGAATTATTTTATGTGCTAATTCCAGCGATGCAAGCTCTGGGCTCTGTCATTTCATAGATACATCCCCACGCTGGACCAGTTTACGACTTCACCTCACAAACCCTTGCACACGGTATCATGGTAGGAGGCAGGGAAGTGTAGGATTTCTGATACCTTGTGAAACGCTACACTAGCTCTTGAAAGAGAGGGGACCACCACCGCCCGTGCCCCCACCCCGCTGATCTATGATCCCCGTGTCACGGTTCAGGCACAATTCCCTTTCAGCAGCAGACGTTCCATGCTAGTTCACTGATCGGGGGTGGGGGGGGTGTTAGCAGGTCCACGTCTGATTGTCAATTATGGACAAGTTCTACTTTTCTAGTTATCTACTTATACACAGGCCGTCTTGCAGGTGCTCGGTGCTAAGCTGTGCCCGTCAAAATAACCACTTAACCTGCAGATTCTACTGAGCGCCGTCACCTGCCGGAGCAGGCAAGGTGCAGGGTGACGAGGTGACACCCAAGCCGTGGCAAACAGGATGTGAGAGGTAAGGAACGTGATGAGGACTCGAGCGTGCCGGCGAGATCCTCCTAGAGTGACCCTTTCCATGCCCCCTGCCCACATGAAGGTTGCAGAAGTTCCTGTGAGCGATCAGGGTGTATTACACTGTGCATAGGAAGCGGAAGGTAACACAGAAAATATTTTTCGAAACACAGCTTTAACCCGCTTTTAATCACATTCCATTCTCGTAAGAAGTTGGGTGGAGCATCTATTTGCGTTACCTCCAGGGGCATAATGCAGTAGCATAATGCCTTGGTTCCTGGTATCTAGCCACTAGGCTTTCACACACAGTCCCCTTCTCTCCCTGTACTGGTACACAGTTGCTTCTGACCGCTGTACCTCAGTGAGGCCTCTCTACCCACCTGGCATCTAGTGTGCCTCGGTCATGCTCTCAGAAACACCCCGTGCCGCGGCACCCAACAGGTTTATATACCCGTCTTCACTCCTACACATGTCCGCCTCCCGGCCACCCTGCTACTGTCCACATACTGACAAATGCACAGGGCGAAGGAGGCGAGGGGGACCCACAGGGGCAGATGCCTGCCTGGGGAGCAGGGCAAGCAAGGGTGCACCAGCAGGAGGCGCTGAGCCCGTAGCTGTGTTGCTTTCCACAATCGCTGTCCTCACCTCCCGTCGGGGCCGGGGCACACCATGCCGCGGGCTCTCCGCATGTGCCGCTCCCCAAGTCACCGCCACCGACAAAGCAGACCATCCCACGGTGGACGCAGCCACCCGCTCTGCCTGAAAATTATACTCCCACCATCAAGGGAGGGAAGGGGGAGGGCAGTGCTGCAAGCTCCGCCACAGACCCCACGTGTGTGAAAGGGAGCCATGCACTGTTTTTCTGAAGTTTTATATGGCGCAGGCTTGCCCCGAAGGTATCAGAGCGCTTTACATGCCATGGGTTTCGTTACACTCGCACGCGTATATTTTGTTATGCACGGGGAGATCAAGCGATTTTTCCAGGACCACAGGACTTTGAGGGTCGGTGCCAAGACTCGAACCCAGGTCCCCAGGTCGGAGGTCAAGCGCCCTAGCCGCTAGGCCATATTCTCTTCACCGAAGACGTCTAGTTGGGCCTCCCGCTCGCCTCCGACACACCGTCTGCCCCTGCACGTGTGACCCGGTCCGACTGGAGGCTGTGCTTGGCTGAGGCCTGGGCTGGAGGCGGCATGTGTCAAAGGGGGAGCATCTAGACCAGTTGGTAAGCAGCGCCGGGCCGTCCTAAGCGACCCCTGGCCAGAACAGCCTCCGGACCTGGAACCAGGTGCGGCCACACAGTGGAAATGCGGCTGTCCGCGGCCCCCGCAGGGGGCCATTCAAGCGGGCGGCCCTTTAGTGCCATTTGGGCACCAGCCCACCCCTCTCTAGTGGTTGGGCTCCTGTAGGAGTCCGCTTGCCAGGGTGTCACATGGGCGTCACATCCGGTGCGCCGAGGTGGGGGGAGGGCATATATGCCTCCCCAGCCCCTCCTGGTGTCCTCTGTCGCACCAGCCACGCCACAGTTGCAGGCAATTGTGGGGAACCTATGCAGGTTTCGCTTTGTCTGTGGTGGCAGCACCAATACGTCCGATCGCCGTGGTGTTCTGTGGTTTCCCCACCCGGCAGGCTATACGTGGTCTGGTGTGTGGGGCTCAACTCCGGGGTTGGTGGGTGACTGGCTTTCATACCAGGCGACTCTTCTTGGCGTAGAGATGAAAGATGCTACAGTCGTTGACCTAAGCAGACACCGGGAAGGTCACGAATGTGATTGTGAGCATGTTTCACAATGAGGTGTTTAGGCCACCGGGTGGCACTGTCCCGCTGTTCTCGGTGTTCACCGAAGTTTTGACGGGCACGAGATAATGGGGGTTTCTCCTGCTATTGTTTAAAAGGCATATTTACAGATATCGCACGTAGAACAAGGTTTGTGTTTGTATGCGGGAGAGTAATATCGTACATTCATGCGTACATTTCGAGGCAGTGGCGCTACATTGAGCCTGGAAAGCACAAGGCATGTCTTTCTTGCAAAACGGCTGTAATTTAATTAGAGAGTATGTGCCGAGATGTACTGCAAATACTACTTTGGCTCCCTCGGCTGCATCTGCCTTTGGCAACACTTCATTCTCTCGCCGGCCTTTTAGGTGCCTTTGAATTGGTAACACAGGAGGGCTGACCTGCATTACCTGCCCTGTCCGGTTACAATTACACTTTGCTGCCCATGCCGGTCTATCCAGGGGGCGAGCCGCTTGCCGGGTCACAACCGTGCAGGGGTGGCGCCGAAGGCTTTACCGGGTGTTAAAGGCCTCGGGGTCCGAGTTCACTTCTAACTCGGACACATATACATCGGACTTGAGCAGTTTAAACTGCCGCTCTGCAAGTTTTTCGTTATATGAGACGGACTACACGCCATTGCCTTGGAACCAAGCAGCCATGGCTCCAGATGCCGAAGGGATGTCCGTGGTTATTTAATAGTCGTTAAATGATTAGTTGCTTGTGGTGTTAATCTGCGGGCGTAGGCGGGAAGTGTGAGGTTCCTGTTGTCTTTTGTCATGTCTGTTTGATGCGGGATGGTTGTTGTGTACTCGAAGTCACTCTGAATTTGGGATGGGCAGTATATGGTCAAGAGGTTCTAGCCCAGCAACACTTTTGGATTCAGAATGCAATGGTCAGCTCATTGACGGTAAGGTGTAACATGACCAGAAGCAAATGTTTGTGGTTGTAAAAGTTAATCACACCTCCTTTGTGCTGCGCTGTACAGGACACACACCGCGTGTGCTGCAGCCGAATGTCTGCTGTTTGATGTATGCGGCGTCCACAGCATCCGTGAAAGGAGGGGTGCTCCTTAGAACAGGAACACTTGCGCGAGTGGGCAGGCCTTGGGCAGGTGGACCCCGGCCTGGCCATTCTGCCTTTCATCCTCCGGTGTTGGCATATCCAGGCGTTGGCTGGAGGTGTGGTGCGATTCATTTATGGGCTTAGCTGTGCAGGCAACCCTGCGCCCGGGTTTTAACAGACTAGGACACGCTGTGGCTCAGAGGCTCAGTGTTGCATTGGGTGTCCACGATCCTCCTCAGCGAGGCTCTAGTGCTGGCGGCGCCAGTCAGTTTACCTTTTGGTGAAGGCTGCATGAGGGCAGATAATGCGATGCCGTGTAAGGAAGAGCCTTGTTGATCTTTCACAAAGAAGAGCCTTTTTGGGTGCCAAATGCACTAGGCTCCCTGGTGCACTGTGTCAAACGTTACTGTAAAATGGAGGAGAAATATGGGAATGGGGTGTGTTAACCTTCTTTGTCTATGCAGTCTCAGCGAGAGGGGACAATGTGCGATTAGTTGATACAGCTTGTTTTATGTCTCTTGGCTTGGTATTTGTTACTGACTCATCTTTCGGTTAGAAGGGATGAGTTGCCTATATGGGGACCCCCTTAGTACCCCCCTCTAAGTTGTTACTCGGTCATGCCCAGCTTGTTGCAGTTAGGTTGGACGAGTTTCTGAATTGCCGGTAAGTGAGTGGGTTCGTAAGGCAGTGTTAGTATCTTTCCTTGCAGACTATTACTCGCTGAGAGGGGTAGTCGCCTCTCGCCTCATGCTGTCAGCTTTGCTGGCGTTTGTTTGCGAAGGACTTGGCATCAAGCACTCGGAATATTGTCACACATTACATTATATCCGTTCAGTTCTGGGAGTCTGAGTGGCAGGGGTGAGGGCGCTGTTTATCGAAGCCCCCCTTCGTTTACGCCCGAGGTCGTATGACCGGATCCCCGCGCAGGATCACAGGTGTTGGGTGCTTTGTTGTATACTCTGCGCCGTGCTGAGCCGCACTTTTGCTGCCTGCAGGCAGCATCAGTAATGTCATCCTGTTGAGATCAGGGCCAGTTGGGGGTGAGTCACTTCACTTCTTTCACAGTCCCACCTTTTCAGTCGTAGCATTTCACTACGCTACGCCACCAAAGCCATGTTGGGCCTTAGTTAGCTTAATCATCCAACTAGCATTGGGAAAGCAAATAGGACTGGCTTGTAAGTGTAGTGTCAATTGTGTAGTACTTACCTGGTCAATACTTTTACAACAAGTTCATAGTTGATGCTTATTTACCATAGGCGACCAAAAACCTTTGTCCAAATCAAGTCCTTGCTTGTGCAACACCAGAAGTTTGGGGTAAATTGGCAAGCGGGGTGTGCCACGTGTGGTTGGTAGGCTGCCGCGCGGCTTGCACATGGGCACGGCCTGTCCTGTCGCCTGGGGTCTGTGAAGTTCGTGGCGTGCGCCCCCAGCAGTCTTGTTGTGTGATTTCGGGGGGCCATAATGGCAATTTCGGAGTTGTGGTGGTGTGGGCACCTTGTTTGGGGTTAGTGGTTTGTTGGTCTAAGGACTGGCCAGTGCGACTTTCTGCGCTCAGGTCTGTTAGAGCAATAACTTTGGTGAATTGTCTTGGGGGAGGGGTCGGGGCACGGAGACTCTGGCCGTCCCATCCCCTTTGCTTGGTCAGTGACATCCTGCACCCTCCTTCAGCGGGGATTATCTCAGGGACGCTACATAGGGTTCAAACTTGTGGTTTGCCTTGCCTTCGTCCTGTCGCTGCCATATTGGCGTCCCCCCTGTTTTGGGCAGTTCCAGATGTTGTGTGCTGGCAATTGGGTTGGAGCCAGAGTAAGATTTTGCGCATGAATGGAAAGCAACGCAATGGCTTAGCCGGGCGCTCTACACAGCCTCATGGTGGTAGACTGGGCAGGCCATAGAGTGGTGCCGCTGCACGGGGCGCAGACTTCAGGCAGGGCTTTCCTGTGACCACCTGATTGTGGGTTCCGGAGCTTTGGCTGAATCAAAGGACCAGCGGTTTTGCCTAGGAGTAACTTTGACTCAAGGAAGATATCACAGTGGATCGACATGCCAAATAAGTGTACAATGCAGGTCTGTGGGTCACTCTGCTGGCTGGGTGGTCCTTTATGGCATAGCATATCGGCCATAATTAGTAGTGGGACCAGGAACAGCTTTACAAAACGATGCTGTAGTTTCCTGGGAATTCCTCATTGGCAAGCTTCAGGGATAAGGCCCTAACCTTTCTCCCCGCGAGGGACCATCACTAATTGCGGACAAGTAGGCGAGGTGCACACTAACCCCACAGCGAGTAGCACAAGAGGAACGGGTACACGTGAAGGTGTGACCTCATGACGCCCTGCTGAGCAGTCCAGGTCACTCCACAGAGGGCAAAGGCAAGGCCTCGGCCCCTGATGGACTAAGTTTCAGTTTAGTCGTGTAGGAGTGGGGCTCGCAATCTCGTCGCGCCTTGCTATGTCTGGTCCATGCAGCTAAAATGTGCCCTATGCAAACTAGGGCAGGGCACAGGTCACCTCAGTCAAGACATATTCACCCTCGCTTTGCCAGGGCAGCAGGCGGGTTGTGGTAGTTGTCATCTAACAAGTGGACTGCGATGCAAAAGTTTGGTAAACACGGCGTTGGAGGACTAATGACGACAAGGCATTATAGACCATTTGGCATTCCCAACATCCAGACAAGGGCAGGTACTTGCTCATAATGTTCACCTCCGGTTCCCACAGACTTGTCTGCCGCCTGGGTTATCCTTCCATGGGCTAGAACCAGAGACTGGAAGGGGCATCCTCTGCGACCTGTGTCCCATATACGTTGATTGTCATCGCTGGGGTAGATGTACCATGTAGGGCATGGTTACTCTTAAATTGTCCCAAAATCTGGGGTGTCAAACTGGGTTGGAGCTGTAAGCCTACAGGCCTTAGGAAGCATTCAGCATCCTGGCAATCCAAGTAGGGCAGTTAGCGATACATAGCATCAGCAACTGGGTAACATCCACCGGTTACTCAGCGACTTCATGCCCCGGGGCACGCGCGCTTCACAATAAGACAGATCTTCAACCAGAAGGGTGCCGAGTAGCAAAAACCAGAAATAGGTTTAATATATGTGTGTCTCTGGCCTTACGGCCGTGTGGGGCCAGTCTCATTTAGAGGTACGCCCAGGTGAAATTGGGCACTTAAGGTTCGCATGACCAATGCGGTTTGTGGCGTCTCCCAGCGGATCCACTGAAGGTGTAATGCAGCCAAAATGAAACTGGGAATCTGGGATTCCGACACTCTTGCGGGTTTAAGCATCCAGGGTCGGAGATGGTTAGCAGGTACTGGCATCTGGGATCCGACGGCAGTTAGCAGGTGGGGTGCGCTGGGAGGCGTCAGTACACGAAAGGGTGAGGCGTCGCCAACAGTGGGTACACTCCACATTGTTTCAAACCAGATCTGACGCCAATAAGTGTTCACCAGGGTTTAGCAATCAAAGGGGTCTGTGCAAATTGTCTTGTCAACGGGGCGAAGTAAGTGCACCCCGTACCTAGGAAGGTGACATGTTGCTGCAGTTAAGCTCGAATGCCCCGCCCAGTTAGCTATACTAGCCACGCTGGGTGGGGACGCTGTCAGCCAACATAGGTGCTGCTGTCCCGATAACAGGGTGTCAAGCACAAGGGCAGGGGTACACCCTTGCTCAGAGACTGGCCCAAGGGGGGTCCCCCCTCCAAAAATTTCAGTGATACACCTAGGGGGCAACGACCTCATTGCCATGGGGAGGAGGTCGCTTGTGCAAGCCATGAAAGCTGACTTAGGGGAGATCAGCAAATACATGGGTCAATGTGAGCTCCGGTGGTCTGAGATTAAATCAGAGCAGGCCGTTGATCATCCTGAGAGAGTGAACAGTTCATGGCGTAAGTTCGCAGACCATAGGGGTCTGGGTTACATCAGACACAAGCTGATTTAGGCTAATGTCAAGGGATATTTTGAGGAGGATGGAGTCCACCTACCCCCGGTGGGGATGGCCGTGTCCTTCTGGACTTGCAGGAAGCCTTGGTAATGGCAGGTTGCAGGCGATAATACAGCTGTGTTGGTGGGGGGGCCCTGGCTGCGACGGTGGCCGCTTCCAGGGCTGTGGCGGAGTTACAGGGCGATCTGGAAGCAGACGGGTACAGTAAGGGTACCTCTGCGGCAGACTGGTACAGTAAGGGTACCTCTGCGCGGCACAATAGGGGTGCCAGAGCCAAAGACCAGGAGCCTCAGGGCAGGTTCCTGGAAAACCGCGACGGCACCCCGTTAGTCCTTCGGGCGGTTGGGGGCCTGACCAACCGGGGGTTTGCCCTGCTACGCTCCGCCCTGAAAAGGGCGTGAGTAAGAAGGGACCAACGTGTCACGTGATCCGGAGGAGGATCACCCAAAGGTGTAGCACTGATTGGGTTCCCCACAGTGCTGGCTCATTAGGCGGGCGGGGCAGCATAGGTTGGTACAGCTGCCTGCCCTTGGATCGCCCGTAAGATAACCCACCATATTGCATACTTTTGTATGGAATAAACCTGCAGCAATAATTTTCCCATAACAAAAGTTGTCTTGTGTCTTTATTTATTCATGCATGCTCAGACTGTGGGTGGGAGGAGTTGCCGATAATGGCACTATGCGGCTGTCCGCGACCCCGCAGGGGGCCATTCAAGCGGGCGGCCCTTTAGTGCCATTTGGGCACCAGCCCACCCCTCTCTAGTGGTTGGGCTCCTGTAGGAGTCCGCTTGCCAGGGTGTCACATGGGCGTCACATCCGGTGCGCCGAGGTGGGGGAGGGCATATATGCCTCCCCAGCCCCTCCTGGTGTCCTCTGTCGCACCAGCCACGCCGTCTCCCACCCTACCTCTTACCCGGCGGTCTGGCTGGTGGACAAGCTACTCAGAATGTTTTAATGTTTTCTTTTGTGTTGCAGGCGGAGTTACAGGGCGATCTGGAAGCAGACGGGTTTTGTAAGGGTACCTCTGCGGCAGACTGGTACAGTAAGGGTACCTCTGCGCGGCACAATAGGGGTGCCAGAGCCAAAGACCAGGAGCCTCAGGGCAGGTTCCTGGAAAACCGCGACGGCGCTCCGTTAGTCCTTCGGGCGGTTGGGGGCCTGACCAACCGGGGGTTTGCCCTGCTACGCTCCGCCCTGAAAAGGGCGTGAGTAAGAAGGGACCAACGTGTCACGTGATCCGGAGGAGGATCACCCAAAGGTGTAGCACTGATTGGGTTCCCCACAGTGCTGGCTCATTAGGCGGGCGGGGCAGCATAGGTTGGTACAGCTGCCTGCCCTTGGATCGCCCGTAAGATAACCCACCATATTGCATACTTTTGTATGGAATAAACCTGCAGCAATAATTTTCCCATAACAAAAGTTGTCTTGTGTCTTTATTTATTCATGCATGCTCAGACTGTGGGTGGGAGGAGTTGCCGATAATGGCACTATGCGACCCGCGGCCGGGGGCACCCTGTATCTGAGCTCTGTTGTACCTGGTGCAGAGGGCGCAGTATCATACGAACTGTGCCTGTCCCCAAGGCAATATTCGCCCCTTGGTAGTGCCCAGTAGGGAGGGTTCCGGAGTTAATGCAAGGCCGAGGAGTGACACCCTGTCCCTGTATTATTCGTGGGGTCCCCCATCTAATCACTGTGGCGGATGCGGCTTTGTTCCGAGGCCGGTCGGGCCAGTGATAACTGGTGGGCCGCCACCATCCCCCATTGCTAGTGCGGGAGCAGCCTCTCTGCGCCGTGGCGGGCGGCCCACGCTCTCTTGTGGCCCTCCCGGGCCTTTGTGCCACCAATTAAAGGCACAATGCCGCGGGGGATATAGCAGGCCGACCACAGATCCGGGTAAGCTGCCCCCGCCGGGCGAGGTCAACATGGTGTCCTGCCCAGGGGGGAGGGGCACACTCACCACGCTATCTTCTCAGCTCCCGGACCCGGCCAAAGGACACAGCCAAACGGTGTAAAGGACAGCGACTTCAATTCAGACGGCGTGGCTGGCGAACAGAGACCGCCAGGAGGGGCGGGGGAGGCTTATATGCCCTCCCCCCACCTGGCGCACCGGAAGGACGCCACAGTGGCGACCTGGCTAGAGGGTTCCTACAGAACCCCCCCCAACGACTAGAGCGGGTGGGCGGTGCCCAAAATGGCACTAAAGGGCCGCCCTGCTGAATTGGCCCCCTGCGGGGGCCGCGGACAGCCGCATTCTTGGTGCTCACATCTGTCAGCGCGGTCCAGGGAAATCTTCATGTGAATCTTGCACTGCTGCAATGACCACACAACCCAGGAGACTGGCTGCCATGCTCGCAAAGTTTGCCAATCATCTCGATCCCTGAAGGTAAAAGCTTACTATCAACTGTCCAGCCAGATTCAAGGTTAACTCCTTCCTTTCAGAACAAACTATGAAACGTCCCAGACGTTTGATATTGCGTCCCATTACACGCCCCTCAGGAATACTAGTCTGACAGCAACAATCACCGGCAATCATTGTGAACTCGGCTTTATGCCACAGGTACATTCCTGTGCTTCCTCCCGGGCGCTGCAGTCATGGCTTTCACAGGGCTCTGCAAAACAATGCACGTTCTTCAGTCCCTCTCAGCATCCCTCACATACACTTCAAGCGCAAATAGGGAGACAGCTTGCTTTGAAATGCAACACAGGTCCCGGAAGTAAACCTTGGGTTGGGGGTGTTCCCATAGAAACCCAGCCAAGTACTGCTGAGTTTTTTTAATAATAAGCGTGATCACTAAAGTGTATACACATACCTATTTCCTGATGCCTTGTATTTTAAAATGCATGCACTATTTCAAGAATATCTTGGCATTATTACGCAACAGGCACGCACACACCCACGCTGTGAGCTACATAATGGTAAATGTAATCTATTTCCCATAGATTCTTCTTAATGCATATCTTATCTTATCTTGATTTATAAAGTGCATAGCTATCCTAAGGCTTCCCAGCGCTGTGAGTCAAAACCATGCACCATGCATCTCAGTGGGAAACTGTCACTTAGCTTACACCAAGTGCAGTAACGGGGGCTACGTCTCACAGGGCTACCCAGTATGCTTGCCCAGACTGCATGATTTCCGCCGGAAGTGGCGGCTCCTCCGCTAAGGCGGAGGAGTGCTGACCCACTGTTCAAAAGGAAAAATACAACAATAATAACATTTCGTTATTATCATTGTATTTTTCCTATGGAAGGAATGGCTCACAGGGCGAGGCTGGGCAGCACAGGGGGAGAAGTGGTTTGCACTCCCTAAGTGTGCAGGACTGCTCGGCGGGCCCTCTTGGGCTGGCCAAGCAGTCCTGCATACTTTGCATGTTCCCCACCAGGCTGCATTACACAGCCTGGTGGCTGGGTGCAAAGCCTCCCTGTCCCCGTCTGAGTGCCGAACCACGGCGCATAGACCAATCACAATGCTGCATTGCACCATTGTGATTGGCTCAGGAGAGCCTGTGATTTATATTGAATACAATAGATTTTACAAGCACAGCGCAAATGCTGTGCATGCGAAACCTAAAAATAATATGGCAATAAATTCATTTTATTAGCATTTTATTTTTCACGTTTGCTGCACTGGCATCGGGAGGGAGGCGAGGCTCCTCTGCCCTCATGGAGGAACCGCTGCTGCTCGGAGAGTGTTTGAGGGTAGCTTGATCTTCAGTAAACTAGCCACAAAATGGATGGCCTAGTTTACCTTTTCTCTTGTTTTGGGCCAATAGAGTCCAGAGCTCTAATCAAATTTGAATGGCATATTTATACAATTGTGTATCCAAAGTCGGTAGATCAGATTCTAGGCAACACATGAGCCACAGCCTGAGCAGGAACATTCCTCCAATTTCGGGACTCGGTAGGAGGTAAAGCTGGAGAAATAGCATTGGGCGACTTCTGAAAGGAACAGGAGAAGGGACACAGTAGTGGCCGACCAGGGATCTGGGACAGGGTAAGAGCAAGGTGGTTAAAAAAAAGATATCTAGAGCAGTATTTCCCAAACTGTGGGTCGTGACTGCACCCAATAACACGCCTATATTTTCTCATAATATATGCATGTTCAAATATTGTGAAAGAGTTTACAAGCAATTTATTATGTCATTTGGGAGTCTAGGGAACATGCTGCACAAATCGTAAACACCAATCAGATTTAGTCTTGGTTTAAAAAATACGTGCAGTGATTTACAGCATTGAGAGTGGATGAGACATTTCTATGAGGCTTTGGGGGAGAGGAGTGAAATCATGTACTGTCCTTATTGTTTTAGAATTTAAATACACCAATTTTACAACATTGTGTTCAAGCATATACTACGAGTGGCTTAAACATCTAGAGGCTCTGGGTGGGAGGCGAAACTGAAGATCAAGCTACCCTCAAACACTCTCCGAGCAGCAGCGGTTCCTCCATGAGGGCGGAGGAGCCTCGCCCCCCTCGATGCGAGTGCAGCAAACGTGAAAAATAAAATGCTAATAAAATGAATTTATTGCCATATTATTTTTAGGTTTCGCATGCACAGCACTTGCGCTGTGCTTGTGACATCTAGGGGGATATTCACAAGAACGTGTGCTAAACATCTCCAAAAAATGTTAACGCAATTTTACACATCGCAGCCTATCACGTAAAAAATAACCCCTTGACAACCAGGAATTCACAACACGGCGGTACCATGCGATAGTCCGCCGAAAACGCGGCCAATGTCCGCGATACAACCACCTCGACGGAGATAAAAACACAAACCACAACACAAGAAAACGTGCGATGAGCCCTTTCGCGATGAGGAAATCTGTAAAAAGCACCTTCAGGCCCGCGACACACCCACGGCAGGCGGGAATAAGCACAACAAAAGTGGGAAAAAATAGACAAACCACACAGAAAACAACAGGCAAGCACAATGGAGGCAACCTGAGCCAGTATACAATGCCACAAGCCCCATTGGCAACAAAACATTGTACATGGCAGGCCATCATGGACAAGGTCAATGCAGCCGGAGAGCGGAGGAGGACAATGGAAGAAAACCCGAACAGCCGGAATGATGCAAAACGCACAAACAAGCAGAAATACGCCAACAACAAGAAGGCAGCAATGCACACCCGAGGTGGGAGTCCAGCGCCACACCAGGAGCTGGATGACATGGAGGAAATGGTGTCCACCACATCAGTCTGGAGATGGTGGCAGGAGTCGGAGACCGGAAACTGCCCAAAACAACAGACACCACAGCAACAGGGAGAGGAATGACCAGGGACTGGGGGGACAGGGGGAGATGGGCACAATGGCACACATGCACAATTAAGCACAGCACAACTGCAGAAAAACCATGCTCAAGAGTAACAACACCAACCAAGAGCACAAGTCACACAACCCGGCAATATCACACCACTGAACAAGCAAAGAAGTGAAAACCACACTGCCTGAAAGGGTGAAGGGTGAGCCAAAGCAGAGCTGAAGGGACATCTCAGACACAATGCAGCACACACACATAGGAAGCAGAGCACCCCAACATCCAACACAATGTGGTACGACCAGCAACATTTGCACAACCCAACACAGGACACAAGTGCACCCGCCTGTGGCCGGTAAATGGCCATACGCATCTGGCAAAGCACGAAACAGGGACATGACAATGCACAAGTACAAACCCACAGCCATGATAGGCTAGCAATGCACGTATGGCAGGGATCCAGAGAGTCCGTGACACACACATTGACATACAAATCAAGACACAACACAGTTGGAGACAAGTGAAAGTGCAGAAACTTTATCAACAAGTGCGTGTCAGTACGGCCAAGAGAAGTGCCACGAAATGCAGACCAATGCAGCCGCATGTCTGAATGAGGAACTTAGGAAAGCGCCCATGTCCACCCCGGGGGAGTCCATCACCAACACAAGTCAGTGCCAACCTGCGTTGGTTGTCCGCGCATGGATCAGGAGTCCAGGCCAATGCAGCCATGTCCACTGTCCTCTTGGGACATGTGACCAGATTCCCAACATGCAACCAGGCATCGGGACACGTGCAATGGGTCACATCCAGTTGTGGCTGCAGGTACCTTGTCACTCGTCCATGAACACCAGTGCAGCAGCGTAGGCCAACATCTCCAATGAGAGACCGTTGTCCACCACATCTGACATGTCGTCGACGTAATCCATCAGCTGACCCGGACAGATGTGCTGACTCCAACCCCTGGCCCCAATGTGCACCAAAGCCCAATCGGGTAGCGGCTCAATGTGCTCACTGCAGACGACGACTCGTGCAATCTCCCAGGTCCAGTTGCCAGCATTCATGCCAAACATCCATGCATGCCATAAACGGGCATCACAGTGACACTCCTGGTCGTGGGCCAACAGGGGGCGCACACACTCGTCGAAATCCAGGTCAGCTACAGTCACGTTGGAGAGGCAGACATCCATGGTCCACTCGAATATGCACGAGCGACAATGCAACACAGGCTGAACGCAGGTGACGTTCGCAAGGCGGAAGCTCAGCCGGAGACTGATCCGCAGCACTGCCAACGGCAGTGCCCCCAGTACATGCAGCAGACGTGCACGCTACAGGTCCACGTGACTGGAGTCGAGCAGGTGTCCGGGATGGTCTGCCATTGCGTCAGTGGGTCTGCCTGAAGCGGCACTGGCTTGCCCTGTGCCAGTCCTGTGGATGAAATGGTACAGCTCGGAGTAATGAGCAGTGTCTGTGTGCAACGGGTGCAGGCCTGGGGTGGGGTGGGAGTACGTGTGAAGGCCATCTCACGTACGCTAACTACGACCAAGGACTTCTGCGTGTGGGATGTGTACACGTTGGTCCCACGTCAGGCAGTGCGTAGTGTGGGAGTCGCAAGTAAATGCTATCGTATCTGTCAGGGGGTGCTGGCCACATGCAAGTCCCAGCTCAGAGCTGCAGATATGCCACCGCCTGATAGTACAGACAAAGGACCCTTCATCCCTACAGTAACTTCACCATCTGCATGCATTCAGGAGATGTGCAGAGGCCTGTCGTGGGTGTGGTGGGATGTCTGCGACCCTGGGAATCATGGATGATATGCCCAGCACATGGCACATGAGCGGCCTCACTGTGTGTTACGTTGCCTCACAGCTGCTCCACCCTCCCACGAGACCCCACACTTGTGTGCGCTGCGCGGTTGTATCACGTGCACTCCTACGGCACACCATTGTAATGCCTGTCCGCGCATGTCCAGCGGCATGCCAACAACACCGTGACGCTGGCCTTTGAAGGTGTGCGGCCAAGTGAGTGTAGGCCAATAGTCCGGACAGGGCGGACACAAGTGTACAGTCCATGGCTGGTTGTGATCACGCTGCGAATGAGGCTAGGCAACTGACTCATGCAGCTGCAGGACTGATACACATAACACTTGGCATGCATGTGCCAAGACCCCGAGCGGTCTTGCGCTACTACATTTCCCCATCCGTGCAGGCCCGCCCTCCTGGTGCATGCTACATTGCAACATCGACTACTGTGGCCCTGGTGGCGACAACACCCCAACACAGAGACACACTTACCGCACATCCTGCCCAAGGCCAGGTCCGAGCCACGCCCTGCTCCCCCTGCCGAATCAGCACACCCCTGCGCTGAAGTGACGTGCGCCGGACCAGCACACGCCGCTTGTGCATGCAGGGGGGGCGGGCGAAGCTACATGTCCAAGGTCACTGCCAACGCTGAGGTGACATGGTATCGTCTGCTGAAGATAGCACACTGTGATGTTGCAGTGCCCGTGCCCATCATGCTGACACAATGGCCACACGGACACACTTGCTCAGATGGTGTGAATGGCTACGGGCACGTGCGCCCTGCCACATTTATTAGCAGGCACACATATCAAGTGACACCTGTGTTGGATGTGTGTGGGGTGTGTGCACACTAGCCGGCAAGGGCTGCCTGGTGCAGTCAGAAATCGACAACAGTGTACATCGTAAAGGACACAACCATTCAACCATAAAGGCCCCATGACTTGTGCTGCACAGAGTTAGTGGCCCCGGATGCACAGCGTCCTGCACGGGCCTACCGCCACGGGCCGCTGACTTGCGGGGCACTGGGGCAGGGTCACGAGTGCAGAGCAGGTTTCCGTAGATGACAAAGGGGCTTGTCGCGGAGTGTTTCGGTGGACAGTGGAAGGTGTACCCCCAGGGCATGATGCAGAGGGCAGAACCACGCTGAAGCAGTCACTATGGTGGAGATGAATGGAACAGACTCATGTCGGACACCAAGTCCGGTCCAGATAAAGATGCAGAAAACCACCAGGCCATGGACTCAGACGCCAGCAAGGTCCAACCAGATAGTGCCCATGACTCATTGTGCACAGAGTTAGTGGCACCAGTGCTGTTAGGGGATGCCGCCTGCGATGAGGCGTGTCCAATGGTGTGGACTCCTCCACATCTTACCCAAGACACAGTTCCACATGTGTGACCTACTGGACCGCAGTGTTGGCCTGAGGCAGCGGTCAGCACGGGCCATTCACCGAGTGTCACTGGCTTAGGTTGGATGGTCCCACCGGCCTGCGTAGTTCAGGTTCAGTGGCACCACGGGACGCGGACTTGCGGTGAACAGGGTTGATGGCACCAGGTCAGTTGTTGATAGTGTTCGATCACCTCCGTGACTCTGATCCGGCTTTCCTCCGGACTGAGCCGCATCTTCCTCTTACTCCTCTCCGTGCGTTCACTGGTGTGGACTCTGCCATTCATGATTGGCGACTAAGTGCTGGATGTGGGACCTACTGGTCCGCAGGGTAGGCCTGAGCCCTCATCCACGTGTCGCCGGCTTGCGTTGAACAGGGTTAGTGGCACCACGTATCGCCGGCTGGCGTTGAACAGGGTTAGTGGCACCACGTGTCGCCGGCTGGCGTTGAACAGGGTTAGTGGCACCACGTGTTGCCGGCTTGCGATGCAGACATTGGCCTCACTGATCGGAGGGAGTTCAGTGATGTGGACGCTGCCACGGACTTGGGGTCACTGCCATTCAAGACTCAAGACACAGTTCCACATGTGGGACCTACTGGGCCTCAGTGTAGGCCTGAGCCCTCATCCAAGTGTTGCCGGCTTGCGTTGAACAGGGTTAGTGGCACCACGTGTTGCCGGCTTGCATTGAACAGGGTTAGTGGCACCACGAGTCGCAGGCTTGCGATATGGAATTATGCCTCACTGATCGAAGGGAGTCTGGTGTTGTGGCCGCTGCCACGGACTTGGGGTCACTGCTATTCAAGACTCAGGACACAGTTCCACATGTTGGACGTACTGGGCCGAAGAGGACGCCGGTGGAGTATGTAAATGAAAAAGGAGTAATGTGGGCCAGCGTCGGGGGGGCAGCGATGGTCTGCGGAGGCTGCAGAGGTCGCGGGACTGGTGCTTGGAGCTTGCACCGGCACGTGGTGGGCCCTCTTTGACAAATGCCGGTGTAGGCAGGTGAGCGGAGCCTCGTTGGTGCGCTGGGGCAGGCATGACGGGTCGGGGGACCAGCGGCCCAGGGTGCAGCAGGCGCACATGGGCGCAGGCCCCGCCGCGCTCGGCGCAGGACTCGTGGCGGGCTGAGAGGCGCCGCACTGGCAGTCGAGTTGTCCATTCCAAATGAGAACCACGCCCAGTGCGACGGGCTTTTTGTTCACACCCCTACGCAGGCCTGGCGTACGCAGGTCCAACCCACTATGCATACGCGTGCAGGGGGGGACGTAACGTGCGACATTTCCGCGTTCTGCCCCACAGCCTGTGGGGACATGGTAGCGTCCACTGGCCACTACACTCCATGCACCAGCAGTTGATCTCCCCCCTGACCTTGACTGGTAGGTCGCTCCCCCACCACACAGCTCCGTCTGTGTGCCCTGCTGCTGCCACTGATTGTGCTCGTTTTTTCCTTTCTGTGCCCCCTTGCTGCCCCTGATTGTGCTCGTTTTTCCTTTCTGTGCCCCCTTGCTGCCCCTGATTGTGCTCGATTTTTTCCTTTCTGTGCCCCCTTGCTGCCCCTGATTGTGCTCGTTTTTCCTTTCTGTGCCCCCTTGCTGCCCCTGATTGTGCTCGTTTTTTTCCTTTCTGTGCCCCCTTGCTGCCCCTGATTGTGCTCGTTTTTTTCCTTTCTGTGCCCCCTTGCTGCCCCTGATTGTGCTCGTTTTTC
Organism: Calotriton arnoldi; assembly: GCA_963921515.1. Lineage (NCBI taxonomy): Eukaryota > Metazoa > Chordata > Amphibia > Caudata > Salamandridae > Calotriton > Calotriton arnoldi. Next base: position 273,352 of record CAWUFW010015855.1, on the reverse strand, counting down.
CTTTCTGTGCCCCCCTTGCTGCCCCTGATTGTGCTCGTTTTTTCCTTTCTGTGCCCCCTTGCTGCCCCTGATTGTGCTCGTTTTTCCTTTCTGTGCCCCCCTTGCTGCCCCTGATTGTGCTCGTTTTTCCTTTCTGTGCCCCCTTGCTGCCCCTGATTGTGCTCGTTTTTCCTTTCTGTGCCCCCTTGCTGCCCCTGATTGTGCTCGTTTTTCCTTTCTGTGCCCCCTTGCTGCCCCTGATTGTGCTCGTTTTTCCTTTCTGTGCCCCCTTGCTGCCCCTGATTGTGCTCGTTTTTCCTTTCTGTGCCCCCTTGCTGCCCCTGATTGTGCTCGTTTTTCCTTTCTGTGCCCCCTTGCTGCCCCTGATTGTGCTCGTTTTTTCCTTTCTGTGCCCCCTTGCTGCCCCTGATTGTGCTCGTTTTTCCTTTCTGTGCCCCCCTTGCTGCCCCTGATTGTGCTCGTTTTTCCTTTCTGTGCCCCCTTGCTGCCCCTGATTGTGCTCGTTTTTCCTTTCTGTGCCCCCTTGCTGCCCCTGATTGTGCTCGTTTTTCCTTTCTGTGCCCCCCTTGCTGCCCCTGATTGTGCTCGTTTTCCTTTCTGTGCCCCCTTGCTGCCCCTGATTGTGCTCGTTTTTCCTTTCTGTGCCCCCTTGCTGCCCCTGATTGTGCTCGTTTTCTTTTCCTTTCTGTGCCCCCTTGATGCCCTGATTGTGCTCGTTTTCCCTTCTGTGCCTGTTTCCCGCCGCTGCGCCCCTGCGGCCACGCCCCCTCACTGCCCATTCGCTGCCCCATTCTCTGCTCCTCCCTCCCACCTCCCTATTTATGGCGGCCGCTGCGCGGCCGCGCCGCTGGCGCGCCGTAGGCGCGCCTAAGGCAAGCCCGTCTGCGCCCGTCCGCGCCAGGACCGCGGCCAGCGCCAGACCCCCTGGTCCGGGCATCCCCGCGCCCGCCACATCAACAGACGCCGATACGACGCCAGCACCCTCCACGCACTCAACCCCGGAAAAGATCACGCCTGCTACCAGGCCACCCCGAAGCGCACCCAAGGGCCCTTCACCTGCCGGAACTGCAGCTTCGCCAGCACCCGCCCCGCCAAACCACCGCCCAGGAAAGAACCCAACTACCTCAGATGCATCCTCCTCAACACCTGCTCCGCCCGCAAACACGCCATCGAACTCTGGGACCTTCTCGACTCAACCTCCCCAGACGTCGCATTCCTGACGGAGACCTGGCTGAATCCCGCTTCAGCCCCCGACATCGCCATTGCCATCCCGGACGGATACAAGATCACCCGCAGGGACCGCACCAACGGAGTCGGAGGAGGCATCGCCATCGTCCACAGGAACACCCTCAGAGTCTCAACCAACACCGACGACACCCTCAGCACCGCCGAACACATGCACTTCCAGATCCACACCGATCCCAACACCACCCTCAGAGGAACCCTCATCTACAGACCCCCGGACCCCGACCACAGTTCAGCGATTCCATCGCTGACTTCGTCAGCACACACGCCATCGCCTCCACGGACTACATCCTCCTCGGGGACCTGAACTTCCACCTCGAGAACAACAAGGACACCAACTCCACCACCCTGATCGACAACCTCGCCACCCTCGGACTCAGACAGCTCGTGACTACACCCACCCACGCCGCCGGCCACACGCTATACTCCATCTTTTCCGCAAGCCCACACGTCTCCTTCAACCACACCTCCGAACCCCACTGGACTGACCACCACTGCATCCACTTCACCTACAGGAAGCCCACCACGCACCACCGCACCGAACAAATGCCTCGCCGCTGCTGGAGCAGAGTCACGGAAAACCAGCTAACCACAACCCTCGCCCTGAGCCCACCCGCCGAACCCTCCGACCCCGACACCGCCGCCCGCAACCTCAGACAGTGGATCGACCACTGCGCCAACACCCTCGCCCTGCTCAAGAATCCGCCCAACAGCCACACCAGCAAGAAAGCCACCTGGTTCACCGAAGACCTCCAGGCCTCCAAACAAACATGCCGAAAACTGGAGAAGATCTGGCTCCACGAACGGACAGCGGACAGCTACGCCGCCCACAAGAGCGCCACCCGCAGTCACCATCACCTCATCAGATCCGCCAAAAGGGCCTCACTCAAAGACCGCCTAGACAACAACGCACACAACAGCAAAGAGCTCTTCAACATCGTGAAGGAACTCTCCAACCCCAGCTCCAACACCAACGACATCCAGCCGTCGCGAGACCTGTGCGACTCACTGGCCACCTTCTTCCACCGCAAAATCGCCGACATCCACGACAGCTTCAACACCACGACCGCCCCGGCAACCACCGAGACCACTGCCCCCACAACCACCAACCGCCTGCTCTCCTGGACCAACATCAACGACGAGGACACCAGCGAGATCATGAACACCATCCACTCCGGTTCACCGCTAGACCCGTGCCCTCACCACATCTTCAACAAAGCCAGTACAGCCATCGCGCCCCACCTCCGGAAAATAATCAACATCTCCTTCGAGACAGCAACCTTCCCGGAAAGCTGGAAGCACGCCGAGATCACCGCCTTACTCAAGAAACCCAAGGCAGACCCCAAGGACCTCAAGAACTTCCGACCCATCTCTCTGCTCCCGTTCCCCGCGAAGGTCACCGAGAAAATCGTCAACAAACAACTGACCCGCTACCTCGAGGAGAACAACATCCTGGACCCTTCCCAGTCCGGCTTCCGCAGCAACCACAGCACCGAAACCACCCTCATCGCCGCCACCGATGACATCAGGACCCTGCTAGACAACGGAGAAACAGCAGCCCTCATCCTCCTGGACCTATCAGCCGCCTTCGACACGGTCTGCCACCACACACTACGAACACGCCTTCACGACGCCGGGATCCAAGAGAAGGCCCTGGACTGGACCACATCCTTCCTTTCCGGCAGAACACAAAGCGTCCGCCTCGCCCCCTTCCGATCCAAGGCCACCAAGATCATCTGCGGCGTACCCCAAGGCTCCTCCCTCAGCCCAACGCTGTTCAACATCTACATGGCACCCCTCGCCCACGTCGCCCGACAGCACAACCTCAACATCATCTCCTACGCCGACAACACCCAGCTGATCCTCTCCCTCACCAAAGACCCTCACACCGCCAAAGCCCACCTCCACGAAGGAATGAAGGCCGTCGCCGAATGGATGAGGACCAGCCGCCTGAAGCTGAACTCGGACAAGACGGAGGTCCTCATCCTTGGTTCCAACCCTTCAGCCTGGGACGACTCCTGGTGGCCAACATCACTGGGAACAGCCCCGCCACCCACCGACCACGTACGCAACCTAGGGGTCATCCTCGACCCCACCCTCTCCATGACTAAGCAGGTCAACGCCGTTTCCTCATCCTGCTTCAACATCCTCCGAATGCTCCGCAGGATCTTCAAGTGGATCCCCACCGAAACAAGAAAAACAGTCACCCAGGCCCTCGTCACCAGCAGGCTGGACTACGGAAACGCCCTCTACGCAGGAACGACGGCTAAGCTCCTGAGACGGCTGCAACGCATCCAGAACGCCTCTGCACGTCTTATCCTCGACATCCCCCGACGCAGCCACATCACACCCCACCTGAGAGACCTGCACTGGCTCCCTGTCAACAAGAGGATAACCTTCAAGCTCCTCACCCACGCACACAAAGCACTCCACAACTCCGGACCAGCCTACCTCAACAGACGACTCAGCTTCTACACCCCCACCCGCCAGCTCCGCTCGACCAGCCTCGCCCTCGCCACAGTCCCCCGCATCCGGAAAACGACCGCCGGCAGCAGATCCTTCTCCCACCTCGCCGCCAAGACCTGGAACACCCTCCCCACCAACCTCCGACAGACCCAAGACCTACTGGCCTTCAGAAGACTCCTCAAGACCTGGCTCTTCGATCAGTAGCAGCACCACCCCCTCTTCCCCCAGCGCCTTGAGACCCTCGCGGGTATGTAGTGCGCTTTATAAGTGACATGATTGATTGATTGATTGATCTCCACATGGCCATTTCCGTGGTTTGCACTCTGTGGTCTGTCCGGCACCTCCACGCCACACCTGGCATTGGGTAGGTTCACATTCCTTGGTCACTTGCCGCTCTCGCACATGCCTGCTCCATGCCTCTCCTCACATCCTGCTATTGTGTGTCTGTGGTGCCATGCCGTGTCTGGGTTTTGGGCATGGCAAGGCCAGATTCCCAATGGAGTCGTGTTAACGTGTCTGGTCGGTTGGCATGTTGTGTGTCATGTTGAATGTGGTTGTGCTGCGTGCCCATTGCCAGTGTCATGAGTTGCATGACTGTGGGCTGGAGGTGTGTGGTGTGTTCATTTTGGACTTACCAACGGGCACTGCATTTCCATGGGTGCCATCCTGGGAGCGCTGGGTGATGATGGCTGTCGGGAGATGTGAGAATCATGCACTCTGCCTGGGGAGTTGGCCACGACATTGTTGAGGAGTCCGGGGCGGTCCACTGTTGCCTGCACATTCATGATATGCGTGTGCTTTCTGTTGTGGTAGTTGTGTGCAGTGTCGGCAGGGGGCACGAGGGGTACATGTGTGCAGTTGATTGGCCCTGACACGTGAGGGAATCCAGCTATGGCGTAGGGGCCTTGCTTGGTCTCCAGCTGCTCCTGCGCAGTGTGGGTGAAGTGGAGGTGCTGGGGTACCAGGCTGTTGTTGGCATCCAGGACAGGTGTGATGACCTTGTATGGGGCTGGCTGTGTGACTCCTCCGACTCTGGCAGTTGTGGGTTGGATGGTACCAGAGGCCGACATGTGCTGCGCAGCCGGCAGCTTTGTCTGCGGAGGGATGTTGGTAGTCCGCTGGGTTGGGACCGTCAGCAGGTGGGGGATGAGGGTCAGGATGCGGGGGATGGTTGTCCTTTTGGGCCTGTAGTGGGCAATGTCCTCCTCTGGCATTGGGTCTGGGTGGCAGGTGCGTTTCAGGTGGGTCCGCTGTCTTTGTGTACGCTGCCTCTGTTGTGTTCCCAGGGGGTGGCGGGACGGGTCCTGGGGGTGGTGGCGGGCCTGGGGTGGGTGGGGGTGGGTGTTGTGTCCCTCATGGGTCTCGGAGATGCATGGTCATTGTCTCCATGGCATCTGTGGGTCTTCGGGTGTGGCTCTTGGCTGGGCTCCCTTTCATGCTGCAGGTAGTCGTCCTGCTTAACACCAGCAAAAGGCAGGTGTTAAATCACTGGTGCTACCGCGGCTTATCGCCTGTTTTTGGTTCGCTTCGCAGATCTGGCAGTTCGTTGTGAAAGTGGTGTTGTGGTTTTTCGTGTGTTTTTGCACGGGAACGCCTACTCTGCATCTCATTAGGGTTAGTTGGTGGTGTCCACCGTGGTGTTAAATTTTGGGGCAGTTGTCGCGGGAATACTGGCGATGTCTGCAGTTTGCACCCGCTTGTGAATGGGGTGTTAAATCTATCTCCACTTTTGATGGGTTAAGGTGGGGATAAATCGGCGGTAGGTCCTTGTGAATATGCCCCCTAGTGTATTCAATTTAAATCTTAAAAGGGACTTACATCCTGCCACCCTGACTTTCATTGGTTCCTGTGTATGCCACTTACTTTTCCTCCAGTTCTATTGGGTGCAGCATATTGTTTCCTGTTGTTCCTCATGTTGTTCCTCCTGTGTTTCTCTTATCAGTGTCCCATCACCAAAGTACTGTTTCCATCCACTTTTGGGGCACTTTTAAAAAAAGGTCTTGCCTGCAGTTTACATAATTTCCCATATACAGCGCTTGAGCTGTGCTTGTCTACATAATCATTCTTCCCCTGGCTGCATGCATTTCAAGCGTGCTTGTCGGTTCCGCTTTCTTTTTTTTTTTGGTACAACAACTGCACACCATGGAGAGGCAAGCAAGGAGCAGTAACATCATCTCCCCTGCACAGAGCTCCTTCCACAGATTCTTATCTTCTCTGATGGGCGCCACTTTATCCCGGCGTGCAGCCCATCCTGCGCCTCAGCCCCCAACAGCTTCCTGTGGGACAAGGGCATGAGCCTGGGACCTACAGTAAAGAGGCATGCTGAGTCCTACACAGGTAAAATCTGCTCAGCCAAGAGCCACAGCGCCCAGAGCAGCCCCAAGAACAGCCTGAGTCTCGGACGATCTCAGCACCACCTACTTCCACCACCCGCCCCACACACCGACACCGGACGGAGTCGAGTCCCGAGCTATCTCCCCACTCCAAGTGCAGACTGTCCCTGCAACTCGCACTCACTTCACAGAGCCCTTGTTTTAACTCCTCTCACAGCCATGGCATTTCCGCCCAAGACGAGGGGTGTTGGGGCTTGTGTCACAACAAGGCCACAAGCAGCGACAACAGTGTGCGTGCCTGCTCCTTACTGAGTGCACACGCTCTGGAGATATCTTGTTTCAACCCTGTACAGTGCTTCGTATGTCACTGAAATGCATTTTATTCCTGCGTTCCAATGTGCAAATAGATTTCCATTTCATCATTCATTCCCCGTGCATGTGAATCATACGTCAGTTGCATGCATCACTGATGCGGTCCCATTGCTGAAAACATAATGTAATTTCTACTGGTTAAATAAAATTCCATATAAGCCCAACAGTGGTCACAAGGCACTAATAAAATCAAATAATTTACTTAAGAACTTAGGGGCATATTTACGAGCCCCTTGCGCCACTTTTGCGCCGCCGTTGCATCACGCATGTGACGCAGCGGCGACGCAAACCATGCGCCGCGTTGCGCTATATTTACAACGTGATGCATCTAGGGAGATGCGTCACGTAGTAAACCCCTGCGCCACATGAAACCTGCGTCAGGTTTCATGTGGGCGTACCAGCGCAGGGGGCGTTCCGGCGCAGGAACGCCTCGGAAAAGTGACGTAGTGAAATCTACAAGATTTCACGCAGTCACTTTTCCGACGCTGGTGCGTCAAATCCTTACGCCTGCTTCAAGCAGGCATAAGGATTGACGCACCATGTTAGGGATAGGGAAGGTTGGAACAGTGCTGGAGTTGCGTCGCGCTTGCGACAGAACTTCAGCACTGCGCCTACCTTCCGCCGGCAGATGCATCACGCATCTGCTTATCCTTGCGCCATGATGCGCCGCATTGTAAATGCGGCGCATTGGACGTGGCGCAAGGGTAAACTTGCGTGACGCATTTTCCCTGGCGCATCCCTGCTGATATGCAGGGATGCGCCAGGGAACGTAAATATGCCCCTTGGTAATCTTGTTTCTTTTTGTGAAACACTCCATGAGTGTTCTGTTTTTTTAGCTGTCTCCCTGCATAATTTTCTTGCACTCCTGCCTTGTTTCGCTTTTAAGCACTGTGTGCTTCTGTGCACCCGATCTCATTCCGCACTTAATGAGACTGTTTCGCCCATCTGCTTCTATTGCCCCTCACCCGTCCGTGTATTTCTGTCTCTACTCCCAGAGCTTCTCTGACCCCGCTGCTCTCTGTATTTTTTCAGGCTCGTATGTGGGCCTTCAGCTTGCCCGTGCATTCATGTGGGGTGAGGGACTCGCTGTCAAATATGGAGCCAGGAAGTGCCTTGTTGGAATGCCTAGGAAGTGACCCACACGATTCCCACATACTTAATTCACTTTGTTTAACTCGTTTAATCACATAAGCCATTCTGTTGCTCAAGCATGAAGCTGTTCAGCCGCTTGAGCCGAGTTTTAGGACATGTCAATTGCCGGACCTGTTGACATTCATCTGAGGGAGAAAGGCGTGTTGTTGTTTTTTCCTCCATGGCTTGTCTTGACACTGCTTCTTTGTTCTGTTCAGACCTTTGTTTAAGTGACAGCTGCACAGGTTGTTTGTGTTCAAACGAAGGACATGCTCGTTGATTCTACCTCCTAATACGAAATGTGCCTGGAGTCTGGTCGATTGTCGAGAGGCAGCTGGCACTCCAGGTATGGGTAGTACGAAGCTGGGAAGGTGTGAATCGCTGCCAGAGTGGTCAGTTCTGAAAACGTCTGCATGTCTACTGTACTGTTCTATGTCTGAACATTTTCAAAGTGGACCGTTTCTCACCACCAGAGTAAAATTTATTCTCTTTCAGTCTTTTCAGGAGTTAGGAAATCAATAGTTTTCTCCTTTGGTGGGTTCGATTCTAACAGGTAGCTGCCATGTTCTTTACAGAAAGCCCACGTTTTGAGTTATTACATATTCTTCCAAGTGTAACTGCTTATGTGCATCAACCTCAGTATACACTATAGCACTTCTCCTATAGGTATTTTCAGCTTAATTGTTGCACGTGGTGTTATTCAGTCGAACATTCCTACTACATAAAGTGATTTCCCAGCAGCTATCTGGGTAGTTTGATGAACCAGGTGCATTGACCACCTCTTTGCATATTTATTTGTTTTTTGCTGCTTAGGCCACATCACCGATTACAGGCCCGCATTCATTAGTGATAGAGCTATTTTGTGCCAGTGATTTTGGCCACACAGATTAATCTAGCAGCTACTAAAGGTGTATTTTGAATACAGAAGTGATCAAATTGAATAGATGCAACTTGCTGAAGTTAAAATGGTAACCATGCAACACTCCACTCTACGATACGCCACTCTTCTCCACTCCACGCTACTCTGCGCCTTTCCATGCTACTCCACTCTGCTCCACTCTCCTCTATGCCACAAACTTTTAGCCATGCTGAACAGCTGCCACGCTGGTGTGCAACATGGCTAAAACACATTGGCAAAGCCAAATGCTCTTGCATTTGTGAGACCTATTGGCTTCGCCAATGCTTTTTTTTTATCCAACGTCTGTACACCATGGAGAGACAAGTAAGCAGCAGTGACATAATCTCCCTTGCACAGCGCTTGCACTATGCTTGTCGACATAATCATGCTTGTCAGCTCTGGTTTTTTTTGCCCAACGTCTGCACACCATGGAGAAGCAAGCAAGGAGTAGTAGCATCTGAACATGGACTAATGAGCCGTGCACATGGTGCTGACACCTCCTGCACTCAACAATTTCCATACATCGATTTGAAGTGAAACCCCTACATGAAAAGTAGATGGTTGTAGACAGATATGGAGTTTATGTCTTTTTTTACTGAAAGTTACTGTCCATTCTTTTTATACTCACCACACCATTAACAATGTTCAGTACCAGTGGAGAGGTGTGGTGCAGCGGCCAGTGCAGCTAACTTCGGAGCACAGTGTTCACGGTTTGATCCCTGGCTCCGGCGGCAGCTCAGCTCAGCACCGTGTGACTCTGGGCAATAGCTCACTTAATTTCCACTACGGCCCCCAGCTCCTTGAGACCCGTAAGGGTGAGTAGCTGCGCTATATAAAAACGGACTTACATTTTTTTTTTTACCGTCATTCACGAGCACTTGTTATGTTCCCCAAGCTAGGCCCAAGTAGTAAACTAACCTTTTACCTCCATTTTCCTACCTCACCCTGAATAACGGTTCTAGCAATTACCTTTTACCCAGTTACGTGCTGAACAAATGTCAATTAGTTTCTCTGAAACTAGCCTCATTTATCATGCATGAGGTTATTCCTACAATCATATCTTAATGACTTGCACATGATGTACATAACAGGCTTACATACTCTGTACAAAAGTGATCGCTATTTTCATCCACAGGCGACAGGACTATTTTGCATAATTGCAATTATTGATTTAGGTTGATTTGCATAATCGCAATCATAACATATCGATTTAGGTAGAACCCCCAAGGCTACCTCCTGGTATAAAAGAACCACACCTTCACTAGATAGGAGAGGAGACGCTTCTACGTTGACACTGACACGGAGGTCCCTGCACGCTGAGGCTTCAGCAGGCAGCGGTCTGACATCCCTTGTGGGGTGTCCAACTCGTGACCAAGGCGGGATCCTTTATTCTCTCCCATCAGGTAATGGGGTTGGCTCTTCCCTGGGGAATTCTTGGCTTCACACCTACATACATGCTAGGTACACTTAGGTAGGGTTTGCATCGTAGGAGTACGCTTTATTACTGTCATGTTTATATGCCTGCATATATTCAGTGCTTTAGCACCATGGTAGAATTCTACCTTCTATTTACTCTGTTGGTGCTTGCAATCTCTTACATTTGTTTCTGTCTATTGATTGTCGCAGCAAACATGTTTTATACTAGAATGACGCTGGTTCAATAAATGCTTATTAAAAATGTCCCCAACGTTTATTGTGTATCTCTCTGAGACAAAGTGAGCACGATTGACTGAGCGAAAAGTACTGTACGGTTTCCACGTTCCCTGAAGGATCAAGGGTTGTCATGTTCGATGGTTGCCAGAAACTATTCGCTCCTTGGTAAGGTTAGGGGGCTTATAGTGGCACTGTGAGCTAGCTTGTCTATAGGCTGACATATCCTGTGGGGGTGTCCGGAATCAGTCCAGGAACCAATCCCTTAGTTTATGTTGTCGAACAAACGCGCAGATCCTATGTATTTTTAGGAACTACACGACACACTATGGCATAGCTAAGGCACTCTGTACGTAGAGTGCCTGTTGACCCGTCCTTTCTAACAGAAAACTGTGAAAAACAACATACCAATGTACACTGGTTACATTCCATATTAAATTACTCGAACCTTCTGAATACTCTAGGGACCCATGCTGGCTCTGCATCCAGGTGTTACACCTTGTTAAATTGAGCTGGTAAGTAGAGTTTTGAAATAATTTCCAACTAACATCCACCCACTTGGAAGAGTTCACTTGGAAGAGTTCATTAGGGGCAGAGAGCGGCACACTGCTCGCTCGTTGCGGTATCCCTTTTAAGGTAATTATTTTATTCCTTTTTTTTGCTTAACTTGGTACTCTGTTACCATTGAAAGGTACATTATTGGTCATCGCTAAGTGATGCGCATTAGGACTTCGAGTGGTAGGTTTGTCGATGTTATTCATCTGGGGTGATGAGGCTTGCTGTTTGGGTGCTCAATGTTTCCTTTAATTCTCTGTTTTCTACAAGTATAAGTGACTTCTTAAAGTTCCAGACCCTATTCTTTTAGCCATTACATTAACAAGTGCTAGCGTGTGATTGGTGTGCCAATGTGTGTAATCGCATTTAACAGCTGCCGGCTTCCAATAGAAAGAGAAGCAGACACAGTGGCAGCAGAGTGTGTAGTAATTCTAAAGCACAGCACTTTGACCAAAGCTTACATACCTTTTACCTACTCTCAGACACCGCTCACCCTGCACACTCACCCACCATTTACTCTGCATAGTCACCCTGACATTGCGCTGGCAGTAGGATACTGCTCACCCACCACTCACACAGTGCTGACTGCACTCATATACCATTGACATATCTCTCACCCAGCACTCACATTCCTCTCACCCTCCACCCACACCTCTCACCCCGAACGCAAACTGCTCATCCTACGCTTATACTATTAACATAGCACTCACCCTATATTTGCACACCTCTTACCTTGTACAGGGTAACATCTCTTACCCTGAACACTCACACAATTCTCATTCTGCAGTAAACACACATCAATCACCATGCATTGAGCACTTTCACCCTGCACTCAGACACTTATCAACCTTCATTGATGCAGCACTCACCCTGCACAGAGAGCACTCCCACCATTCTCCCTGCACTCATACACTGCTCCCACACCTCTTAACTTATTATTACTCCCATAGGCGAAACCTAATGCATTTACCAATGTTTTTTTTTGTTACCAATTGTTTTTTTTTTGTTACCAGTCCAAGCCGAGTGTGAGGACGGGGCAGGGTGTGGCCATTGCTGCTGAATGGTAGCATGGAGGATGTGCCTAATCCATTTTAAAGTACACATTTGGTCACTTTGCTCCCAGTCTTGCAACAGGCAGACTGACATGCGCACTTTAAACATCTCCAACCAGAACTGTGTCAGACAGCCAACCGGGTGGTTAATACTATCAGCAGCATGAGAGCAGCATCTGAATTGGTAGAGGGGAGTTAACTCCGGGGCTTTCGCTCGGACTGCAAAAGAAGAGAAGAACACCAAGTACGCGAGGCATAGGTAAGTAAACATTTTTCCAACATGCTGTGTTTACTTGTTGACCCACTGACAGGCATTGTGAGAAACTCAAATTGTCTTCAGCCTCAACTCCAGAAACTGTCAATCATAGCCGGTTGTAAATAAAACATTGTTAACGAGTCATAAATTGAGATCTTTGAAATGTCACCGCCCGCACTACCTCTGAGCTCTTTTGAGCTCACTGGCAACTGGGCTATGACCCCATTCTGAAACCCAAATAGTAAAGGCTAAATTATTTCCACAAACGGGCCATTAAAAAGGGCACTTTTGATCATTAGGGGCGGCTGCGAGACAAGATGGGCGCTCCTTAGAGCTACTCTGAGGCACCGAGGAGCTGCCGGTCACAGAAGGACACTTTTCTGCTACTGCGCGAGGGTTGTAGCATGGGAAAGGATGTCGGAGGCCCCCGGGAGCAGAGAGGCATGTTTTTAGACCCTTAATTGGTCTAACTATCAGCTGTTTGCTTTTCTCTCTCTGCTACCGGCGCGCTCCGCATTCCGGCGGCCATTTTGCGAGCTCAGTGCTCATTATTACCTCAGGAGTCGGCGCGCCTGTAGTGCCTCCTCAGAAATGGGGCTCATTATTGCTAATAGGACTTGCTAAATTGAAGGAATAGCTACCTATCCCTAATTCTCACTTTTTCACTTATATGCCCTTTTTTCACATTTTAGTGCATTTTTCATATACTTCAGGATAGATCTATTCAGTTTTGTGGGAGTGCATTGGTTCACTTTGGTGGCGACTCCTCCTCACAACATTTTTTCTCTGGATAATTTTGTCTCTTGTGGATCATTTAGTCTCAGCTGTGTCTTAGAGGTTCTAAAATAATATATAGAATTTCCTCTGGCTATTTTAAGCACGGATTCCGTGCATTCAAGTAAATCTGAAGCGTCTATAGGTTCTAATGCTAATGAACGCAAATAATCTGTCAGCAATACTAATAAAAGGGTTTAAAAAGATCCTTCCTCCCCAAACAAATCACCTCTACCTTTGACATTAGAGGACATTATGGATGAACTGAGAAATATACGACCTTTCATGGTGGATACCACTGCGACGCTTCAAAGAATTGAAGAGAAATGGTCTAGTTTGGACTTAAGACTTACAGATGTTGAACAAAGGATTAGTGATGCATAGGATGTTGTCGCTAGAGTGGACATTTTATCTAAAGAGTTCGCTCAATTGAAGAAAACATCAGAAGATTTGGAGAATCGAAACAGACGCAATAACCTAAGAATTTATGGTATACCGGAAGGTTCTGAGGGTTCCAACATTATTACTAGGCCTGGGCGGTGAACTTCGCTCCGTTCGCGGAGTTTGCGGAATTTTCTGCACTCCGCGGAGCTCGCGGAGTGCAGAAAACTCCGCTTCGCGATGTGCAGCAGAGTTTTTTTCCAGTTCGCGATCTCGAACGGTAAGTTCGCGAGCGCAAGCTGCCGCTCGGGTAGAATTTCTACCCGAGCGGCAGGAATACCAGCAAAAACTGCAGTTCGCACTGCACTCCGCCACTCGCGGAACTGTGCAGAGATTTTTTGTAACTTCGCGGAGTTCCGCGTAGCAAAACTCCGTGAACTTCGCCCAGGCCTAATTATTACTTTCTTGAAGGCGCATATTCCAAAAATAGTAGCCCTATCGAAATCTGTAGACCTTAATATCCAGAGGGCACACAGGATTGGTCCTATCAACGTATCAACTTCAAACAGACCACGAGGAATCATTGCCTATTTTCTTTTGTACTCTGATTTAATGGCGACTCTTACAGCAGCTAAACAGCGTAAACAGATGTTATGGTCAGGTCAAAAATTTTCTTTAGTCAAGATGTTTCTAAGTCCACAGCTAATCACCGAAAAGAGTTTCTAGACCTCAGACCTACGCTTCACTCTATGAACGCTCGCTACGGTCTTATCCATCCTTGTTGTCTCAAAGTAATATATAAAGACAGAACAATCATCTTCGAGGATCCTCCAGAGCTCAAGAAATTTATACATGTGCACAAGGGAGAAGATATGTAACTTAGTTAAACCTAATTGTTCTCTTTCTCTTGTTTTGCAGGTTCCTAATAGTATCTTGTTTGACGATGATGTCTCTGTTCACGTTGTCCATCTGTTTCATTGTCCATGTTCTGCTTGGCTGCGTTGTCTCCCTTCTGTATGGTAAGTTCCTTTGGGCTTTGTTGGTTATGTTTTCTCCTCATAAATATTGTCCTTCCATTATTTGTTGATATTACATCTACTTATTCTCGGTGTTCCTTTTTGGAGTGGTGTCTGTCCTTCTCGTTCCCCCCTTTCAACATTATTGTTTTTTATGTTCTTGACTGTTATGGCTCAAGTTGCTTGGCTTTTTCTCATCTCTTCTACATATTTATTTCAGAGGAGACTGTGTTCTCCTTTTGTTCCTTTTGTCTCTTTCTCTTCTCTTATCTATTTTTCTATCTTCTTTCTTCTTTTTTCTTCAGTATTATACAGTGATCCTTTCTATATACAAACTTGTTCTCTTGGTTCTCTATTATTTTCTACCCTCCCTGGATGGTTTGGAAAAACATGTTCGCTCTTTTGACTTCTCTTCTATCTTTTACCTCACCTTTTTTCAAATTCTCTGTTGCAATATAGCTTCTTTGTTTAATGGTATTCATGTGTATTTGGACTTTCATTTTTTATATCATTTTGGTTTTGGTTGGTTAATTCCTTTACTTATTTTAGGTTTCATTTGTGCTTTTTAATTACTCTTTATCCCTTCGATGAGTGGATTACGTTTTATCTCATGGAACGTTAAGGGCATTTGCAACCCTGTCAAAAAGCAAAGAGTGTTGTCGCATCTTACTAAATTGAAATGACAAATCGCTTTACTACAAGAAACTCATCTTAAGGAGCAAGATATACTTTCCTTACGTAGAGAATGGGTTGGAAGCGTTTTTTATTCTACAGCAGTGAATAATAAGAATGGTGTAATAATATTATTTCATAAATCGTTATGTACTCTTTTGCTAAATGAAGTTAAAGATGATAATGGTAGATAGCTTTTGTTAAACATTAAAGTAAACGATCCTCAGTTTTCTATATGTAATGTTTACGGCCCCAATGGTATAGACTTAGCATTTTGGAATACATTTTCCACTCTCCTTTCTTCTCATGCTTCAGAAAATCTTATAGTGGGTGGTGATTGTAATCAACTTATGGATCCTTTTTTAGATCGGAAATCCCAAACCAAATTTATCCCAAATAAAATGCAAAAGACCTTTCACAAAGCTATTAACTCTAGAGGGTTGATAGATGTTTGGAGAATTTCACACCCTGATGTTTTAGAGTTCTCCTTTTTCTCCCCTGTTCATAGGTCCCATTCTAGAATAGATTACATATTTTTTACACAATCTTCTCTTCAATTCATGACACATGCTGAGATAGGCTCAATTCTTATTTCAGACCATGCTCTTGTCATAGTAGATTTGGATTATCCCACTCCTACACCCATCTCACGCAGATGGAGATTTAATAATGCCCTTTTGTTAGGCAGTCATTTTACAGAGAAATTTTCATCATTCTTACAATAATTTTTCGAGAATAATCTTCCCTCGGACTCACAGATGAACTTTATTTGTGATGCATTTAAGGCAACTGTCAGGGGGTTTATAATAGATTTTGTGGCCAATACACAAAAGAAGGCATTCAAAGATGCAACATTAATCTTAAAACAAATTAAGACCTTAGAACATGAATATTTTTCTTCAAACCATGCAGATACTTTCTCCAAACTCATTAAAGCTAAAATGCAATATAACAAACAGTCCTGGGATAATGCTTGCGGTAGTCTGCTTAAGTTTAATGCTAAAATGTACGGTGGTCGGAATAAAGCTGGCAAATCTCTGGCTAACTACCTTAAAATTAAAAAACAGAAATCCAAGATTGTTGCTATTACGGACAAACCAGGGGTCAGGCATGTTAGTGATTCCAAGATATTAGAATGGTTCACTGAATATTACACTACTTTATACACCCCTGAGTCCTCTCCTTCAAGTGATCGGATACATGCATATTTTCAAACCATTTCCAAATCTTCTGAAAACACTGTTGACCTGACATCTCTTGATAGTCCAACCCCTAGGCGAGGACTCCCCTCAGCACCCTGGTTTTCCCACAACTTGCAGGAGCATAAAACAGACTGTAAGAGGTTGGAGCGGGTCTGGAGGAAAGGATATAGCACTGCTAATAAGGATGCATATAAAGCTAGTCTCATAATTTATAAAAAACTACTCCAGGAAGCAAAACAAGCATATTTTGCGGAACAGATTACTGAAGCTAAATCTTCTGCTAGGGAGCTCTTTAGAACAGTGACTAATCTCATGAACCCCCCCAAACCTATTACTCGCAGTAGCCCAGCACTCTGCGACGCATTAGCCTCTTTTTTTCTGAATAAGGTGGAAGTCATCTTTTCCTCTTTCAGCAATCAGCAGGGCGAGACCAGGGAACTGGCAGTCAGGTTAAAACCGGAGGAAATCAACAATGAATCCATTTTAGAGAGTTTTACTCCATTGGAGATCAAAGAGGTTACCAACTGGCTGTTGGGATGTCGGTCCGGATCCCCTCTGGACCCCTGTCCGGCATCAGTAATTAAAAATTCTTCTGAGGTCATTGCCACCACCCTGACGCCACTGTTGAATCTCATACTGGAGGCAGGTCAGTATCCAAAAGCATGGAAAATAGCCTCAATTCTGCCATTGATTAAAAAACCTAATCTGGAGCCTAGCGATCCGAATAGCGACAGGCCCATCTCCCGACTTCCATTATCGGCGAAAATAATGGAGAAGGCTATTAATGTGCAACTCAGTTCGTTTTTTGAGAACAATAACGCGTTGGATCCCTCTCAGTACGGGTTCCGCGCGGGACATAGGACAGAGCTAGCACTGATTAAAGCCACGGAGGAGGTTCGTGAAGCGGTGGACCAGGGAGGCTCAGCGATCCTGATCATGCTGGATCTGTCAGCGGCCTTCGATACGGTCCATCACGATGTGTTGATGGGCCGATTATCGAAGGCGGGGGTTCAGGGTAAGGCCTGGAACTTGCTGAAATCATTTTTGGCTGACAGATTAAAAACGGTGGATCTGGGGAGGGATAGGTCACAGCCTTTCTCCCTTCCCTGTGGGGTGCCACAGGGGTCTTCCCTTAGTCCTACACTTTTTAATATATATGTGAGCCCGCTGGCCGCCCTCATAAGATCCTTTGGGCTGCAACTAACATCATACGCAGATGATACCCAAATCGTGCTGTCTCTTCAGCGGGGTAAAGAAGCTGAAACGGCCCCAAGTTGTCACGACTGTATGAAAGCAGTAACTGGCTGGATGTCGGCGAACTGCCTGAAGCTGAATGCAGGCAAAACAGAAGTGATTATTTTTGGGAATAACCCCAACCTCTGGTCACCAGACTGGTGGCCTAATGAAATGGGCACCCCCCCAGCCCCCTCGCAGAAAGCCAAGAACCTGGGGGTGATTATGGACAACACACTGAAGTTTGGGGACCAGGTTAGCGGGGTGGTTTCAACAGGTTTTTTCCTCCTTAGAACCCTGAGGAAAATAAAATTCTTCCTACCTGAGGAAAGCTTCAGAACAGCTGTCTCGGCCCTCATTCTGTCCCGTCTGGACTACTGTAACAGCCTGTATCTGAATATTCAAAAGAAACATCTCAACAGATTACAGATGGTGCAGAATGCGGCAGCAAGGCTGCTAACGGGCACACCAAGGTTCGTTTCGGTCAGAAATGGCCTGCGACACCTACATTGGCTCCCTATAAAACAACGGGCCCAATTTAAAGCCCTATGTACGGTTTTTAAGTCTTTGATGGGCAGTGGTCCGGAATACCTAAGAAAGCGCCTTCAATGGTATGTCCCGGGGAGAATGCTGTGCTCCATGGAAGCAAAGCGAGTGATTGTTCCAAGAGCAAAGAAGGCCAATTGGGGTGGCAGGAGCTTTATTCTAGGTGCCACCAATGCCTGGAACAACCTTCCAATGCATCTCAGGATCTCCACGGATCTCCTTTCTTTTAGGAAGGGGCTAAAAACGTGGTTGTTCACTGTATAAGCTCAGGTGCAGAGGGATACCAGTTAGACAGTGCTCAGCGCCAGGACACCCTTGGGTATAAGTGTGCTTTAAAAGCCTAAATAACATAACATAACAATCTTAGAACTAGAAATTACAAACGCTATTAATCAACTCCCAAAGGACAAATATCCTGGGCCGGATGGATTTTCTGTATATTTCCTTCCTCATTTCAAACAATTACTTGTTCCTGGGCTGTTGCTTCTCATAAATCATTTTTTAACTACGGGAAAGATGCAAGGATCCTTCACTCAAGCTATGCTCTGTCTGATTCCAAAAAAGGATAAAGATCCTTCTCAATGTAGTAATTATAGACTCATCTCTTTAATTAACACGGACTGTAAGATTTTTGCCAAATCAGGTCATTAATCAGGTCATTCCTGATTTAGTTAATATACATCAATCTGGGTTTGTAAAGGAACGTTCAATTACAGACAATTCTAGAACTTTCCTCGATATAATTCATTTGGCCTCCAAAGTTAATTCACCCGTTGCTGCCATAACGCTGGTTGCTGAAAAGTCTTTCGATAGAGTGAACTGGGAATTCATTTTTGGAACATTAAAATGGCATGGCTTTAGTCCTCACATCATTCGTTATATTCAATTGCTATATTCTGCACCCTCTACCTCCATTTGGGTTAATGGATGTCAATCCATTTACTTTTCCCTTCACAGGGGAACTAGACAAGGTTGCCCTTTATCTCCACTTTTATTTATTTTAGCATTAGAACCCTTCTTGGAAAAAATGTGCTGTTCTTCACAGTTTACGGGCTTTTAATTTAAAAACATTGACATTAAACTTACAGCATATGCGGATGATATCTTAATATATCTATCTAACCCTAACACTACTGTACCGGCGTTTTTCTCATTATTGAGTGAATACTCTATAGTTTCGGGGTATAAACTTAATATTGATAAAACCAAGGTCTTGCCCTTAAATAAATATTGCCTCCAAGATATGTTTAAAGAAACAGGGTTTAAATGGAACTCAAAAAGTATTAAATGTTTAGGTATTCTATAAACAAATAACATTAAAGAAACCATTAAAATCAACCTTACTGAGATAATTGCAAAACCTATGACGTTAATAGAAATTTGGTCCCCATTATTTCTGTCCTGGTGGGGTAGATTAGCAACAATTAAAATGATGTTGCTTCCAATCATTCATTTCTATCTGTCCATGCTTCCTGTTACTCTTCCACTCTCTCTTTAAAACCCTCAATCGTTCCTTGATCAAATTCTTGTGGAATAATCGCAAGACTAGGATCTCATTAAACTGTCTTCAACAACCCAAAGATTTAGGAGGGGTTAATTTTCCTAACCTTAGACGTTATTACTCTGCCTTTACAATGAAACAAATTTGGATTTTTCTTTCAGACAACCCACGCACAACATTAACTGCTTGGAGCCTATTAGAGCTGGCCAAGTATACACCATTTTCGTTAAACATGGCAATTCATTTATCTCAACCTGCTAGGAGCTTTTTATCTCCTACTCTAACCAATTCTGCAGCTGTAGCTAATTCTTTAATTGCCTCCTATAGTTCTCATATAGATATTATTTCACAGACTCCTATTTGGTATAATAATAAACACCTAAAATTAAACAATAGGTTCTTGCATGGAAAGAAAGGATTGACAAAGGTATTATTACCATTGGACATCTAATTACTGATGGCTCTCCTATGGACTTCTCTGAGATCCCAAAAAAATATGACATATCCTTTCATCATGCCACTCATTATCTTCATCTTATAACTTGTCTTCTTCTTCTCCTTTCTCAGAATTCTTTCACCGTACCACATAATCAGACTTCCACTCTTGCTTTGGATTTCTCCACTCAGTTTAAAGCATCTACGATTTACAGGATTTTGTCTCATCCCACTGATTTGAGAATTAAATCCAGGTTAGAGATTTTGTGGCAAAGAGATTTGCAACAAGAATTCTCTTTCCAGACCTGGGGCTCCATATGAGCTAAGATTCACACCTCCTCTCACTTAGCAAGTACAACACAAACATTATATTATTTCTACAATAGGCTTTTTCTGACCCCGAGGACCTTCAAAGGTTCAAGCTGATTGACTATGCAAAATGCTGGTCCTGTCTTTATGAAAAGAGTGACTTATTACATATGTTTTTTCTTTGTCCTATGGTTAAAAGACTTTGGATGCTCATTTGGAAGAAGTTGAATTACATTTTGTCTACGAATATCTCTTTTGACATTTTGCATATTTTTTGGGAGGTTCCTCCCCTATATGGTGCTCTTAGGGGAGTGTGGGTAAGTTTATTGATGTGATAATAGCTATTACCCTACAGATTATTACCACGAATTGGAAGGATACTACTAAAATTACTTTTACTGGCTGGTGGAATCTTTTATGTCACCATCATAGACTAGATCGTGCACATGCTACCTCTATCCCTTTAATGATTAAAAAAGATTTATTATGGTCACCACTCACAACATTCCTATCTAGGCAGGCTGTTTGGCCCACTTCTACGGTTACCAGATATTAACCCCCTTAAATGTTAAAATGTTTAACAAGTTAATATTGTTCTTATTGCTACGCCGTTATGCTTATTACATGCTTTTCCTTTTATTTCTCTCTTCTTCTTTCTTTCTTTCCTTCCTCTCTCTTTTCTCTTTCTTAAATGATTCAAATTGTTTGAACATTATATATATATTCTGTATTTATGCTTTATTTTCATATTATATTAATAAAGCATTCTAAACTTTAAAAAAACGGTACTTTCTATTCCCTTAATTATTTTAAAGAGCCTAACGTGACCACTACTATTTTCCATGTTATAAGCAAAGAAGTGGCTAGTCGAAACAATTGGATCCTTCTAGGCCGCAGAAGAAACGCAATATAATAGCTGACTTCTTTTTTTAATAAATGTCTTTATTGGATTTTTAGGTAAAGAAAAGTTTAACACATCGTGTTAGCATGTCGACCATGCATGCACATTTGGTGGTCCTTCCTGATGTAATTCTAAGAATAGGCAAGAGTGGGTGTAAATCAATCATTAATCTCATCTGTGCAGTACTCTTCCCAGCCTCTCTGTATTTTTTTATGTTTTGGGGAAACCCCTGGCCCCCTAAACAGGGATTTCAAGAATACAGCATCTATCAACACCCCATTTCCACACATTAGATTTGAATGGGATTGCGTCCTACAGTTCTGGTGATATCTCTTTTCCCTAGTGTTAGACTATGTCTCAGGAACAACTTCTCATACCTTGTGAAGCCCTCATCTTCAAATATGTTAAATAGAGCTCATTTTAGGCTCTAGACTTTTAGGCTCTAGGCTGCTGGTCATTTTATTATTCTCTAGAGCGTAATAAAAATCCCTGATCAAAAGGGCTCCAGAGCAAGCCATGTCCATTTAGAATGTATGAAATACCCAATTGCAGCCCTACATCGCAGGCATTCCGGCCCTGGCCCCCTCTGGAACCTCAATAGTCTTTCAGTGATCAGGTATGTTCTATAAAGGTAATGCAACTGTATAAGATGGAGCATAGTTGAAAATCAGGCTTCACATGGAGCCATAAGTGCAAACAGCTATTCCACCTGTTCCAGGGGACCTATATCTGCCTCCCATGCCTCTCTGAGTTTACTGAAGTCGGTATGTGAAGTATTCACAAACGTTTTGTATATTTGAGACACTTTCTTCTTGAAGGTGAGGGGAGACATCACCAGTTCGCCTCGATAGGGCTGAACTCTGAGACCTCCTCGAGACTGGGTATATATGGCATGAGTGCGTCTCTGAGTTGGAGATATCTATAGAACTGGTTTTGTAGCAAGCAGCCCATGTTCCTCTCTCATGTCTGTAAATGTTTTAATTTGTCTGCTTCTGGGGACATCCCCATTGTTAGACCCGGCATCCTTGGCATGGTTCCCCCTAACTTTTTGCCTTCTGACCTCCTGTCTTTGACCGTTTTACTGAACTTCGTTTTGCTGCTTGTAGAACTCTGTGCACTTTTTCACTGCTGACCAGTGCTAAACTGCATGTGCTCTGTATCTAAAACCTGGTAACAATTGGTTTATCCCTGATTGGCATATTTGATTTACCTATAAGTCCCTAGTACAGTGCACTACATGTGCCCAGGACCTATAAATCAAATGCTATGGGTGGGCCTGAAGCACTGATTGTGCCACCCAAATAAGTAGCCCTTTAAACATGTCTCAGGCCTGCCACTGCAGAGCCTGTATCTGCAGTTTTAAACTGCCATGTCAACCTGGCAAGTTAACCTACTTGCCAGGCCCAAACCTTCCTTTTTATTACACATGTCACCCCTAGAGTAGGCCCTGGACAGCCCAAGGGCAGGACGAAGTGTACTTAAAAGGTAGGACATGTACATTTGTGTTTCACTACTGTAAGGCTTATCTCTCCCATATGATAAAATTGGAGCTGTCTTGTAACATTTTATAAGTGTAGCTTCCTATTGGGAAAAGACAGGAAAAACAAATTTGGTGTCTCTGGACTCCATCTTTCCATGAGAGTACCACCACCCCTGGGATATGGCTATGTGTTAGTATTGCTACCTCTCTTTATCCCCGCCCATATCCCTTATATTCCAGTGAACTGAAGCCATATCTTGAGGCATGGGCAGAGTTCTCAAATTAGGTGTGTTTCTTGCAACAATAAGATATCTGCCCAGTATTGTTTCTCAGTATTTAGTACCATACCTCATCTACCTTATTAAGGAGTCCTTTAACATACCAAGAGATACACCGCACTGCGCCCATAGGTCGTGTAGCAGTGGTATCAACCACCATGAAAGGTTCAACTTTTGGGGTCCTCATCTGTACCATTGTATATCGGTGTCGACGGTCTAGGCTATGCCCTCTGACTGTATCCACGTGTCCTCCCCCCACTTCAAACAGTGAAGCAAATCTGTCATGAGCTACAGCTTAAAACTGAGCTAGGTAGGTTGGTGAAAAGAAGGTAAGAATGCTCCCCACACCAGTCCCCCCCACCTCCGACCCTCTCAATCTCTCAACAAGAAAAGAAAAAAACACTACAAAAATAAAGCTCTCTTAGTAACAACAATACAAAATGACAATTTGCAAAAAATGGAGTTGTACTTACTTTGGCACATGGGCTCTGAACGGGTTTTGTTGCCTTCCAGTTGCACATAACTGTGATCTGGTTCTACCTCTGCAGGTCTGTCGATGCTCTTTTGAGTATGGGTTTGTAGGAAGCTGGCTCTGTATATACTATACCAAAGTAAAGTATAGTGTGCACAGAGTCCAGTGGATCCCCAGTGTAATAGCAGAGGCTAAAGTAGATAATACCTTACTCTCTTTTGTGGTAGTGTGGTTGAGCAGGTTTATCAGAGGGTAGTGTATAAAAAGTTGTTACTGTGTTATTTTTTATGTCTAGAAATAAGACTTTCTTAGTAGCAGGTAAGTAATACTTTCAATGCAATGATATCATGCAAAATACAGTGTGTACTGGTTTTGTAGAAGCATAAAAGTCGCTTTGCAGTCGAAAAATAGGTTGTAAGCAGTTTAAAATACTTGAAATTATTTTTGATAACTTTTTTGTTGCTTTTTTGTTACTTTCCTTGTTTGTCATGAAACACACTCCTAACACAGTTTAAACATTACACGTACAGCAGTAAGCAGGTTAACTCTTGTGAAGACACTAAGTTACTTTTGTTGCTGTACAAGACAGTTCAACAGAATATTTTTCAGAGAAAACCCACCATGCAGTCCAATGCAAACAAACGAAGTGTTCGCATTTAAGTAAACGGTTTTGGCAACTGAGTTTTGGGGGGTAGAACCAAGGTTCAGGTTGGCACTTAAGGTGCACCACCAGCGGCACTAGGGCGGCCGGGTGCAGAGTGCAGGGTGCCAATGTTAACCAATAGGGCTAGGGGGCGCCTCAGTTGGGGGATGCTCACAAGCAGGCCACTCGGTCCTGGGGGGCAAGCTCCTGGGGTTAAGGTGAGGGCAAAGGGGGCCCCAGGTCAGCACCAAGTCCACACCACCAATTGCTCAAAGGCAGCCGGGTGCAGGGTGCTTAGGCGGTGTCGGGAGCCCAATGCTTTCCCATGGAGGTTGCCAGTCAAGGAAAAGGACTGCAGGCTGGAGCCAGAAGACTGGACAAAGGGCGCCAATGACTGGAGGATGAAGTTAAAGAGTTGCTGGACACCAGGACCCATCGGTCGGGCACCATACGACTCAGGGGCTGTGGTTTCAGGGGTGTATTTTCGTGTTGGGTTCTTCTCACCGGTTCCGGTCGCGGTCGGGGGGACCCATCAGGATAAAGCTGCAGGCGTTGAGGAACAGGTCAGAGGAGGTCGTCCAATGCTGGATCCCAGGTAATGATCGCAGGGGGAACCTCGCTGGGGTGTTGGGACACTCGGACTCGAGCCATGGGCGTTGGGTGCAAAATGGTGAGGACTCGCGGTTCCAGCTGGATTCTGGAATCCTTGCGTGGGTTGCTGTTGGACAAATCCAGTGTCCACGGGAGATCAGAGTCTTTTGGGAAGGTAGGGCAGGTGCCCAGGGTTCTTTAAGGCTGATGGCTGCTGGACACGCTGGTTTCAGCTTGCAGATGTTCCGAAGAATGAGACAGGCCGGTAGGGCTGGGGCCAAAGCAGTTGTTGTCGTCCCCTACTTCTGCAGCACGGCTCTTCGGTCCTTCTTCTTCTTGTCATGTCGAATCTAGCATCTGGGTTCAGGGCTCCCCTAAATACTGAATTTAGGGGCGTTTTAAGGGTCTTGAGGTAGTAGCCAATGTGCTACTGTCCTTAGGGTGACTACACCCATAGGGTGCTCACCCCACGTGGGGTGGGTGGGCACCATCCCTATCCCTGATTAGAGGGTGCCTGCCATCTACAAGATGGCCGGCACTAAAGAGTGGGCTTCGCCTCCCCTCCCCCACCTGAGGGGTGGGGTTGGCAGAGGTGTGCACACCTTCTGGGCTGGTCTACTTTTTCCCACCGGAAAAGAGGGTGAAACACGAAAGGGGCCTGCTCCTGGTAGCAGAAGAGGCTGGGGCTTGCTTTGCAAAGGCGGCAAGGCTTTTGAAGCTCCCTGCCACAGATGGCTCTTCCTGACCTGGGGGAGGAGTGAGCACCTCTGCCCAGGAAAGGCCTTGTTTCTGGGCCCAGGGAGCGCAGGCTTCCACCTCAGGGGTCCAGAACCTTGTCTTGTGGTGGCATGCTGATGGTCAGAAACCCCCCAGAGGCTGGTTTGGTTCAGGGGTCCCCTCTAGAAGGGGCCCCTGAGTGCATGGAATAATAAGTCTGACACTGGGATCCATGCAGGTTTATTATTCTGAGATGTTTGATACCAAACACCCCAGGATTCAGTAAAGCCACCATGGTGCTAGGAAACTCGTAATGACCAGTTTCCAGACCATATACTCAAGATGGCTTTACTGAGCACTTATAATAGCTAAGAATGTCCTTAGATATTGTAGAAGCCAGTCTGCTCATGTAGATAGGCGCTCACATGAGACATAATGCACCCTACCTTAAGGGCGACGTACCTAGGCCTCATGCAGTGCTGGACAGACATGTCACACAGGTATGTGTGCCATGTTGACTCTTCATTTTTAGCTCCACTAAATCACGCAGGCTGCAATGGCAGTGGTGCCTGTTTATGGTGAGAGGTCTCTGAGGGTAGCACAATACATGCTATCCTCAGAGGCCTTTCCCTGGCTACCATGCCCATGGTACCATAGGTACCCCTTACAAGGGACTTATAGGTATGCCAGAGTTGTGCCAATTGAGGAAACAATGGTACAGTTTCGGCAAAGAACACAGGCCCTGGGAACCTGATTGGCAGGGACCCAGGGCGCACTCAGTCAAATTGCATCAGGTATCTGGCAAAAACGTTAGGGGCAACCATGCAGAAAGAGAACTTTCCTACACAAACTCTTTCCTCCACTGGGGGATGAAATGGGGAAGCCATGGGTTTTTGGCCTCTCCACCCATTCCTAAGACTCCTGCGGTACTGAAAGAAGAAGGGGCATTCTTGGAAGATTGCCTTCAGCTTGGCAGGATAGATTAGCATATAGTGCAGGTCATTGGCTTTTAACTTCTTTTTTACCTCCTCAAGGGACTTGTTTTGTAAAATCTGGGAAGATCATTATCCAGTGTGAGTTGTATTCCATATGTACTATCTTTCTGGTGGCAGCCAGGATTTTGCCCCTGTCCTTGCAAAAGAGAATGTGGGTTATGATCGGATGCAGCATGGCCCCAGGCAGTGGTTTTGGTGTCAGCACGCGGTGGGCACATTCTATGAAAAAGCATAGGGACAGCTTATCCTCTGGGACCCACTCATGTATCCACTGCTCCAGGAGATTTTCCACGGGCAATCCGAGGAGGCGAAGATTGGTGCGTCCTTCAGCATCCTTGGTTCTCATCTTCAGTGTCCTTGCTACTTCCATCAGAGTGGTAAGTTTTTGTTTCATATTTTTGAGTGGGTCCTCGCCACCCTGGTTTCAGCTGCACTCATTCTCGCGGTCTTGCCTGACATGTCCAATCGCACCTCTCCAATCTTAGTTTCTAGTGCTTCTCTGGGTGATTGTGCAGCTTCCAAAAGGAGATCTGTAGAATGTAGTTGTCTGGTGGTGTGCTTTTTGGATCCTGTGGACCTCCACATTGGGCATCGGTGTGCGAAACCGACTGAAGTGGCAAACTTGTTGAGGGTGCCCTGGTGAGCAGCCTGTAAGGTTTTATTTTTCACCATAGTGACTGTGGCTTAGAGGGTCCTCTTCTAGGAGATAGAATATTTGAGGATGGAAAGTTTATTCAATATAGTTTATAGTTCAGGCCATAGATCAGCGTCAAGTCACCCAGGGACCCACCTACTCCCAGGCCCCTCTGTCGGTCGTGGCCCAGGGTGGCATAAGCAGTCCATGCAGTCAGATTCACTGTATATCGCTGAACTGGAGTCCCAGGCACCGCGCTATGGCTCGACCAGATCACGCGTGAGTGTCCTTCGGAGGATATTCAGCAGAATTTCCACTAGCCTTCTAAGTGTATTTGCGAAGGGTTTGCTTCCCTGGATACAAAGGAATGGCTTTTGTTCAGGACATGTATTCCTGCATCATCCGCTCTGCTCTATTTGCGGATCTCCAGGCACTATGGGGGCCTCTTGAGGAGGGAATCAGGTATTCAGATCAGATGTTGTGAGTGTTCATTGGTCAAAACGTGCGGGGAAATGGGGAGTCTCCGAATCTGACCCTGTGTTTTAATCCGGCACAGCACAGCTTCTCGGTGGGTATCACAACACCATGAAGCCGGAACGCTGCGGGAACCAGTGGCATAACAAAGCTTGAGGGGGCCCCCCTGCAAGGTACATGGAGAGGCCCCACTCTGGACTCAATCAGAAGCTCTCAGGCCAACAGGGGACTATGCTGAGGGGGCCCCCTGGAGCTCGAGCCCCACCCGCAACCTAGGGGCTGTGGGGGCCTTTGTTACTCCACTGACGGGAGCATCCCTGCTCCATGCACCCGTATTGTCTCCGAATGGGCCCCGAAATCCAGTGGCAGCTGGCAGAGAACAGGGTGGCGGGGCTGGGGGGAGTTTGAAAAACAATATTTTAAAAACCTCTTACCTTTTCACAATCGCAGTCTCGCCATCGTTGCTTTTCTTCCGGACGTGTCCCAGAACCAGGAAGCACGCAGGCACCCCTAAGCCAATCACAACACTTCAATGCAGCATCTTGATTAGTCTGAGCACCGTGGTTCGTCGGTCAGATGGGGACTGGGAGCCTGTGCATGTTCTCCACCCAGGCTGTGTATTACAGCCCAGTGGAGAACATGCCAAGTGCGCATGACTGTTTGGCCAACCCAAGACGGACAGCCAAACCGTCATGCGCACTTAAGTGCATGAACCACTCCTCCCCCTGTGACACCAGTCCTGCCCCATAGTTAAGAAATATAAAATGATAATAATGATGTTATTATCATTTTATTTTTCCGTTTTCCACTGCTCTTAGAGCAGTGGGGCGACGCTCCTCCGCCTTAGTGGAGGAATCGCCCCTGGGAGGCCATATCAATGCCAGTATATTGTTTTTTCCCTGTTGGGAGGTGAAGAGAAGGGGGGCAAATGTGCTTCGGCCCCATCATCTCTGGCCTCCAGGCTCCCATGCTCACTGGGCCCCCAGAGAAGCCAGATCACCAGTCGCGTTTCTATCAGCCCTGGAGGGGCGTGGTGTAGGCGCCGTCCATGGAAGAAAGAAAGAAGACAAGCAGAGCTCAGTCCCCGTCTCCTGCTACAGATCACAGAGGTTTGCGATGGTTCTCCACTCAGCCACCGATCTGCCCCAGTGGGTATAGTAGCGCAGACAGGGCGGCAGAATCCCGCACCTCCCTGCAGCTGTCACACAGCTCGTGCTCCACAGCACCGGGCTCCTCACTTCGCATGCGGTTCTGGTAGTGGTCACCCATCTTTGGCAGTTGATTTCCTTACAATGTGAACTTGCACGTCTTCAGAGTGCAATGGAGTCCGAGGATGGCCCGTGTTAGACATGGGGTTCTCTAGTTGGCAATGGTTTTCACCTTAGCCCAAATAGGGACCCCTGCTTCTAGTCAGGGTAAGGGAGTTATGCCCTTAGACATCCCCTGCTCACACCCTTGGTAGCTTGGCACGAGCAGACAGGCATATCTCAGAGGCAGAGTGTAAAGCATTTGTGCACATATACAGTAATACAGTGAAAGCACTACAAATAGACACCACACCAGTTTAGAAAAATAAGTAATCTTTATCTAAACCAAACAAGACCAAAACAACAAAAATCCAATGTACAGTTATTAAGATATGACTTTTAAAAGGTAAAAAACAGTTCTGTCCATAGCAAACTATAGATGCGACACTTTCAACACAAAGTACCATGGATGCATCAAAATCATAAACAAAAAAAGCAGCAGGGAAGGTGATGCGTCGGTTCCTCACGCACAGGCAAGGTGATGCGTTGGTTTCTTGCTCCAGGGCAGGTGATGCGTTGGCTCCTTACTCCAGGGGAGGTGATGCGTTGGTTCGTTACTGCCACGCAGGGGAGGTGATGCGCCGGTTCCTTACTGAAGAGGAGGTGATGCATAGGTTTCTTAATGTGCAGGAAGGTGATGCATCGGTTTCTTACTGTGGCCCCGGCACTGCTGTAGACTTGGCACCCCGGTACGCTGCGTGGGAATTCGGGGACGTGTCAGTTCTCAATGCGACAGCAGCGGCAACAGCGCTGCGTTGATCTCTCCAGCCGCGGTCCCACGATATGTCGGTTCTTGCAGTCACACAGCAGGGCCTGCATCGGAGTCGGTAAGGTGATCTCAGACTTCGGAGATCGGTGCACGAGACTCGGCGTGCGGTGATTTCTCCAACCGCGGGCAGGCGCTGCGTCGGTTTCTTCAGCCGCACGATGTCGATGCGTGGGAATTCCTCCCGCACAGTGATGTTGCGTCGGAAAGAGGTGCAGATGTGTCATGCTTCTTTAGTTGCTTCTCTTTTCCCAGCTCTCAGCAGAGGGAACAACCTCCAGAGGCCCAACACAGAAACAGGCACCTCTTGGCAGGTCAGAACTACCAGCAAGGAAGTTCAGGGGAGCTGGTGGTGAAGTCTTTTTGTCCCTGAGACTTCAGAACAGGAGGCAAGCCTTACTTCAAGCCCTTGGAGATCTTCTTCAGGCAGGATACACAGCACACAGCAAAGTCTTTGTCCTCTCCTTGACAGAAACAGCCACTGCAGGCCAACCCCAGACAGCCCACAACAAGAGGGAAGTACTTCTCCTTCAGCTTTCCCAGCTCTTCTCCTTGGCAGAGGTTCCTCTTGAGTCCAGAAGTATTCTAAAGTTCTGGGCCTCAAGATTTATACTCAATTTCTCTTTGTTCTCTTGTGGGCGAGAGAGGCTCTGTGCTCAGTCAAAACCAGTTATGTCCTCCCTAGTCCAGCTGCCGGGCAGGAGGTGGAGACGGCATTGTGTAAGGCAGACCAGGCCTATTTAGGTGCAGGGAAATCTCCTCCCACTACCCTAAATGCAGCCCAGGTCTATTCAGGCCAGCCCTGACTCATTCAGGAAAGGCAGGACACACATCAACCCCCCAGTGGCTGTCTGAGAGAATGCACATCCCCAGACCCTGTCGCTCCAAAGCCAGACAGTCAATCCACAAACCAACAGAGGCACACAGGATGGCTAAGTAAAAACATACCCACGTTCTAAAAGTGGTATTTTTAAAAACACAATATAAAACCCATCTTAACTAAAAGATGCACTTTTATATTCTGAGTTCAGGCATACTAAACTCCATCTTCCTACCTGGTCCCAATGGGAAGTTATACTTATAAGATGTTATAAATAAATTCCCATTCTATCCAATGGGACAGATAGCCTTTCCATATTGAAAAAACGAAATAGACTGTATTTCACTATCAGGACATGTCACACACAAAAATACATGCCCTACCTTTCACATACACTGCACCCTGCCCACAGGATGATCTTGGGCCTACCTTGGGGGTGCCTTACATGTGAGAAAAGGGATGGTTAGTGCCTGGCAAGTGGGTGCACTTGCCTGGTTGACATGGCAGTAGAAACCGCGCGCAGACACTGCAGTGGCAGATCTGAGACCCTTTAAAAAGGCTGCTTGCATGGGTGGCACAATCATTGCACAAGCAGCATTTGACTTACAGGCCCTGGGCACACACTAGAGGCTTAGTAGTAAGTCAAATAAGCCAATCATGGAAAAACCAATCCATAAACACAATTTACACGGAGAGCATATGCACTGATCAGCAGTGGTAAAGCGCCCAGAGTCATAAAACCAACAAAAACAGGTCACAAACAAGAGGCCAAAAACCAAAATGTCTGGGGATAGACCTGCTGAAAAAGCCAGGTCTAACAGCCCTCTATTTCCAAATATTCATGAGCAGTGTGAGAAGCTCACACGTCTCTCTATAGGTCTGGGAGAAATGTTAATTTGGCTGAAGAAATCTGCATAATTTCCAAATTTGGTGCTATGTGAAATTCTTACGATTAATTTATATTTTGCAATACGCTATTTTGTACAATTTTTGCATGCAAGCAGTAAAACCATAAATTGAGGGTCAAGTTATGGCAAGAGGAAAAGGGGTGGAGTTACAAAGGGCGGAGAGTCGGACAGTCAACTTACCCATTTATTTAAAAATGTATATATATATATCAGCTGCAAAGTATTTGCCAACAAAGACAAATGTGAAAGCAAATCTGTTCTAGCTTACTTAACTGGTCAAAAAGAGGCTACACTATAAAATATCTTATAAGGTTTCAACACCTGCTGCAGAGATCACTGTTTGCCCAGCAATTTTGAGGGGATTATAATAGCGGGAAGATAAGTCTAGTGGTTAACACAGTTCTGGGAGAGTTCTGTGTTTTATCTAGCCAAAGCTTTGACTCATAAAGTAGCACAGAGGGTTCATGTCCCTGCTGCAAAGCACATTGTGTAACATGCAGATCACAGATTTGTATTTTATTTAGATAGGTAAATGGGCTACTGCTTTTGAAACTGAGATCATTTTGTTAATTCCAGTTCATAAGTTGCAAGCGTACTAATGTAGTACAGAAATCGATTTTTGGCATCAATGTGCTGCAGGCAAACTGTAAGTCATGGGTTTAGATCCTTTTTGTCTTTTTTCTCATTTTGTTGTTATTCTAAGATTGCAAAGAAATCATCCTTTAGGAAAAAATAAATATTGTTAGCACAGACAACTACAATCACTGGGTTATGTTTTATATCCTGACTTTGTGTTCCTTGCAACCATTCACTCTTAACATATATTGTCTATGGAGCATATTCACAAGGACTTATCTCCGAGTTATCGCCACCTTAACGCATCAAAAGTGGAGATAGATTTAACGCCCCATTCACAAGCGGGTGCAAACTGCAGACATCGCCAGTATTCCCACGATAACTGCCCCAAAATTTAACTCCACGGGTGACACCACCAATTAACCCTAATGAGATGCAGAGTAGGCGTTCCCGTGCAAAAACACACGAAAACACCACTATACCACTTTCACAACGAACTGCCAGATCTGCGATGCAAACCAAAAACAGGCGATAAGCCGCGGTAGCACCAGGGAATTAACACCTGCCTTTTGCTGGTGTTAAGCAGGATGACTACCTGCTGCATGAAAGGGAGCCCAGCCAAGAGCCACATCTGAAGACCCAGAGATGCCATGGAGACAATGATCATGCAGCTCGGACACCCATGAGGGCCACAACACCCACAGCCACCACCCCCAGGCCTGCCACCACCCCCAGGACCAGTCCCGCCCCCCCCCGGACCACCACAGAGGCAGCGTACACAAAGACAGTGGACCCACCGTAAACGCACCAGCCGCACAGACCGAACGCCAGAGGAGGACATTGCCCACTACAGGCCCAAAAGGACAACCATCCCCCGCATCCTGACCCACATCGCCCACCTGCTGACGGTACCAACACAGCGCACAACGAACATCCCTCCGCAGACAAAGCTGCCGGCTGTGCTGCACATGTTGGCCTCTGGTACCTTCCAACCCACAACTGCCAGAGTCGGAGGAGTCTCACAGCCAGCCCCATCCAAGTTCATCACACCTGTCCTGGATGTCAACATCAGCCCGGTATCCCATCACCTCCACTCCACCCACACTGCGCAGGAGCAGCTGGAGACCAAGCAAGGCTCCACCGCCATAGCTGGATTCCCTCACGTATCGGGGGCAATCAACTGCACACATGTACCCCTCGTGCCCCCTGCCGACACTGCACACAACTACCTCAACAGAAAGCACACGCATCCCATGAATGTGCAGGCAATAGTGGACCGCCTGAGACTCCTCAACAATGTCGTGGCCAACTCCCCAGGCAGAGTGCATGATTCCTACATCTCCCGACAGTCCATCATCAACCAGCGCTCCCAGGATGGCACCTATGGAAATGCAGTGCTCGTTGGTAAGTCCAAAATGAACACACCACACACCTCCACCCCCCAGTCATGAAACTCACGACACTGGCAATGGGCACACAGCCCAACTACATTCAACATGCCACACAACATGCCAACCGACCAGACACGACAACACGACTCCATTGGGAACCTGGGCTTGCCATGGCCACAACCCAGCCAGGGCATGGCACCACAGCCACACAATAGCAGGATGTGAGGAGAGGCTTGGAGCAGGCATGTGCGAGAGCGACAAGTGACTAATGAATGTGAACCTACCCAATGCCAGGTGTGGCGTGGAGGTGCCAGACAGACTTCAGTGTGCAAACCACGGAAATGGCCATGTGAAGATTAACTGCTGGTGCATGGAGTGTAGTGGCCAGTGGACGCTACCATGCCCCCACAGGCTGTGGGGCAGAACGCGGAAATGTCGCACGTTACGTCCCCCCCTGCATGCGCGGGCGGAGTGGGTTGGCCCTGTGTACGCCAGGCCTGCGTAGGGGTGTGAATAAAAAGCCCGTCGCACTGGGCGTGGTTCTCATTCGGAATGGCCAATGCATCTGCCAGGGCGGCGCCTCTCAGCCCGCCACGAGGCCGGCGCCGAGCGCGGCGGGGCCTGCGTCCCTGTGCGCCTGCTGCACCCCAGGCCGCTGGTCCCCAGACCCGACATGCCTGCCCCAGCGCACCAAGGAGGCTCCGCTCACCTGCCGACACCGGCGTGTGTCAAAGAGGGCCCACCACGTGCCGGTGCAAGCCAAGCCCCAGTCCCGCGACCTTTGCAGCCTCCGCAGACCATCGCTGGCCTCCACGACGCTGGCCCACAGTACTCCTTTTTCATTGACATACTCCACCGGCGTCCTCTTCAGCCCAGTTGTGGGCACATGTTGAACTGAGTCGTGAGATCTGAATGGCAGTGACCACATCACTATACTCCCTCCGATCAGTGAAGCCAAAGTCTGCATCGCAGGCCTGCGACACGTGGTGTCACTAACCCTGTTCAACGCAAGCCGGCGACACGTGGATGAGGGCTCAGGCTTACACTGCGGCCCAGTAGGTCCCACATGTGGAACTGTGTCCTGAGTCTTGAATGGCAGTTACCCCAAGTCCGTGGCAGTGTCCACATCCCTATACTCCCTCCGATCAGTGAAGCAAAAGTCTGCATTGCAAGCCTGCGACACGTGGTGCCACTAACCCTGTTCAAAGCAAGCCGGCGACACGTGTTCGTGGGCCCCTGCAGACTACTGGCTCAGGCCTACACTGCGCTCCAGTAGGTCCCACATCCAGCACTTAGTCGTGATTCATGAATGGCAGAGTCCATACAAGTGAACGCACTGAGAGGAGTAAGAGGAAGATGCGGCTCAGTCCGGATGAAAGCCGGATCCTAGTCACGGAGGTGACCGAACACTAGCTTCAACTGACCTGGTGCCATCAACCCTGTTCACCGCAAGTCCGCGTCCCGTGGTGCCACTGAACCTGAACTACGGATGCCGGTGGGACCATCCAATGTAAGCCGGCGACACTCGGTGAATGGCCCCTGCTGACCGCTGCCTCAGGCCTACACTGCGGTCGAGTAGGTCACACATGTGGAACTGTGTCTTGGGTAAGTTGTGGAGGAGTCCACACCATTGGACACGCCTCATCGCAAGCGGCATCCCCTATCAGCACTGGTGCCACTAACTCTGTGCGCAATGACCCATGGGCACTTTCTGGTTGGACTTTGGTGGTGTCTGAGACCATGGCCTGGGGGTTGTCTGCATCATCATCTGGCTGGACCGGACTTGGTGTCCGACATGTGTCTGTTCCAGTCACCT
Source organism: Calotriton arnoldi (assembly GCA_963921515.1). NCBI lineage: Eukaryota > Metazoa > Chordata > Amphibia > Caudata > Salamandridae > Calotriton > Calotriton arnoldi. The sequence continues at coordinate 238,556 of CAWUFW010015855.1, read as the reverse complement.
CCACCATAGTGACTGTTTCAGCGTGGTTCTGCCCTCTGCATCATGCCCTGGGGGTACACCTTCCACTGTCCACCGAGACACTCCGCGACAACCCCCTTTGTCATCTACGAAAACCTGCTCTGCTCTCATGACCCTGCCACAGTGCACCGCAGGTCAGCGGCCCGTGGCGGTAGGCCTGTGCAGGACGCTGTGCATCCGGGGCCACTAACTCTGTGCAGCTCAAGTCATGGGGCCTTTATGGTTGAATGGGTGTGTCCTTAACGATGTACACTGTTGTCGTTTTTTGACTGCACCAGGCACTCCATGACGGCTGGTGTGCACACACCCCACACACATCCAACACAGGTGTCACTCGACATGTGAGCCTGCTAATAAAAGTGGCCGGGCGCACATGCCCGTAGCCATTCCCACCATCTAAGCAAGTGTGTCCGTGTGGTCATTATGTCAGCACGATGTGCCCGAGCCCTGCAACATCACAGTGTGCTGTCTTCAGCGGACGATACCATGTCACCTCGGCAGTGGCTGAGACCTTGGACATGTAGCTTCACCCGCCCCCCCCTGCATGCACATGCGGCGTGTGCTGGTCCGGCGTACGTCAGGTCAGCGCAGGGGTGTGCTGATTCGGCAGGGGGATCAGGGCGTGGCTCTGGTCTGGCCTTGAGCAGGAAGTGCGGTAAGTGTGTCTCTGTGTTTGGGTATTGTCGCCACCAGGGCCACAGTAGTCGATGTTGCAATGTAGCATGCACCAGGAGGGCGGGCCCACACGTACAGGGAAATGTAGGAGCGCAAGACCGCTCGGGGTCTTGGCACATGCATGCCAAGTGTTATGTGTATCAGTCCTGCGGCTGCATAAGTCAGTTGCGTAGCCTCAATCGCAGCACGATCACAGCCAGCCATGGACTGTACACCTGTGTCCACCCTGTCCGGACCATTGGCCTACACTCACGTGGCCGCACATCTTCAGAGGCCAGCTTCACGGTGTTGTTGGCAGGCCGCTGGACATGCACGGACAGGCATTACAATGGTGTGCCGTAGGAGTGCACGTGGTACAACCGCGCAGCGCACACAAGTGTGGGGGCTCGTGGGAGGGAGGAGCAGCTGTGAGGCAACGTAACACACAGTGAGGCCGCTCATGTGCCACGTGCTGGGCATATCATCCATGATTCCCTGGGTCGCAGACATCCCACCACACCCACGACAGGCCTCTGTACATCTCCTGTATGCATGCAGATGGTGAGGTTACTGTAGGGATGAAAGGTCCTTTGTCTGAACTATCAGGCGGTAGCACATCTGCAGCTCCGAGCTGGAACTTGCATGTGGCCAGCACCCCCTGACAGATACGATAGCATTTGCTTGCGACTCCCACACTATGCACTGCCCGACGTGAGACCAACGTGTACAAATCCCACACGCAGAAGTCCTTGGTCGTAGTTAGCGTGCATGATATGGCCTTCACACGTACTCCCACCCCACCCCAGGCCTGCACCCGTTGCACACAGACACTGCTCATTGCTCCGAGCTGTGCCATTTCATCCACAGGACTGGCCCAGGGCAAGCCAGTTCCGCTTCAAGCAGAGCCACTGTCGCAATGGCAGAACATCCCGGACACATGCTCAACTCCAGTCACGTGGACCTGTACCGTGCATGTCTGCTGCATGTACTGGGGGCACTGCCGTTGGCAGTGCTGCGGATCAGTTACCGGCTGGGCTTCCGCCTTGCGAACGTCACCTGCGTTCAGCCTGTGTTGCATTGTCGCTCGTGCATATTCGAGTGGACCATGGATGTCTGCCTCTCCAACGTAACGGTAGCTGACCTGGATTTCGACGTGTGTGTGCGCCCCCTGTTGGCCCACGACCAGGAGTGTCACCGTGATGCCCGTTTATGGCATGCCTGGATGTTTGTCATGCATGCTGGCAACTGGACCTGGGAGATTGCACGAGTCGTCGTCTGCAGTGACCACATTGAGCCGCTCCCCGATTGGGCTTTGGTGCAAATTGGGGCCAGGGGTTGGAGTCAGCACATCTGTCTGGGACAGCTGATGGATTACGTCGCTGACATGTTAGATGTGGTGGACAACGATTTCTCATTGGAAATGCTGGCCTACGCTGCTGCACTCGCGTTCATGGACGAGTGACAAGGTACCTGCAGCCACAACTGGATGTGACCCATTGCACGTGTCCCGACGCCTGGTTGCATGTTGAGGATCTGGTCACATGTCCCAAGACGACAGTGGACATGGCTGCATTGGCCTGGACTCCTGATCCATGCGCGGACAACCAACGCAGGTTGGCACTGACTTGTGTTGGTGATGTACTCCCCCGGGGTGGACATGGGCGCTTTCAAACGTTCCTCATTCAGACATGCTGCTGCATTGGTCTGCATGTCTTGGCACTTCTCTTGGCCGTACTGACACGCACTTGTTGATAAAGTTCCGCACTTTCACTTGTCTCCAACTGTGTTGAGTCTTGATTTGTATGCCAATGTGTGTGTCACGGCCTATCTGGGTCCCTGCCATACGTGCATTGCTACCCCATCAGGGCTGTGGGTTTGTACTTGTGCATTATCATGTCCCTGTTTCGTGCTTTGCCAGATGCGTATGGTCATTTACCGGCCACAAGCGGGTGCACTTGTGTCCTGTGTTCGGTTGTGCAAATGTTGCTGTTTGTACCACATTGTGTTCGATGTTGGGGTGCTCTGCTTCCTATGTGTGTGTGCTGCATTGTGTGTGAGATGTCCCTTCAGCTCTGAGTTGGCTCACCCTTCTCCCTTTCAGGCAGTGTGGTTTTCACTTCTGTGCTTGTTCAGTGGTGTGATATTGCCGGGTTGTGTGACTTGTGCTCTTGGTTGGTGTTGTTACTCTTGGGCATGGTTTGTCTGCAGTTGTGCTGTGCTTAATTGTGCATGTGTGCCATTGTGCCCATCTCCCCCCGTACCCCCAGTCCCTGGTCGTTCCTCTCCCTGTTGCTGTTGTGTCTGTTGATTTTGGGCAGTTTCCGGTCCCCGGGTCCTGCCACCATCTCCAGACTGATGTTGTGGACACCATTTCCTCCATGTCATCCAGCTCCTGGTGTGGCGCTGGGCTCCCACCTCCTTTGTGCATTGCTGCCTTCTGGTTGTTGGCGTGTTTCTGCTTGTTTGTGCGTTTCGCATAATTCCAGCTGTTCTGGTTTTCTTCCATTGTCCTCCTCCGCTCTCCGGCTGGTTCACCTTGTCCACGATGGCCTGCCATGTACAATGTTTTGTTGCCAATGGGGCTTGTGGGGTTGTGTACTGGCTCCGGTTGCCTCCATTGTGCTTCGCTGTTGTTTTCTGTTTGGTTTGTCTTTCTTTTTCAGGCTTTTGTTGTGCTTATTCCCGCCTGCCGTGTGTGTGTCGCGGGCCTGGTGCTGCTTATCGCTGCTTTCCTCATCGCCAATGGGCTCATCGCACGTTTTTTGGTGTTGAGGTTTGTGTTGTCCGTCTCCGACGGTCTCCGTCGAGGTGGTTGTATCGCGGACATTGGCCGCATTTTCGGCAGGCTATCGCATGGTACTGCTGTGTTGTGAATTCCACGTTAACACAGGGTTATTTTCCTGCGATAGGCTGCGATGTGTAAAGTTGAGTTAACATTTTTGGGAGATGTTTAGCGCACGTTCTTGTGAATATACCCCTACAAGTATGGACAGTATGTGATTCCTAGACATTATAACCCTCATTGTCTTATGTAACATTTCCTGTACCTTGATTTACACACTTGCATGATTTATTGTGCTTCTGTGTGTGATGTGAAGCGCTCTGAGACCCCACACTGGAATGAGTAGCATTAAAAAAAAAGAATTAAATAAATAAAATATAGTAGGTCCCATTTAAATCATTATTTGTGTAATTACTCAGACACAGATAAATCTCACATTCTTACAGTGTAAGTACATCTCTTACAAAGGGAGTTGAACAAAGTTAAAAACATGCCTCCAAATCATAGTTTCTCTCAAGTACTTGTGAAGTGATAACAAGTTGTACGCCTTTGTTTCCTTCCATAGCATTCGCATCTAGTGTTAGGTTCCAGATGGCTCCAAGCCATGATGACACCTGAACAAAAGGAGGGCTGATGGCTCTTTAAATCAGGCCTTTGTTATGGCCCAGCTGGATGTTCAAATAAGAAAGCCCCCTCGCTGCCTATAGGTTTCTGCTCTAAACAAAATGCAGACAACCTGGGGGAGCTGCTGAATTGTGTCCCAGTGTCGTAAAATGACATCAGGAAAAATTCAGTATGTTTCAATGGAAAATTGCTGCTGGGTTCCCTTACTTAGCGACAATGCATGCATGAGACACATTTTTTGCTCCAACCAGTCTCCTGCTGGTAGCTTGCAAGAGTGTGTGCTCATGTAAAATAAGTTATGTGTGACATCATCAAACCACATTTCACTTTAAATATGTAATCACGCAAAATTTATATGGAACTTTCTGAAATTTCACAGGAAAAATTCATGCAATTTCACCCATCATTACTTTTGTAGATTTCATATCCAATGTTCTTCAGATGGTTCCTTGCTTGCACAGCAGCAAAGCATCCTTAACCCCTTCGATGCTCATGACGGAGCGGTTCTGTCATGAGCATCGGTTGGGCTGTGCTTATGACGGAACCGCTCCGTCATGAGCACAGCCCCTGGGGGAAGCGCTGGCGCTCCCCCCCTGGGGCATCAATCTTGCCCCCACAGAGAAAGTCTTCCGCTGCCACCCCCAACCCCCCCACGCTTCCCCAAGACGTCAGCGCGCACAGCGCGCGCCGACGTCACCAGGAAGCGCCGGACGCGCTGGAAATCATTTATTTCCAGCGCGTCCAGGAAGGAGGTAGGTTTTTCGTCTCCGGTGGGGCGGGGGGGCCGAAACAGGATGCCTTGAGGCATCGGGGGAGAGGAAAGAGTATTTCCTCTCCCCTGATGTCTCAATGCAGGGCATTCCTGCTTCACGATCGCGCACAGCGTCGCGATCGTGGAGCAGGAATGCCCCACTAGACACCAGGGATGTTTTTTTTCAATAAAGGAAGCGACCCCTTGGGCAAGGGTCGCTTCCTAGGGGGCCAATTTACATTCAAGACTTTTCTGCCCCCCCTGGGGACAGATCGACCGTTTTTTCGGCCGTTTTTGGATCCAGGGGGGCAGAAAAGCCCACTAGATCCAGGGATTCATTTTTATAATGAAATGGAAGCGACCCCTTGGGCAAGGGTCGCTTCCAGGGGGGCATTTTTCTTTGTTTGGACATTCTGCCCCCCCCTGGGGCAGATCGCCCCATTTTTTTGGCCTTTCTGCCCCCAGGGGGCAGAAACCCCTCACTAGACACCAGGGCGTTTATTTTAATTGTGATGGGAGTGACCCCTTGGGCAAGGGTCACTTCCAGGGGGCCATTTTATTTTGTAATGGGAATTCTGCCCCCCCCCCCCTGGGGACAGATCGGCCTGTTTTTTGCCTTTCTGCCCCCAGTGGGGGGCAGAAACCCCACTAGACACCAGGGAAGTAGTTTAAATAAAATGGAAGCGACCCCTTGGGCAAGGGTCGCTTCCAGGGGGCAGATTTTTTTATATGTGTATTCTGCCCCCCCTGGGGGCAGATCAGCCTAGTTTTGCCCTTTCTGCCCCGGGGAGGGCAGAAAACCCCACTAGGCACCAGGGATTTTGTTTTGTGAGTAATGGAAGCGACATGGTTGCTTCCTGGGGACAGATCTGCCCCTTTTTTTGGCTTTTCTGCCCTATGCGGGAGGGAGGAGGCAGAAAACCCTACTAGGCACTAGGGATTTATTACTTTTGCAAGGGGGCAAATTTCTATCTGCTGTTTTCTGCCCCACCTGGGGGGCAGATTGGCCTGGCAGACAACCTCACCCGATCCCTTGGGCAAGATCACCGCCTATTTTTCTCAGCCCTATTTGAAGGCCCATCTGGCCGATTGACCATTTGGGTAGTAACATAGCGTGTTATAATGTTAATTGTTTTTTTTTGGTGAATTGCAATTGTAATGCTTTATTTCTCCTTTTTTGTTCTAGTTGAAGGCTTTTGTTCTTTAGACTGTTCCAGGTTGCGGTTTCGTTACTGGTGGTTCTGCTGTTTGTGTAGTTGCACGTGTTTGGTAAGAGAGTTTTTTTGTACAATGTAAATGAGTTTCATTTCTCTGCATGAATTTGTTTTTTGCAAATGGTGTAATAATAGCAGTATGTTTGGCTTCTGTTTTTTGAGTGTCAAAAACATTTTGCATTTGTGCTCGATGTGTATTTTGTTGTCTTGTGAGTAATTGTTTTTGTTTTTTTTCTTTCTAGTGGGATATTGTTTTTGCTGTGTCTCTGCAGAGTAGGTGCTGGTGAGTGTAGCTGTCTCTTGTAAGTGAATTGTATAGTTTTTGAGTATATAGATCTTATATCTTGTGATAAAGGCACACATTATTTTACTTGTTTTGCACAGTGTTGGTTGTTGTTGACTTGTTTGTGCAGTCTCCTTTCTTAGTAAGGATAATGGCTAGCCGCAGGATTACTGCTCAGCAGGTTGTTGGTATGCTTTTTGAGTCTTCCTCTGACCATGGTTCAGAGACTGACTCTGCATCTGAGTCAGAGGAGGCAGGGGACGATTCAGGCAGTGAGTTTTCTCTCCACATGGAATCATCGGATACTGAAGATACTCTTAGTGCGGATGAAGTGCCTGTGTTAGAGGAGGAGATTGATGTGCAGATAGTGCGGCAAGAGGCATCTGGGCTGCAGCCTGGGGCTGCAAGGCTTTCCGTTGGTGTAGTGCGGCAAGAGGCATCTGGGGCAGCAAGGCTTCCCGTTGGTATAGTGCAGCAAGAGGCACCTGGGCTGCAGCATGGGGCTGCAAGGCTTCCCGTTGAAAGTGCTGACCTCTGGGTTGCCCCAGGCATGGTGCAGCCGGCATTGCCAGACTTTACTGGGTGTAGAGTGAATACTGAAAACTTTTTGCCGATACATTTTTTTCAGTTGTTTATGGACGATGTGTTTTTGGCAGAGATTGTTGAGCAGACTAATTTGTATGCCGAACAGTTTTTGAGGGACAACAGTGCCAGTCTTAAGCCCTACTCTAGAGCTACCCGGTGGACTCCCACAAATCTGGAAGAGTTGAAGAAGTTCTTGGGTTTAACTTTTTTGATGGGCTTGCTAAGGAAGCCATCAATGTCTTCATATTGGTCTTCTAGTCCCTTGATGGCAACTGCTATTTTTCCGGCAGTCATGAGTCGTGATAGGTATTTGCTTCTGCTTTGGATGATGCATTTTGTCGATAATGGTTTAGCGTTGCCACGAGATCACCCTGAATGTGACCGTCTTTTAAGATTCGGCCTGTCATTGATCACTTTGTTGATCGATTTTCTGAGATCTATGCTCCAGGGAAAGAAATTGCAGTGGATGAGTCTTTGGTGTTGTTCAAGGGCCGCTTGGTTTTTAGGCAATACATTCCTAGTAAGAGGGCACGCTATGGAATTAAGCTGTATATGCTGTGTGACAGTAGGACTGGATATGTCTCTAATTTCAGAGTGTACACCGGTAAGGAATCCAGGATTAACCCCCTGGTTGTCCGTCCACTTTTGGAGTGACTGAGAAAATTGTGTGGGAACTTGGAAGAGGATTTTTTAACAAAGGCCACCATTTATATGTAGATAACTTCTACACTGGTGTGCGGTTGTTCAGGGAATTGGCCAAAGTGGACACTGTTGCTTGTGGCACAATCCGCTCTAACCGTAAAGGTTTCCCAAAAGAACTTGTTTGTAAAAAGCTTGTGCGGGGACAGTGCAGTGCGTATGCGTATGCAGGAGCTTCTAGCTGTGAAGTTTTCAGACAGGAGAGATGTCTACATGCTGTCTACCATCCATGATGAAAGCACTGCACCTGTGACTGTTTGGGGTCAGGTTGCTGAAGCGCGCAAACCTGTGTGCATTTTAGACTATAATAAGCACATGGGTGGTGTTGACAGAGTAGATCAGAGGTTGGAACCTTACGCTGCTCTTCGTAAGGCTTACATTTGGTACAAGAAGTTGGCTATCCATCTTTTCCACTTGGCAACCTTTAATGCTTTTGTTGTGTTCCAGGATTCTTGTCCTGAGTCAAAGATGACTTTTGCTAAGTTTCAAGAGTCTGTAATAGGCAGCCTTGTTTTAGTGGAACAGGCAAGTGTTCCTAGAGTTGGAGTGGTGGAGGATGTTGCTAGATTGAAAGATCGCCACTTTCCTGATCACATTCCTCCCACACCCTCAAAAGACTTTCCCAGTAGGAGATGTAGAGTCTGTTGGCGAAGAGGTATGCGGAAGGAGACTCGCATGTACTGCCCCGAGTGTCCTTCTAACCCTGGGCTGTGTGTGCCTGCTTGTTTTAGAATGTACCACACGCAAAAGAATTTTTGGGAGCATCCATGAGTGGTAAAGTGAACTGCCTGGCCTCTATTGTTTAATATTTTTGGTTCAGTTTCAAGGTTGGCATTTGTGTAGTGTATTGAGTTTCAGATGTTGTGTTAGTAGATTTGTATCTATTTGCAATTTGTTTGTGTTTTCTTATTTTTATTTAAAAAATCCTAAATGTGATGACGGTGTGCGTGGAGTGGCGCTTGTGTGGCGGTGTGCGTGGTCTGGCGTTTGGCTGGCGGTGTGTTTGGATTGGTGCTTGGCTGGTGGTGTGTGTGGACTGGCGCTTGGCTGGCGGTATGTTTGTACTGGCGCTTGGCTGGCGGTGTGTTTGGGCTGGCGCTTGGCTAGCGGTTTGCGTGGACTGGCGCTTGGCTGGCGGTGTGCATGGACTGGCGCTTGGCTGGCGGTGTGTTTGTACTGGCACTTGTCTGGCGGTGTGTTTGCACTGGTGCTTGGCTGGCGGTGTGCGTGGAGTGGCGGTGTGTTTTGATTGGTGCTTGGCTGGCGGTGTGTTTTGATTGGCGCTTGGCTGGCGGTGTACGTGGACGGGCGCTTGGCTGGCAGTGTGTGTGGACTGGCGCTTGGCTGGCGGTGTGCATGGACTGGTGCGTGGCTGGCGGTGTGCGTGGACTGGCGCTTGGCTGGCGGTGTGCGTGTATGGTGCACGGCTGGCGGTGTGCGAATAGTGACTAGCTGCTGGTCACTACACACACTGCTAGCCAAACGCCACTCAACGCAATCCGTGAGCTGGTGTGGTTGCGGTGTCAGGAATGTGGGCGTGTGAAAGTGATGGGCCCTTGAATGGCGCTGTCTGCTGGTGTGAGTGTTGTAATGTGCTGGGCCCGCGGCTGGCGTGAATGGTTTTGTATGTGTCACACGTATGAAAGGTGTATGAATGGCCTGTAAAGAGGTTGGTGCCTTATTGTGGCTTTACAGCTCACGAGCTGTGAGTCAATGGTTCAGTTTCTTGTCCTTTCAAGTAACAGTGCATTTCATTTTTGTGAAATCTCTGGTTAATACAACTGTATATACTGAACCATCACTCACCCTCGTGCCAAATCCAACCAGTATGTATGTGTGCTTGAGGAATAGGTGGTTGTGCATAAAAATGTGTCTTTTCTGTTTTTGTCAAGCAGGGTGTACCTTGTCCTTTTTTGTGAATGTTGTAATGTGTTGGTTTTGTGCTTGGTGGTGTGAATGGTCTTGTGTGTATCATGTATGAAAGGTGTGTGAATGGCCTGTAAAGCGGTTGGTGCCTTGAAGTGGCTTTACAGCTCACGAGCTGCGAGTCACTGGTTCAGTTTTTTTGTCCATTCAATTATTGACAGTGCATTTCATTTTTGTGAAATCTCTTGTTAATACAATTTTATATACTGAACCATCACTCGCCTCGTGCCAAATCCAACCAGTATGTGTGTATGTTTGAGGAATAGATGGCGGTGCAGTAATCTTTGTCTGTTTTGTCTCTCTGCCAAGCTGTACATTTCATTTAAGAATAACCTAACAACTGTAGTTTTTGTCGTAAACTAAACACCCATGGGAGTGCATGGTGATGTCTCTCTTGTGGATCCCAACAAGATATCTTACCCACAATGTCCTGCAAACCTCAAAATGTGACTGACATTTTCCTTGCATTTTTGTGCCCAAATTTTCACACTGCAGAAAGTAACAACAAATTTCCAACCCCCCAGCATTTCTCCAAGTATCCCAATAGAAATGGTACCTCACTTGTATGGGTGGGCCAAGTACCTGCGGCAGGGAATGGCCCAAAACCTATTGATGTGACATCAAAATTACCTATCACAAACCAACCTGGTTTTGCATGGGGGTCCCATGAGTTTTTGGCCCGGGGCTCGGCATCCATGTAGGGAAACCTACCTAACCCATACATTTCTGGAAACTAGACACCCGGGGGAGTCCAGCGAGGTATGGCTTGCGTGGGTACCTCATCATTCTCCTACCCATAATCCCCTGCAAACCTCAAATTTCGCTGAAAAATCCACTTTTTTCTCACATTTCTGTGTGGGAAATTTCTGGAATCTGCGTGGATCCACAAATTTCCTCCCACCCAGCATTCTCCCAGGTCTCCCGATAAAAATGGTACCTCACTTGCGTGGGTGGGTGAAGGACCCGCGACAGGCAAGGCCCCAAAAGCTATTGAGGCGACATCAAAATTACATATCACAAACCAACCTGGTTTTGCATGGGGGGTCCCATGAGTTTTTGGCCCGGGGCTCGGCATCCATGTAGGGAAACCTACCTAACCCATACATTTCTAGAAACTAGACACCCGGGGGAGTCCAGCGAGGTATGGCTTGCGTGGGTCCCCCATCATTCTCCTACCCAGAATCCCCTGCAAACCTCAAATTTTGCCGAAAAATTCACTTTTTTGTCAAATTTCTGTGTGGGAAAGTTCTGGAATCTGCGTGGATCCACAAATTTCCTCCCACCCAGCGTTCCCCCAGGTCTCCCGATGGGGGAACGCGGGGTGGGTGGAAATTTGTGGATCCATGCAGATTCCAGAGCTTTCCACCACAGAAATGTGGGGAAAATGTGTTTTTTTGGACAATTTTTTAGGTTTGCAAGGGATTCTGGGTAACAGAACCTGGTGGGAGGCAGTCAAGTCACCCCATCCTGAATTCCCCTGGGTGTCTAGTTTCAAAAATGTATAGGTTTGCTAGGTTTCCCTAGGTGCCGGCAGAGCTAGGGTTAAAAAACTACAGCTAGGCACTTTGCCAAAAAAGGGTCATTTTTCACTGCGAAATTGAGGTATGTCCACATTGCGTTTTGCGCCGTTTCCTGCCGCGGGCACTAGGCCGACCCACACAAGTGAGGTACCATTTTTCTCGGAACACTTTGGGGAACGCGGGGTGGGTAGAAATTTGTGGATCCACGCAGATTCCAGAACTTTCCACCACAGAAATGTGGGGAAAATGTGTTTTTTTGGACAATTTTTTAGGTTTGCAAGGGATTCTGGGTAACAGAACCTGGTGGGAGGCAGTCAAGTCACCCCATCCTGGATTCCCCTGGGTGTCTAGTTTTCAAAAATGTATAGGTTTGCTAGGTTTCCCTAGGTGCCGGGAGAGCTAGGGTTCAAAAACTACAGCTAGGCACTTTGCAAAAAAAGGGTAATTTTTCATTGAGAAAATGTGGAGTGTTCACGTTGGGTTTTGAGCCATTTCCTGTCGTGGGCACTATGCCTACCCACACAAGTGAGGTACCATTTTTATCGGGAGACTTACGGTAATTCAGATTTGTAAAGCAACTGTTATTACCTATTGACTTTCGATGCATTTCTGCCTTCCAAATGAAAAACAATGTGTAAAAAAAAAGTCATTTTGAAAAATGACCGATAATTCTCATGCTAGTATGAGTATTCCCAATTTAAAAAATGTGCAAATATCTACTGTTTCTAAACTCTATAACTTGTTCCCATTTCAGAAATACATAGGTGTCATTCATACCGATTTTTCCATGTATACATTTTCCCACAATAATTGCTATATACCCGGTACATAATAAAAAGCCATTGCAAATTGCTGCTCAGTTTTTTACTCTGGGTTCTGTCGGGTTCTTGGTGAACCTACAAGTCCTATATATCCCCACAACCAGTAAGGTCCAGCGGATGTAACGGTATATTGCTTTCAAAGAGCTGTCATAATTAGAAGAAGTTATAGGTGAAAACGTTGACACAAAAGGCTGTTTTTTTCAACTAATTTTCAATTTTTCCTATATTTAACTGTACGTTTCTATAAAGAAACCTTGATGGATCTACACAAATGACCCCTTGCTGAATTCAGAATGTTGTCTACTTTTCAAAAATGTATAGCTTTCCAGGATTCATTATTGCTTTCATACCCATTTGTACCATTAACTGGAAGGAGGTTGAAAGCACAAAAAATAGCAAAAATAGGCTATGTCCCAGAAAAATTCCAAAACTGTGTAAAAAATGTTGGTTTTCTGACAAAAGTCTGTCATTCCCTAAAAGCTGGGAAAATGGTGATTTCAGCCCCACAAACGCTTTTTGGATACCATTTGCAGGGAAAACTCAGACGCTTTCATTTGCAGCCCTTTTTTCCCATTTTTCCCAAAAACCCAAAATGTAGCTGTATTTTGGCTAATTTCTGGGACCCTCCAGGGGAATCCACAAACCCTGGGTACCTTTAGAATCCCCATGATGTTGGAAGAAAAGGACGCAAATTTGGCGTGGATACCTTATGTGGTCAAAATGTTACAGGGGCCTAAGCGCGCACTACCCCAAATAGCCAAAAAAAGGCTTAGCACAGGGGGGGAAAAGGCCTAGCAGCGAAGGGGTTAAAGTATGTATGGTATACAAGCCATAAGCATAATGGAGCATATTTACCAATATGTCATGCAGCGCAGAAAGTCATCTTGCTGCGCTGCGTGATAGGGAAATGGCAGGAATGCAACGTATTTAACATAATACGACACATTCCTGCCTTTTCCCAGCGCTGGTGCACAGTGTGCTGCCTAGCACCAACGCTGGCACTCTTGCACCATAGTAAGTGTGCCTGAATTGTCAGATTGTTTTTGAGCAGCAAGAGGCACCTTCCTGCACAAAAACAATCCTCTGAGGCATTTTCCTCTTTCTATGTGTGCTGCAGAATACAGCACACATAGAAAGAGGAAACAATTTGGAGAAATAAGGATACTTCTCCTCGTTACACCTGGGAACCTGCTATTCAGGTCCCCAGCCTATCTGCTTTCTCTTTAAACAACTTGGAGTGCACTCTAGGTGCACTAGTGATTGGATACTGTGGTACCTTATGAGTCCCTAGTATATGGTACCTTAGGTACCAAGGGCATAGGTACTTCACAGGCCTACCAGGGGCTGCAGCATGTATTATGCCACCCCTGGGAAGCAGACTAAATCTGACACCACAGGCCTGCTACTGCAGCCTGAGTGAGGAAGTGCTAGCACCCCTCACTGAGATATAGGTTCCCTATATCTCTCCTACACATACATATAACCCTATCATTCACCCCTACGGCAGGCCCTATCAATCCTGAGGGCAGGGTGCATGGCATCTATGTGAGGGGGTGCCTCTGCCTGAAAAGGGCCCCTCTGCAGCTCTCAGAGTCCATTCTCTGGTGCTGTTTGTGGATGCGGTTAAACCATATACTTTTAAGGGCATTATATCCTCGCGGTAAAATGCTAACTTTGGAATGGCTGCTTCGACACATGTCGTGTTTAGTGTCAAACACCTTGGAATACTACCCCCCCGCCAGTCCTGGTTGGCGGGGGTAGCATTCCACCCTTCTAGAGGGATAGACATGTACCTACTGTGGAAACGCGGTAGATCCTGCAGAGCCCTGGCATCACAAAATGGATGCACCAGTCACAGACACTGGGCTGCCCTCCTGCTGATGACCAACACTCGCAGTGGAGGAAGCCCAACCATAGATATCCTGTCCCAAGGGGGTGTGACCACCTCCCAGACAGGGTTTAGTGTATTGGGGCTGGGTGGGTGCACTCTTAGAGTGCTTTGAAGTCCTGCACTGGGGGAGCAGAAGGCTCCTCTGTGCATATGCCAGTTCAAACCGGCTCAGGGGCTACCTGTCCCTGCTATGGCGCAAAACTTGACAAAGGGAAGTGGGTGTAGCCACCCACTCCCCTGACCCTCCCAAAGGTAGGGTCATAGAGCTAATCCCTCCCCTTCTTTTAGTATAAGAGGGGGAATGTGTGCATTGCACCCTAGATTTCCCTGGACGACGCTCTGAAGAAGAATCCTGGACCTTCGATGTTCCACTACCTTTGGAAGACTGAAGAATCTCCCTTGGAGTCAAGGAGTGACTCCAATGCTTGGCAGGCACCAAAAACTACAAACGACAGTCGCAAACTACGCCGCTCCCGCCGGAGTCCGAAGTCCCTGCAGCCCAAGAAGTAGATTTCCTGACTTCTCAAAGGTCATTGTGAGTCCCCAGCGAAGCTGAGGCCAGTGGACCCCAAGAGTAATGAGGAACCACGACCCCTGGGTACCGTGCACTATTGTCGAGTGCAACCCCTTTAAAACGTTCCACGAACTTGTGCTTTGGACCACATGTGGTCCCAGCCTCCAGCAGGAATCCCTCCTAAGATCAGCAGCCTACCATGTCCTGAGTGACCGTGGGCCCCTGTGAGCGAATCCTCCCAAGGCATCTTTGCGATCCCTTGCCAGCCGGCTTGTGGGTCCCCGGAAGACTTCCTAAAGAAACCAAAGGGCTCCCCTGGTTGCTCCAGGCCTGCCCTGACTTACCTTCGCTGGGTGAGTCCCACAGACCTTGCTGGTCTGTGCCATTGTCTCTTCGCACTTTTCCCAAGACTTGCTGTTACCAAGGCTTGTTGGCTCCAATCGAGTCGCCGACACCGCAGTAAGCCACAGACATTGTGGGACACGCCGAAACCAGCTCCTGGTCATCGTCGACGCCTCCTGGACCTCGTGGCTGAAGAGTCAAGGCAACTGCAAACAACCTGAATCTTGCAACGACGGTGGGCATCCATCTTCCTTTCCCCGAGTCACTGCCAAGTGACTTTGAACACTGTCCCCTCTGCTTTCAGGTCTTCCATCTTCCAAATCCAGGCTTGGATTCCTCCGGACACTTCTCCTGTCGCCGCAAGCAGCAAGTCTTCACTGGCTCCCATTGAAAACGACGCCGCGACCCGACACCAAAGAACACCTATGCACCCGGCTCCCCTGGGTGAGGTAACTTCAGCACTACGGTGCTCCTGTGGGTGTGGGCCCTAGAACTACTTACCCTGTAAGTGACTTGCTTGTAGCTTCCCTAGAAGTGTCCTAAAACTCTAACTTTCCAAGTGCGACTATCGCACTGACTCGCACAAGGTTCGCGTCTGTGTTAGACACACCGCGTCCAACTCCCTTGCAATTCCATCTGTAACCGCGTCCTTCGACTCGTACAAGGACCGATCGGTGTGTTCGCCTCGAACACGCAAGGGACCTTTAACATTGATATCTCAATCGCGTCTGAGTGCATAGACTCGTACAGGATTCGCATCGGTGCCAGGTCACCGCGTCCGTCCCCTGTGGGTCTCCTACAACTACCTGGGGTGGTTCTTGGGGGTCCCTCGATTCTAGATGCCCTAGACCTAGGTCTAGCAAACTAAGATTGTAACATTCAATTGTGCTAAACTTATCTTGAGAATAGTTGACTTGTACATATGTTCCTATCCTCTAAACTCATAAAGAGATTAGTAGAGAGTGTTTATTAATAAATACATATATATTTGATATATATACCTGTGTGGTGTCTTTTCATTTGGTGATTCAAGAGATTGTGTGGTAAAACAAGCTGCTTTACATTCCTTCAAGACTTAGCCTGAAGGCTGCTCTCCACAGCTACCACTAGGATAGCTTTCTATAAAGGTTGTCTTAAACCTATCTACCATAAGAGTCGAATTGTTCTGGTGCAAGATGTCCACTTTAATTAGTGAACAGCATATACCAGGCCAACTTCTCACATTGGTGGCAGCGTGTGGGATTCCAGCTTGCTATTGTTTTACCAGAAAATCTCTATTTGAATTACTAACTGAAAACCACTATAGGTACTAAAGGTACATATAAAGTCAAGCTTAGTATCAATAAGTTCTACTGAACTTAGAGCTGTGTGCCAAGGGATAGCACACCCTTTCTACAGCTCAAGCTAGTATCAGTAGGCCACAAACTAGTGTAGGTAGTACAACACTTCACAACACTAGAATGTCCTTAAAGGGTGGAACCAGTGGATCCACTCAGCCTCAGTATAAGGACATGGCTTTCTCTGACTTGAGAGCCATGTGTGTTGAAAGACACCTGAAGCTAGGACAGAGTCCCTCCACCCTACACCTGATAGATCTGCTGACAGCAGATGATCTTAGATTGGCTCTAGGAGCTAATGGGTCTGAATCAGTGAGTGGGTCAATTACAGTATCTGGGTCAGATGATGAAAATCAGAATGACCAAGACTCTGTGATTGAAGGGCCAGGCCTCAAGGGGCCTGAAAAGGACAGAGGAATTCTCCCTAAGAGAGTTGACAGAGTGGAGGAGAGGCATAGGTCCCCTTCCAGGGAATCTGACCACTCTTATCACTCTGGCAGAGAATTTGTCCACCAGAGGAACTCATACTTTCCCATAAGAGAGACCTCCTCTGAAAGAATGTGCAAACTGCTGCAGTATGAGGAAGCAAGAGTTGCCCTCAGAACCAAGCAGTTGGCACTGGATATAGAAGCCCTGGAGATCCAGAGAGCTTCTAGAAGAGAGGGGTTAGAACCCCTTGGTGGCAGCAACAGTGTCCCTAGAGGCAGAGAATTTATTCCAGACCATAGGAACCTGAGCAAGGTTGTTCCTCCCTACCAGAGTGGGGATGATATCCACAAGTGGATAACTGCTATGGAAAGGGCCTGTAGAGTCCAACAGGTCCCCCAAAGGCAGTGGGCAGCAATCTTGTGGCTCTCCTTTTCAGATAAAGGTAGAGACAAGCTCCTCACTGTTAGAGAAGAGGATGCTGATAACTATGAAGTCCTGAAGAGTGCACTGATAGATGGGTTTGGCTTAACCACTGAGCAGTACAGGTTGAAGTTCAGAGACACCCAGAAGGCACAGACTCAGGACTGGACTGACTTTGTAGATTGTGCAACCAAGGCTCTGGAGGGTTGGCTGATTGGCAGTAGGGTTACTGATCTCAAAGGATTGTACAATTTGATTATGAGGGAGCAGATCCTTAATAACTGTCAAAACCAGCTTTTGCACCAGTACCTGGTGGACTCTGATCTGACCTCTCCCCAAGAATTGGGAAAGAAGGCAGACAAATGGGTCAGAACCAGGGTGAGGCCTAAGAATCAGGGTGGTGACCAGAAGAAAGATTCTACCAAGTCCCAAGAGAAAGGTGGGGATAAATCTAAGGATAAGTCCACTACAGGGCCCCAAAAGTCCTCTTCTGTGGGTGGGTCCCAAACTCCTTCCTCTCCTGAAAAGAAACCATATTGCCATGTCTGTAAAAAGCCTGGACACTGGAAAACTGATCCCAGTTGCCCCAGGATTGGCAATAAAGAAACTGTTCCTCCAGCTATTACTACCACCCCTCCTGGTACTATCCGTAGTAATCCTCCAGTTGGGAGTAGTGCGCCCAAAAAAATAGGTGCTTTTGCAAGGGGAACAGAAGTGGGCCCTAGTTTAGACAGGTCCCCCTCAACAGACTCCTCAGACTCTGATGGTGGTATAGGATTTGCCACCTTTACCATGGGTCCCATTGCATTGGGCAGGTACAGACTGGAGCCAATGATTAATGGTCAGAAGGCTGTGGCATTCAGGGACACAGGGGCTAGTATCACCATGGTGGCAGGGAAACTAGTCCCCCTCACCAGCTTTTACCTGAGTTTAAGTACCAGGTGACCAACATTGATGGTGTCAGGACAGATCACCCCATGGCCATAGTCAATCTCAGCTGGGAGGGGGTCACAGGCCCAAAAAGAGTGGCAGTGTCCCCCAACTTGCCTGTAGATTGCCTGATGGGCAATGATCTGGAAATTTCAGCCTGGGCGGAAGTTGAACACCAAACCCATCTGAAAATGCTAGGCGTCCCTGAAAAAGCTAGTGGGGCTGTGATGGCCACAGCCCCAGCCCAAGGAAATGCTGGAGAGATGGAGCCTGGAAGAATGGCCCACTCTCCCCCAAAAGAGAGCACAGGGGTTGAAGAAAAGTCTCCTTCCCCCAGACAGCAGGTAAGGGTCAGCCTCCTCAGGGAACTGATCCTACCCCTAGTGAAGGAACTGCCCCAGAGGTAGTCAGGCCTGGCCCCACCCCTGATGGCAGAGGACCCTTCCAAGGTGGTACCCAGTCTGGAGCAGGTAACCTGCCCCTCTCTACCGTGCCTCAGTCAGTCCAGGGCTGCAGAGGTCAGGGAGGTCAGTGGACCCCACAGGGCCCCCTGTCCAGAGGAACCCCCCATCAGCAGATTAGGGGCACCCAGTCTAGTAGCCCTAGCCAGGTGAAAATTCCTCCACACACTGAGGGATCCCCCATACCTTTGTGTAGGGACCTTCCCCAGAAGGACTCTGTTAGGCAAGGGCAAACCTGGAACCAAAAGGTTCCAAACCTGCCATGTCCCTCCAGTGTTCCACCCAAAGGGACCCAACCCCCAGCTGTAGGCAGCCAAAGGTTGACCCTTAGAGCAAAGTGCAGCTCAGTCATGGAAAGACAGGCATACATGGTGACCAGTGATCTGAGGAAACCAACTTCCCTAGGGTCTCACTTCCCTGCTCAGACACCTCATCAGCCTTGTCCTTTACCAAAACACCCCACAGGTAGTAATTCCCCATGGTGGAGACCCTCTCATACCCTTAGGGTGAGGGATAACTTAGTGGACCATAAGACAGGGGGTAACCATGCTAGTGCAGGTACTTCCTTATATGGCCACTCAGTAAATACAGGCTCACCTGGACAAGGTTAGCCTCATCTCCTTTCGTTTGGGGGGGGGGGGGTTATGTAGGAAGGTGGAATCTGACTACATGGTTGGCCCCATTTTTTTTTCTGGTGTTTTGTTGGTTTTTGACTTAGTTTGGCTCGGAACCTGCTATTCAGGTCCCCAGCCTATCTGCTTTCTCTTTAAACGACTTGGAGTGCACTCTAGGTGCACTAGTGATTGGATACTGTGGTACCTTATGAGTTCCTAGTATATGGTACCTTAGATACCAAGGGCATAGGTACTTCACAGGCCTACCAGGGGCTGCAGCATGTATTATGCCACCCCTGGGAAGCAGACTAAATCTGACACCACAGGCCTGCTACTGCAGCCTGAGTGAGGAAGTGCTAGCACTCCTCACTGAGATATAGGTTCCCTATATCTCTCCTACACATACATATAACCCTATCAGTCACCCCTATGGCAGGCCCTATCAATCCTGAGGGCAGGGTGCTTGGCTTCTATGTGAGGGGGTGCCTCTGCCTGAGCAGGGCCCTCTGCAGCTCTCAGAGTCCATTCTCTGGTGCTGTTTGTGGATGCGGTTAAACCATATACTTTTAAGGGCATTATATCCTCGCGGTAAAATGCTAACTTTGGAATGGCTGCATCGAAACATGTCGTGTTTGGTGTCAAACACCTTGGACTACTACCCCCCCCCCCGCCAGTCCTGGCGGCGGGGTAGCATTCCACCCTTCTAGAGGGATAGACATGTACCTACTGTGGAAACGCGGTAGAATCCTGCAGAGCCCTGGCATCACAAAATGGATGCCACCAGTCACAGACACTGGGCTGCCCTCCTGCTGATGATCAACACTCACAGTGGAGGAAGCCCAACAATAGATATCCTGTCCCAAGGGGTGTGACCACCTCCCAGACAGGGTTTAGTGTATTGGGGCTGGGTGGGTGCACTCTTAGAGTGCTTTGAAGTCCTGCACTGGGGGAGCAGAAGGCTCCTCTGTGCATATGCCAGTTCAAACCGGCTCAGGGGCTACCTGTCCCTGCTCTGGCGCGAAACTGGACAAAGGGAAGTGGGTGTAGCCACCCACTCCCCTGACCCTACCATAGGTAGGGTCATAGAGCTAGTCCCTCCCTTTCTTTTAGTATAAGAGGGGGAACCTGTGCATTGCACCCTAGATTTCCCTGGACGACGCTCTGAAGAAGAATCCTGGACCTTCGACGTTCCACTACCTTTGGAAGACTGAAGAATCTCCCTTGGAGTCAAGGAGTGACTCCTGCTTGGCAGGCACCAAAAACTACAAACGACGGTCGCAAACTATGCCGCTCCCGCCGGAGTCCGAAGTCCCTGCAGCCCAAGAAGTGGATTTCCTGACTTCTCAAAGGCCATCGTGAGTCCCCAGCGAAGCTGAGGCCAGTGGACTCCAAGAGTAACGAGGAACCGCGACCCCTGGGTACCGTGCACTATTGTCGAGTGCAACCCCTTCACAACGTTCCACGAACTTGTGCTTTGGACCACGTGTGGTCCCAGCCTCCAGCAAGAATCTCTCCTAAGATCAGCGGCCTACCACGTCCCGAGTGACCGTGGGCCCCTGTGAGCGAATCCTCCCGAGGCGTCTTCGCGATCCCTTGCCAGCCGGCTTGTGGGTCCCCGGAAGACTTCCTAAAGAAACTGAAGGGCTCCCCTGGTTGCTCCAGGCCTGCCCTGACTTACCCTTGCTGGGTGAGTCCCACAGACCTTGCTGGTCTGCGCCATTGCCTCTTTGCACTTTTCCCAAGACTTGCTGTTACCAAGGCTTGTTGGCTTCAATCGAGTCGCCGACACCGCAGTAAGCCGCAGACATTGTGGGATACGCCGAATCCAGCTCCTGGTCGTCGTCGACGCCTCCTGGACCTCGTGGCTGAAGAGTCAAGGCAACTGCGAACGACCTGAATCTTGCAACGACGGTGGGCATCCATCTTCCTTGCCCCGAGTCACTGCCAAGTGACTTTGAACACTGTCCCCTCTGCTTTCAGGGCTTCCATCTTCCGAATCCAGGCTTGCATTCCTCCGGACACTTCTCCTGTCGCCGCAAGCTGCAAGTCTTCACTGGCTCCCATTGAAAACGACGCCGCGACTCGACACCAAAGAACACCTATGCACCCGGCTCCCCTGGGTGAGGTAACTTCAGCACTACGGGGCTCCTGTGGGTGTGGGCCCTAGAACTACTTACCCTGTAAGTGACTTGCTTGTAGCTTCCCTAGAAGTGTCCTAAAACTCAAACTTTCCAAGTGCGACTATCGCACTGACTCGTACAAGGTTCGCGTCTGTGTTAGACACACCGCGTCCAACTCCCTTGCAATTCCATCTGTAACCACGTCCTTCGACTCGTACAAGGACCGATCGGTGTGTTCGCCTCGAACACGCAAGGGACCTTTAACATTGATATCTCAATCGCGTCTGAGTGCATAGACTCGTACAGGATTCGCATCGGTGCCAGGTCACCGCGTCCGTCCCCTGTGGGTCTCCTACAACTACCTGGGGTGGTTCTTGGGGTCCCTCGATTCTAGATGCCCTAGACCTAGGTCTAGCAAACTAAGATTGTAATATTCAATTGTGCTAAACTTATACTGATAATATTTGACTTGTACATATGTTCCTGTCCTCTAATCTCATAAAGAGATTAGTAGAGAGTGTTTTTTAATAAATACATATATATTTGATATATATACCTGTGTGGTGTCTTTTCATTTGGTGATTCAAGAGATTGTGTGGTAAAACAAGCTGCTTTACATTCCTTCAAGACTTAGCCTGAAGGCTGCTCTCCACAGCTACCACTAGGATAGCTTTCTATAAAGGTTGTCTTAAACCTATCTACCATAAGAGTCGAATTGTTCTGGTGCAAGGTTTCCACTTTAATTAGTGAACAGCATATACCAGGCCAACTTTTCACAGTGAACCTACAAGTCCTATATATCCCCACAACCAGTAAGGTCCAGCGGATGTAACGGTATATTGCTTTCAAAGAGCTGTCATAATTAGAAGAAGTTACAGGTGAAAACGTTGACACAAAAGGCTGTTTTTTTCAACTAATTTTAAATGTTTCCTATATTTAACTGTAAGTTTTTATAAAGAAACCTTGATGGATCTACACAAATGACCCCTTGCTGAATTCAGAATGTTGTCTACTTTTCAAAAATGTATAGCTTTCCAGGATTCATTATTGCTTTCATACCCATTTGTACCATTAACTGGAAGGAGGTTGAAAGCACAAAAAATAGCAAAAATAGGCTTTGTCCCAGAAAAATTCCAAAACTGTGTAAAAAATGTTGGTTTTCTGACAAAAGTCTGTCATTCCCTAAAAGCTGGGAAAATGGTGATTTCAGCCCCACAAACGCTTTTTGGATACCATTTGCAGGGAAAAACTCAGACGCTTTCATTTGCAGCCCTTTTTTCCCATTTTTCCCAAAAAACCCAAAATGTACCTGTATTTTGGCTAATTTCTGGGACCCCTCCAGGGGAATCCACAAACCCTGGGTACCTTTAGAATCCCCATGATGTTGGAAGAAAAGGACGCAAATTTGGCGTGGATACCTTATGTGGTCAAAATGTTACAGGGGCCTAAGCGCGCACTACCCCAAATAGCCAAAAAAGGCTTAGCACAGGGGGGAAAAGGCCTAGCAGCGAAGGGGTTAAAGTATGTATGGTATACAAGCCATAAGCATAATGGAGCATATTTACCAATATGTCATGCAGCGCAGAAAGTCATCTTGCTGCGCTGCGTGACAGGGAAATGGCAGGAATGCAACGTATTTAACATAATACGACACATTCCTGCCTTTTCCCAGCGCTGGTGCACAGTGTGCTGCCTAGCACCAACGCTGGCACTCTTGCACCATAGTAAGTGTGCCTGAATTGTCAGATTGTTTTTGAGCAGCAAGAGGCACCTTCCTGCACAAAAACAATCCTCTGAGGTATTTTCCTCTTTCTATGTGTGCTGCAGAATACAGCACACATAGAAAGAGGAAACAATTTGGAGAAATAAGGATACTTCTCCTCGTTACACCTGGGAACCTGCTATTCAGGTCCCCAGCCTATCTGCTTTCTCTTTAAACGACTTGGAGTGCACTCTAGGTGCACTAGTGATTGGATACTGTGGTACCTTATGAGTCCCTAGTATATGGTACCTTAGGTACCAAGGGCATAGGTACTTTACAGGCCTACCAGGGGCTGCAGCATGTATTATGCCACCCCTGGGAAGCAGACTAAATCTGACACCACAGGCCTGCTACTGCAGCCTGAGTGAGGAAGTGCTAGCACCCCTCACTGAGATATAGGTTCCCTATATCTCTCCTACACATACATATAACCCTATCAGTCACCCCTACGGCAGGCCCTATCAATCCTGAGGGCAGGGTGCTTGGCTTCTATGTGAGGGGGTGCCTCTGCCTGAGCAGGGCCCCTCTGCAGCTCTCAGATTCCATTCTCTGGTGCTGTTTGTGGATGCGGTTAAACCATATACTTTTAAGGGCATTATATCCTCGCGGTAAAATGCTAACTTTGGAATGGCTGCATCGAAACATGTCGTGTTTGGTGTCAAACACCTTGGACTACTACCCCCCCCGCCAGTCCTGGCGGCGGGGTAGCATTCCACCCTTCTAGAGGGATAGACATGTACCTACTGTGGAAACGCGGTAGAATCCTGCAGAGCCCTGGCATCACAAAATGGATGCCACCAGTCACAGACACTGGGCTGCCCTCCTGCTGATGACCAACACTCGCAGTGGAGGAAGCCCAACAATAGATATCCTGTCCCAAGGGGGTGTGACCACCTCCCAGACAGGGTTTAGTGTATTGGGGCTGGGTGGGTGCACTCTTAGAGTGCTTTGAAGTCCTGCACTGGGGGAGCAGAAGGCTCCTCTGTGCATATGCCAGTTCAAACCGGCTCAGGGGCTACCTGTCCCTGCTCTGGCGCGAAACTGGACAAAGGGAAGTGGGTGTAGCCACCCACTCCCCTGACCCTCCCATAGGTAGGGTCATAGAGATAGTCCCTCCCCTTCTTTTAGTATAAGAGGGGGAACCTGTGCATTGCACCCTAGATTTCCCTGGACGACGCTCTGAAGAAGAATCCTGGACCTTCGACGTTCCACTACCTTTGGAAGACTGAAGAATCTCCCTTGGAGTCAAGGAGTGACTCCCCTGCTTGGCAGGCACCAAAAACTACAAACGACGGTCGCAAACTATGCCGCTCCCGCCGGAGTCCGAAGTCCCTGCAGCCCAAGAAGTGGATTTCCTGACTTCTCAAAGGCCATCGTGAGTCCCCAGCGAAGCTGAGGCCAGTGGACTCCAAGAGTAATGAGGAACCGCGACCCCTGGGTACCGTGCACTATTGTTGAGTGCAACCCCTTCACAACGTTCCACGAACTTGTGCTTTGGACCACGTGTGGTCCCAGCCTCCAGCAAGAATCCCTCCTAAGATCAGCGGCCTACCACGTCCCGAGTGACCGTGGGCCCCTGTGAGCGAATCCTCCCGAGGCGTCTTTGCGATCCCTTGCCAGCCGGCTTGTGGGTCCCCGGAAGACTTCCTAAAGAAACCGAAGGGCTCCCCTGGTTGCTCCAGGCCTGCCCTGACTTACCCTTGCTGGGTGAGTCCCACAGACCTTGCTGGTCTGCGCCATTGCCTCTTTGCACTTTTCCCAAGACTTGCTGTTACCAAGGCTTGTTGGCTTCAATCGAGTCGCCGACACCGCAGTAAGCCGCAGACATTGTGGGACACACCGAATCCAGCTCCTGGTCGTCGTCGACGCCTCCTGGACCTCGTGGCTGAAGAGTCAAGGCAACTGCGAACGACCTGAATCTTGCAACGACGGTGGGCATCCATCTTCCTTGCCCCGAGTCACTGCCAAGTGACTTTGAACACTGTCCCCTCTGCTTTCAGGTCTTCCATCTTCCGAATCCAGGCTTGCATTCCTCCGGACACTTCTCCTGTCGCCGCAAGCTGCAAGTCTTCACTGGCTCCCATTGAAAACGACGCCGCGACCCGACACCAAAGAACACCTATGCACCCGGCTCCCCTGGGTGAGGTAACTTCAGCACTACGGGGCTCCTGTGGGTGTGGGCCCTAGAACTACTTACCCTGTGTGAGAAGTTGGCCTGGTATATGCTGTTCACTAATTAAAGTGGACACCTTGCACCAGGGCAAATCGACTCTTATGGTAGATAGGTTTAAGACAACCTTTTAAAGAAAGCTATCCTAGTGGTAGCTGTGGAGAGCAGCCTTCAGGCTAAGTCTCGGAGGAATGTAAAGCAGCTTGTTTTACCATATAATCTCTTGAATCACCAAATGAAAAGACACCACACAGGTATATATATCAAATATATATGTATTTATTTCTAAATAACTCTCTACTAATCTCTTTATGAGATTAGAAGACAAACATATGCACAAATCAACGTTTCACAATAAGTTAAGCACAAAATATGGCTGGGGCCCTAGGGGCGTACCAGACCATATACTAAGTAAGAGACTTAGAAACAACGACTTGCAAGGAGACAAGGCCTAGGGCCTTCGGAAGTGCTGGGGCCTCACGAAACCACCCAAGGCAGGTAAGTAAAGGACCCACGGGGACGCGTGCAGTGTGGATACACAGGCGCGAATCGCCGTTAACTTCAATGGGGCAAGTCGCGGTTGGAAATAAAGAGTTTTAGGATACTTCGGGAGAACCTACAAGCAAGTCACTTACAGGGTAAGTAGTTCTAGGGCCCACACCCACAAGAGCACCGTAGTGCTGGAGTTACCTCACCCAGGGAAGCCGGGTGCACAGGTGTCCTTTGGTGTCGGGTCGCGGCGTCGTTTTCAATGGCGAACAAAGAAGACTTGCTGCTTGCGGGAGCTGAAGAAGTGTCCGGTGGAATCCAAGCCTGGATTCTGAAGAAGGATGACCTGAAAGCAGAGGGGACAGTGTTCAAAGTCACTTGGCAGTGACCCGGGGCAAGGAAGATGGATGCCCACCGTCGTCGGTCGCTTCAGGTCGGTTGCAGGTGCCTTGACTCTTCAGCCACGTGGTCCAGGAGGCGTCGACGACGACCAGGAGCTGGATTCGGTGTGTCCTCGACGTCTGCAGCTGACTGCGGTGTCGGCAACTCGATCGGAGCCAACAAGCCTTGGCAGCCACAAGTCTCGGGGAGATGAAGAAAAGTCGATGGCGCAGACCAGCAAGGTCTGTGGAACTCACCCAGCGAGGGTAAGTCAGGGCAGGCCTGGAGCAACCAGGGGAGCCCTTTGGTTTCTTTAGGAAGTCTTCTGGGGACCCACAAGCCAGCGGGCAAGGGATCGCGAAGACACCTCGGGCGGAATCACTCAACAGGGGCCCACGGTCACTCGGGACGGTGTAGGCCTCTGATCTTCGGAGGGATTCCTGCTGGAGGTCGGGACCACACGTGGTCCAAAGCACAAGTTCGTAGAACGTTGTGAAGGGGTTGCACTCGACAATAGTGCACGGTACCCAGGGGTCGCGGTTCCTCGTTACTCGTGGGGTCCACTTGCCTCAGCTTCGCTGGGGACTCACGATGGCCTGGGAGAGGTCAGGAAATCCACTTCTTGGGCTGCAGGGACTTCGGACTCCGGCGGGAGCGGCGTAGTTTGCGACCGTCGTTGTCGTTTTTGGTGCCTGCCAAGCAGGGGAGTCACTCCTTGACTCCAAGGGAGATTCTTCTGTCTTCCAAAGGTAGTGGAACGTCGAAGGGCCAGGATTCTTCTGTAGAGTGTCGTCCAGGGGTTATCTGCTTTGCAATGGTAAGGTTCCCCCTCTTATACTAAAAAGAGGGGATGGACTAGCTCTATGACCCCACCTATGGGAGGGTCAAGGGAGGGGTGGCTACACCCACTTCCCTTTGTCCAGTTTCGCGCCAGAGCAGGGGCAGGTAGCCCCTGAGCTGGTTTGAACTGGCATATGCACAGAGGAGCCTTCTGCTCCCCCAGTGCAGGACTTCAAAGCACTCTAAGAGTGCACCCACCCAGCCCCAATACACTAAACCCTGTCTGGAAGGTGGTTACACCTCCCTGTGACAGGATGCCTATTGTTGGGCTTCCTCCACTGCGAGTTTCGGTCATCAGCAGGAGGGCAGCCCAGTGTCTGTGACTGGTGGCATCCATTTTGTGATGCCAGGGCTCTTTAGGATTCTACCGCGTTTCCACAGCAGGTACATGTCTTATCCCTCTAGAAGGGTGGAATGCTACCCCCGCCGCCAAGATTGGCGGGGGGTAGTATTCCAAGATGTTTGACACCAAACACGACATGTTTTGATGCAGCCATTCCAAAGTTAGCATTTACCGCGAGGATATAATGCACTTAAATAGTATATGGTTTAACCGCATCCACAAACAGCACCAGAGAATGGACTCTGAGAACTGCAGAAGGGCCCTGCTCATGCAGAGGCACCCCCTCACATAGAAGCCAAGCACCCTGCCCTCAGGATTGATAGGGCCTGCCTTAGGGGTGACTGATAGGTTTATATGTGTGTGCAGGAGAGATATAGGAAACCTATATCTCAGTGAGGGGTGCTAGCACCACCTCACCCAGGCTGCAGTAGCAGGCCTGTGGTGTCAGATTTAGACTGCTTCCCAGGGGTGGCATAACACATGCTGCAGCCCCTGGTAGGCCTGTGAAGTACCTATGCCCTTGGCACCTAAGGTACCATATACTAGGGACTCATAAGGCACCACAGTATCCAATCACTAGTGCACCTAGAGTGCACTCCATGTCGTTTAGAGAGAACAGAGAGGCTGGGGCCCTGATTGGCAGGGACCCAGCCAGACTATAGCCAGAAACCAGTGCTAACATCAGAAAAAAGTGGGGGCAACATAAGAGGCAGATCCTACTCTCCTACACAACCCCCCCAAACGTAGGGACACTAAACTAACCTTGACCAGTTGAGTCTTCGTGTTCAAAGTGGAAATACCTTGAGAGTCCATCTGCATTGGCATGTTGGGTCCCAGGCCTATGTTCCACTGTATAGTCCATCCCCTGTAGGGAAATGGACCACCTCAAAAGTTTTGGGTTTTCACCTTTCATCTGCTTTAGCCATAGGAGGGGCTTGTGGTCAGTCTGAACTATGAAGTGAGTACCAAACAAGTATGGCCTCAGCTTCTTCAGGGCCCAAACCACTGCAAAGGCCTCCCTCTCTATAGCTGACCAACGTTTCTCTCTAGGGGTCAGCCTTCTGCTAATAAAAGCCACTGGCTGGTCTTGACCTTCATCATTCAGTTGAGACAGTACAGCTCCCACACCCAGCTCAGAAGCATCTGTTTGGACAATGAACTTTTTGGTGTAGTCTGGACTCTGTAAGATGGGGGCAGTGCACATGGCCTGCTTTAGGTCTTCAAATGCCTTTTGACAGCTAGCTGTCCACTGAACCTTTTTTGGCATTTTCTTAGAGGTAAGATCATTCAAGGGGGTCACTATAGATCCATATCCCTTGACAAACCTCCTATAGTACCCAGTCAGGCCTAAGAAGGCTCTCACCTGTGTCTGGGTGGTTGGAGCAACCCATTCCAGTATGGTTTGGATTTTGCTCTGCAAAGGCTGAACCTGGCCTCCACCTACAAGGTGGCCCAGGTACACAACCTGACTCTGCCCTATCTGGCACTTGGTGGCCTTGATAGTGAGGCCTGCTTTCTGCAGGGCCTCCAAAACATTTCTGAGGTGGACCAGGTGATCCTGCCAGGAGGAACTAAAGACAGCAATATCATCTAGATAAGCTGAGCAATAAGTCTCCATCCCTGCCAGAACTTTATTCACCAACCTCTGAAAAGTGGCAGGTGCATTTTTCAATCCAAAGGGCATCACCACAAAGTGGTAGTGCCCACCAGGGGTCGAAAATGCTGTTTTGGCTTTTGCATCATCAGCTAATCTGATTTGCCAGTAGCCAGCTGTTAGGTCAAATGTGCTTAGATACTTGGCTGAGGCCAAAGTATCAATCAGCTCATCTGCCCTTGGTATGGGATAGGCATCAGTCCTAGTGACTGCATTGAGGCCTCTGTAGTCTACACAAAACCTCATTTCTTTCTTACCACCCTGGGTATGAGGCTTGGGTACCAGGACTACTGGGCTAGCCCAAGGGCTATCTGAAGGCTCAATCACGCCTAACTCCAACATTTTCTGGACTTCAGTCCTGATACAGTCCCTGACATGGTCAGGTTGCCTGTAGATTTTATTCTTGACAGGCAGACTGTCCCCAGTGTCCACCTCATGGGTGCACCAGGTAGTCTGACTAGGGGTCAGGCTAAACATATGTCTAAACTGTTGCAGAACTTGTCTGCACTCAGTTTGCTGATGGTCAGTGAGGCTGCTTGCCAAAGCAACACCATCTACTGACCCATCATCAGGGTTCTGAGAGAGCAGGTCAGGGAGAGGGTCACTCTCCTCCTCCTGGTCCTCATCAGTTGCCATGAGCAAGCCCATGTCAGCCCTGTCAACATATGGCTTTAATCTGTTGACATGAAGCACCCTTAGGGGGCTCCTGGGAGTTCCAAGATTCACCAGATAGGTGACTTCTCCCTTCTGTTCAACTATTGTATGGGGGCCACTCCACTTGTCCTGGAGGGCTGCTGGGGCCACAGGCTCCAACACCCACACTTTCTGTCCTGGCTGGTATACAGTCAGCACAGCCTTTGGTCATGCCAAGCTTTTTGCAATTCTTGGCTGGCCTCCAGGTTTTTGGTTGCCTTTTTCATGTACTCTGCCATCCGGGAGCGGAGACCAAGTACATAGTCCATCACATCTTGTTTGGGGGGCTTGAGAGGTAACTCCCAGCCCTCTTTTACCAAACATAGTGGACCTCTCACAGGATGCCCAAACAGAAGCTCAAATGGGCTGTAGCCAACCCCCTTCTGTGGAACCTCTCTGTATGCAAACAAAAGGCAAGGAAGAAGAAGGTCCCATTTCCGCCTAAGCTTCTCTGGGAGTCCCTTAATCATTCCTTTCAAGGTCTTGTTGAAGCGTTCAACTAAACCATTGCATTGTGGGTGATAGGGAGTGGTGAACTTATAAGTTACACCACACTCCTTCCACATTGCTTTCAGATATCCTGACATGAAGTTGGTACCTCTGTCAGAAATGACCTCCTTTGGAAAACCCACTCTGGAGAAAACTCCAATGAGGGCTCTTGCCACCACAGGTGCTGTGGTGGTCCTCAGGGGAATTGCCTCTGGGTACCTGGTGGCATGATCCACTACCACCAGGATAAATCTGTGCCCAGATGCAGTCTGAGGGTCAAGGGGACCAACAATGTCAATCCCTACCCTTTCAAAGGGTACCCCCACCACAGGTAGTGGTATCAGGGGGCCTTTGTTGTGCCACCTGCCTTACCACTGGCTTGGCAAGTGACACAGGAGCGACAAAACTCCTTTGTGTCCTCTGACATATGTGGCCAATGAAAATGGGGAACAAGCCTGTCCCAGGTCTTGTTTTGGCCCAAGTGTCCTGCTAAAGGGATGTCATGTGCTAAGGTCAAGAGGAACCCCCTAAACTTCTGAGGTATTACCAACCTCCTGGTGGCTCCAGGGGCTGGGTCTCTACCCTCAGAATATAGGAGTCCCTCATCCCAATAAACTTTATGGGACCCACTAGCACTCCCAGCAGCCTCAGCAGCAGCCTGCTGTCTGAGGGGTTCAAGAGAGGGGCAGCACTGTTGCTCCTTGCTCAGATCTTCCCTGGAAGGGCCCCCTGCCCCCAAGAACTCAACCTGGTCAGGTTCAAGTTCCTCTGGGGCAGTTCCTTCTTCAGGTTCTGCTTCACCTCCCTCTGGAAGTGAATCCTTGATCTGAGACAGAGGGGAAGGCACTGCCTTTACCCTACTGCTCCTCCTCTTGGGAAGCATCTGGTCCATTGTTCCAGGATCCAGAGCTGGTTCAGTGTCATGCATTCTTGCTTGTGACCTGGTCACAGCAAATACCTCTGCAGGGATGCCCAACATCTCAGCATGAGTCCATAACTCTACTTCAGACCAGGCTGAAGTCTCTAGATCATTGCCCAATAGACATTCTACAGGGAGGTCTGCACTAACTACAACCTTCTTGAGGCCAGTTACCCCTCCCCAGGAGAAATTCACAACTGCCAGACTATGGTTGGTCTGGACATTGCTTGCATTGGTCACCTGGTACATTTCACCCAGGATGATCTGTCCAGGGTCCACTAGGTCCTCTGCCACCATGGTGACACTAGCACCTGTGTCCCTAAATGCCAAAGCCTGTTTGCCATTTATCAAAGGCTGCTGTTTGTACTTGCCCAGATTACTGGGGCTTACTAGGAAGGACATATCAATGTTTCCCTCACAAATCAGCATTGCCTGAGTGGTCACTCTGACTAGGTCAGAATCCACTTCAGAACCCAGGGTCAACCCTACTACACCCTTATTCTGAGTACCACCTCCACCAGTAGCTGAGCTAGGGGGCACAGTTGCCTTAGGGGCAGGAGTGGTGGTGGTTTGGTCTTTGGACTTGGTACAATCAGAAGTCCAGTGCCCTTTCTGTTTACAGAATTTGCACCAGGGCTTCTTTTGGCCTTTTCCCTTGTTGGACTGTGACTCCCCACCAGATGCAGATTTTTGGGGCCCTTGTGAAGACTTCTGGTCTTTTGACTTATCCCCACCTTTCTCAGGGCCTTTAGGATCTTGCTTCTTAGTGTCACCCCCTTGGTTCTGGGTTTTCTGCCTCACCCTGGTTCTGACCCATTTGTCTGCCTTCTTTCCCAATTCTTGGGGAGAGGTCAGATCAGAGTCCACCAGGTACTGATGCAACAACTGGTTCTGGCAATTATTTAGGATCTGTTCTCTCATCATCAGATTATACAATCCCTTGAAATCAGTAACCCTACTGCCAACCAGCCAACCCTCTAGAGCCTTGGTTGCACAATCAACAAAGTCAGTCCAGTCCTGAGTCTGTGCCTTCTGGGTATCTCTGAACTTTAACCTGTACTGCTCAGTGGTTAAGCCAAACCCATCTATCAGTGCACTCTTCAGGACCTCATAATCATCAGCATCCTCCTCTCTAACAGTGAGGAGCTTGTCTCTTCCTTTATCTGAAAAGGAGAGCCACAAGATTGCTGCCCACTGCTTTTGGGGGACCTGCTGTACTCTACAGGCCCTCTCCATAGCAGTTATCCACTTGTGGATATCATCCCCACTCTGGTAGGGAGGAACAACCTTGCTCAGGTTCCTATGGTCAGGAATATATTCTCTGCCTCTAGGGACACTGTTGCTGCCACCAGGGGGTTCTAAACCCTCCCTTCTGGAAGCTCTCTGGATCTCCAGGGCTTCTCTATCCAGTGCCAACTGCTTGGTTCTGAGGGCCACTTTGGCTTCCTCATACTGGAGCAGTTTGCACCTTCTCTCAGAGGAGGTCTCTCTTAAGTTAAAGTATGAGCTCCTCTCTTGGACAAATTCTCTGCCAGAGTGATAAGAGTGCTCAGATTCCCTGGAAGGGGATCTGTGCCTCTCATCCACTCTGCCAGTTCTCTTAGGGAGAACTCCTCTGTCCTGTTCAGGCTCCTTGAAGCCTGGCCCTTCAACCACAGAGTCTTGGTCATTCGGATTGTCCTCATCTGACCCAGATACTATGATTGACCCACCCACTGATTCAGACCCCTTAGCTCCTAGAGCCAATCTAAGGTCATCTGCTGTCAGCAGATCTATCAGGTGTAGTGTTGAGGGACTCTGTCCTAGTCTCAGGTGTCTGTCAACACACATGGCTCTCAAGTCAGAGAAAGCCATGTCCTTATACTGAGGCTGAGTGGATCCACTGGGTCCACCCTTTAAGGACATTCTAGTGTTGTGCAGTGTTGTACTACCTACACTAGTTTGTGGCCTACTGATCCTAGCTTGAGCTGTGGAAAGGGTGTGCTATCCCTTGGCACACAGCTCTAAGTTCAGTAGAACTTATTGATACTAAGCTTGACTTTATATGTACCTTGAGTACCTATAATGGTTTTCAGTTAGTAATTCAAATAGAGATTTTCTGGTAAAACAATGGCAAGCTGGAATCCCACACGCTGCCCACCAATGTGAGAAGTTGGCCTGGTATATGCTGTTCACTAATTAAAGTGGACACCTTGCACCAGGGCAAATCGACTCTTATGGTAGATAGGTTTAAGACAACCTTTTAAAGAAAGCTATCCTAGTGGTAGCTGTGGAGAGCAGCCTTCAGGCTAAGTCTCGGAGGAATGTAAAGCAGCTTGTTTTACCATATAATCTCTTGAATCACCAAATGAAAAGACACCACACAGGTATATATATCAAATATATATGTATTTATTTCTAAATAACTCTCTACTAATCTCTTTATGAGATTAGAAGACAAACATATGCACAAATCAACGTTTCACAATAAGTTAAGCACAAAATATGGCTGGGGCCCTAGGGGCGTACCAGACCATATACTAAGTAAGAGACTTAGAAACAACGACTTGCAAGGAGACAAGGCCTAGGGCCTTCAGAAGTGCTGGGGCCTCACGAAACCACCCAAGGCAGGTAAGTAAAGGACCCACGGGGGACGCGTGCAGTGTGGATACACAGGCGCGAATCGCCGTTAACTTCAATGGGGCAAGTCGCGGTTGGAAATAAAGAGTTTTAGGATACTTCGGGAGAACCTACAAGCAAGTCACTTACAGGGTAAGTAGTTCTAGGGCCCACACCCACAGGAGCACCGTAGTGCTGGAGTTACCTCACCCAGGGAAGCCGGGTGCACAGGTGTCCTTTGGTGTCGGGTCGCGGCGTCGTTTTCAATGGCGAACAAAGAAGACTTGCTGCTTGCGGGAGCTGAAGAAGTGTCCGGTGGAATCCAAGCCTGGATTCTGAAGAAGGATGACCTGAAAGCAGAGGGGACAGTGTTCAAAGTCACTTGGCAGTGACCCGGGGCAAGGAAGATGGATGCCCACCGTCGTCGGTCGCTTCAGGTCGGTTGCAGGTGCCTTGACTCTTCAGCCACGTGGTCCAGGAGGCGTCGACGACGACCAGGAGCTGGATTCGGTGTGTCCCTCGACGTCTGCAGCTGACTGCGGTGTCGGCAACTCGATCGGAGCCAACAAGCCTTGGCAGCCGCAAGTCTCGGGGAGATGAAGAAAAGTCGATGGCGCAGACCAGCAAGGTCTGTGGAACTCACCCAGCGAGGGTAAGTCAGGGCAGGCCTGGAGCAACCAGGGGAGCCCTTTGGTTTCTTTAGGAAGTCTTCTGGGGACCCACAAGCCAGCGGGCAAGGGATCGCGAAGACACCTCGGGCGGAATCACTCAACAGGGGCCCACGGTCACTCGGGACGGTGTAGGCCTCTGATCTTCGGAGGGATTCCTGCTGGAGGTCGGGACCACACGTGGTCCAAAGCACAAGTTCGTAGAACGTTGTGAAGGGGTTGCACTCGACAATAGTGCACGGTACCCAGGGGTCGCGGTTCCTCGTTACTCGTGGGGTCCACTTGCCTCAGCTTCGCTGGGGACTCACGATGGCCTGGGAGAGGTCAGGAAATCCACTTCTTGGGCTGCAGGGACTTCGGACTCCGGCGGGAGCGGCGTAGTTTGCGACCGTCGTTGTCGTTTTTGGTGCCTGCCAAGCAGGGGAGTCACTCCTTGACTCCAAGGGAGATTCTTCTGTCTTCCAAAGGTAGTGGAACGTCGAAGGGCCAGGATTCTTCTGTAGAGCGTCGTCCAGGGGTTATCTGCTTTGCAATGGCAAGGTTCCCCCTCTTATACTAAAAAGAGGGGATGGACTAGCTCTATGACCCCACCTATGGGAGGGTCAAGGGAGGGGGTGGCTACACCCACTTCCCTTTGTCCAGTTTCGCGCCAGAGCAGGGGCAGGTAGCCCCTGAGCTGGTTTGAACTGGCATATGCACAGAGGAGCCTTCTGCTCCCCCAGTGCAGGACTTCAAAGCACTCTAAGAGTGCACCCACCCAGCCCCAATACACTAAACCCTGTCTGGAAGGTGGTTACACCTCCCTGTGACAGGATGCCTATTGTTGGGCTTCCTCCACTGCGAGTTTCGGTCATCAGCAGGAGGGCAGCCCAGTGTCTGTGACTGGTGGCATCCATTTTGTGATGCCAGGGCTCTTTAGGATTCTACCGCGTTTCCACAGCAGGTACATGTCTTATCCCTCTAGAAGGGTGGAATGCTACCCCCGCCGCCAAGATTGGCGGGGGGGTAGTATTCCAAGATGTTTGACACCAAACACGACATGTTTTGATGCAGCCATTCCAAAGTTAGCATTTACCGCGAGGATATAATGCACTTAAATAGTATATGGTTTAACCGCATCCACAAACAGCACCAGAGAATGGACTCTGAGAACTGCAGAAGGGCCCTGCTCATGCAGAGGCACCCCCTCACATAGAAGCCAAGCACCCTGCCCTCAGGATTGATAGGGCCTGCCTTAGGGGTGACTGATAGGTTTATATGTGTGTGCAGGAGAGATATAGGAAACCTATATCTCAGTGAGGGGTGCTAGCACCACCTCACCCAGGCTGCAGTAGCAGGCCTGTGGTGTCAGATTTAGACTGCTTCCCAGGGGTGGCATAACACATGCTGCAGCCCCTGGTAGGCCTGTGAAGTACCTATGCCCTTGGCACCTAAGGTACCATATACTAGGGACTCATAAGGCACCACAGTATCCAATCACTAGTGCACCTAGAGTGCACTCCATGTCGTTTAGAGAGAACAGAGAGGCTGGGGCCCTGATTGGCAGGGACCCAGCCAGACTATAGCCAGAAACCAGTGCTAACATCAGAAAAAAAGTGGGGGCAACATAAGAGGCAGATCCTACTCTCCTACACCCTGTAAGTGACTTGCTTGTAGCTTCCCTAGAAGTGTCCTAAAACTCTAACTTTCCAAGTGCGACTATCGCACTGACTCGTACAAGGTTCGCGTCTGTGTTAGACACACCGCGTCCAACTCCCTTGCAATTCCATCTGTAACCGCGTCCTTCGACTCGTACAAGGACCGATCGGTGTGTTCGCCTCGAACACGCAAGGGACCTTTAACATTGATATCTCAATCGCGTCTGAGTGCATAGACTCGTACAGGATTCGCATCGGTGCCAGGTCACCGCGTCCGTCCCCTGTGGGTCTCCTACAACTACCTGGGGTGGTTCTTGGGGTCCCTCGATTCTAGATGCCCTAGACCTAGGTCTAGCAAACTAAGATTGTAATATTCAATTGTGCTAAACTTATACTGATAATATTTGACTTGTACATATGTTCCTGTCCTCTAATCTCATAAAGAGATTAGTAGAGAGTGTTTTTTAATAAATACATATATATTTGATATATATACCTGTGTGGTGTCTTTTCATTTGGTGATTCAAGAGATTGTGTGGTAAAACAAGCTGCTTTACATTCCTTCAAGACTTAGCCTGAAGGCTGCTCTCCACAGCTACCACTAGGATAGCTTTCTATAAAGGTTGTCTTAAACCTATCTACCATAAGAGTCGAATTGTTCTGGTGCAAGGTTTCCACTTTAATTAGTGAACAGCATATACCAGGCCAACTTCTCACAGTGAACCTACAAGTCCTATATATCCCCACAACCAGTAAGGTCCAGCGGATGTAACGGTATATTGCTTTCAAAGAGCTGTCATAATTAGAAGAAGTTACAGGTGAAAACGTTGACACAAAAGGCTGTTTTTTTCAACTAATTTTAAATTTTTCCTATATTTAACTGTAAGTTTCTATAAAGAAACCTTGATGGATCTACACAAATGACCCCTTGCTGAATTCAGAATGTTGTCTACTTTTCAAAAATGTATAGCTTTCCAGGATTCATTATTGCTTTCATACCCATTTGTACCATTAACTGGAAGGAGGTTGAAAGCACAAAAAATAGCAAAAATAGGCTATGTCCCAGAAAAATTCCAAAACTGTGTAAAAAATGTTGGTTTTCTGACAAAAGTCTGTCATTCCCTAAAAGCTGGGAAAATGGTGATTTCAGCCCCACAAACGCTTTTTGGATACCATTTGCAGGGAAAAACTCAGACGCTTTCATTTGCAGCCCTTTTTTCCCATTTTTCCCAAAAAACCCAAAATGTAGCTGTATTTTGGCTAATTTCTGGGACCCCTCCAGGGGAATCCACAAACCCTGGGTACCTTTAGAATCCCCATGATGTTGGAAGAAAAGGACGCAAATTTGGCGTGGATACCTTATGTGGTCAAAATGTTACAGGGGCCTAAGCGCGCACTACCCCAAATAGCCAAAAAAAGGCTTAGCACAGGGGGGGAAAAGGCCTAGCAGCGAAGGGGTTAAAGTATGTATGGTATACAAGCCATAAGCATAATGGAGCATATTTACCAATATGTCATGCAGCGCAGAAAGTCATCTTGCTGCGCTGCGTGACAGGGAAATGGCAGGAATGCAACGTATTTAACATAATACGACACATTCCTGCCTTTTCCCAGCGCTGGTGCACAGTGTGCTGCCTAGCACCAACGCTGGTACTCTTGCACCATAGTAAGTGTGCCTGAATTGTCAGATTGTTTTTGAGCAGCAAGAGGCACCTTCCTGCACAAAAACAATCCTCTGAGGCATTTTCCTCTTTCTATGTGTGCTGCAGAATACAGCACACATAGAAAGAGGAAACAATTTGGAGAAATAAGGATACTTCTCCTCGTTACACCTCACCTGGGGAGGCATAGCAGTTTTGACGCAGTCACAGATCTACCACTTATGGTAAATCTGGAATACATCAAAATCCATGGGTTTGTGTGGAAACACCGACGCACCACCCAAGGAACGCCTCCCTGGAGCAGAATAATGCAACGCAGCAATTTGCGCTGTGTTGCGTTACTCTGGATTTATCAAGCCACGCAGGACTATGCAAGATGGCCTTGCGTGGCTTGATAAATTGCATTTTAGGGGTTGTGTTGATTTTGCACCCCGCTGCTTGGTACAAAAGCGACACAACCCGTTGATTCATATTATAAGGTATACAAGTTGTAAGGTGTATAGGGTATAAGAACAGCTCAGAGAGATGCATTTTGGAGTGAGATTCATACAATAAATCTCAAAACCCCACTCCTCACTGGCAGAGTGTTTCACCTTTGAGGAGAATTCGTCATGGCTCTGCAACTTCGTATCTTACTACGCATCGAGGCTCGGGCCCCTTTCTTGGCGGCTCCCTCGCTTTCTTGGTCAAGACCCAGCAATGTGCGTCGCCTCCGAGCTGTACAGCAGCAAATTTAATATCACCAGGAAAACAATGGCTGGAAGCCGGGCTTCTCCGCCGCGGAGGCCCACACGGCAGTTTTATCAGCCCCCGGACTTTCACACTTCAGTCATGGGAGCGAGAAAGAACACAGTCTGGTTCGACTCAGGAGACATGGCAGCGGGCCCTGGAACGGAGGAAACTGGCACGCAGGCCGTGGAGATAGAAGGTAACGAGCTTGGCATGGAGACTTCTTCCATATTGCCAATCTAGCACTTGACAAATCACGAAGCCTCTTCCTTAAACACAAGACTGGCATCTGAATAGCGATCTGACTGCACTAGCACGAGCAATTTTACAGCTGAATTCACCCAAATTTCGAAACTGGAGATCAATCGTTGATCGCTGTTCTTGCTCCCAAGGAAGTGTTTCTTAAACTTTTTGACCCCCACTTAGTCATTACTTGAACACAGAGACCCCCACTGAATCATTATTGGAAACAGGGGACCCCCCACTGAGCCATTACTGGAAGCCAGGTACCCAGGCCGAAGCATTTCCGATGATTTAACCTGCAAAACAATACAAGTAAAATACAGAATCTAGCATGCGTCAAAAAAATACACACATGTTGAAAGATTTTATTTAATTTACAAATATAAAAAAATCTAAATTTTAAAGAGACGGGTGGAGCTTTTCTAAATTCAATTGAGGTAATTCATCATGAAAAGTACATTCTGTTTATTGCACTTGCGCTACTCTCACAAATCAATCTGAGGATACTAGCTTAATTTTTAGCCTCCAATTTCAAATTTCTTCACATTTACTGAATGTTTTTGAAATTTCCAACTTTAAATTTTGCTTCTTTATTTACATACATTTTATAAATCTGTTAATTTTATTTAATTTTATAAGCAGTCATAGGCTTCTCTGACCCCTAGCGGTCCCCGGACCACAGGTAAAGAACCTCCACTGGTCTACAGTTTCCCCTGTGGGTCCTGTGGCTGTGGTAGTCGGAGAGCACAGAGTAGTCACTAGGGTTGTGCAAAGTTTGCATAGTTTGCTTCCACTAATTAGGCAAAATTTCGGGAAAATTACACAAAATCAAGCATAATTATGCAAAATGTGAACACCGCATTTAGCGCTATATTTTAGCGCAAAATGTGTCCGCTCATCTATTGTGGATGCAAGGAAGCATTTTGTGATATAAAGTAGTGCCAAAACACAAGTACAGCAAACAACAATGCTTGTGTTCTGGTTGTTTGCATTTTTCTGAGCTTTTGCGCAATTATTTTGCCATGAATGCAGCGTTAT
Source organism: Calotriton arnoldi (assembly GCA_963921515.1). Classification (NCBI taxonomy): domain Eukaryota; kingdom Metazoa; phylum Chordata; class Amphibia; order Caudata; family Salamandridae; genus Calotriton; species Calotriton arnoldi. The sequence goes on along the minus strand of CAWUFW010015855.1, from coordinate 199,307 downwards.
AAAGCAATGTGGTGTAACCGAATAATTTCAAGAATTTCTCATAACAAGTGTTATACAAAATTCCTGAAATTTCGAAATTAGCGTAATTGAAGTTTCGTCCAGGCCTTGTAGTTACTTATAAAGCCTTATTGCCACCATTTGGGCCGATGTATGGCAAAGTTTCTCATATTAGCCCAGGGGCCATGTCCCAGACTGCAGGCATGCATGTTGGTATTGAAGTGTCAGCAACGCAAAATGGCAGTCCATCTAACTAGCACATAAGCTCCCTTTCCCAATAGAGTTGAGTAGGTCATGTGCTAACAAGTCAGTTGGTGGGCCTTAAGAACAGTGAGCCTTATTACGATGGCGGACAAGAATCCGACCATCAATCTCAGTGGGAGTGGGATCACCCGACAAGTAGTCGGAGGTACCACCCGCCAGATTAGGATGAGACCGCCGTGTAGGCAATCGGAAACATCCCATATTCTATTGCGGCTTGAGCTGTGGCCCAGAACATTGCCACAGCACAAGCCGCAATAGAGAAAAGGGATGTTTTGAAACATCCATGGACCATGTACCAGGCACCATTTGGTGCCTGGCACACGGTCCAAGGATGTTTGGGGGGCACCACATGTGCCCCCAGGCCACATAGCGGAGGCCCATGGGGGACAGGGCCCTGCTTGGAGCCCCAAATTCCCTTTCTGACAGCCTTGCCATGGCTGTGAGAAATGGACATCGTAATCCCTACAGCGGTGCCTATGCAGGCACCGCCTTCATTGTAGGGATTACTGTCCGACCGATGCCCCGACAAGCTCCTTGAGCCTGTCGGAGGCGTCGGTCTGTCCCTCCGACCACTGCGGTCTGACCGACCGCATTGTCGGTCAGTGGCAGTCCCACCGACATCATAATATGGCCAAGTATCAGGAGGGCTATCATAGTTCAGGTGGCAAAGTCCTAGTGGTGAGTGGAGGGTGCTCACTTTTGCCTCAGGTGGTATGGGGACACTGATTGGCTCAAGCTCCTCCATGTGGTCCAAGAGGGACCGAGAATCCCATGAGGGATGATGACTATCGCTCTAATTCAGGCTTCCTTCCCTGGTGGTATGGAGGGAGTGAGCTGTGGGGGGTGCAGAAGTGGGCACTTCAAGTTTGGGGTAGCAGTCCATGGTCCCTTATTAGCTTTGCCTCCCAGGTTTCTGTATCCCCAGCTGCTGGCAATTATTTGAATGAGGACACATTTTTTATTTGTGCTGTATGCTTGCCATCGAGCTCCCAATGTGCCCTTTGCTATAGAGACAACAGTCAACAGGTTTAAAAATGTGTACGAAACTTTCCCTCGTGATGACAGTGTGAGAATGGGACCAATTAACACTCATTGGCCAGAGATACTCTGGTCACTTTCCCCTTGCTTATATGGTCATTCACCTGGCATCTTCAGGTTCGGCCTACTCAGGCTGAAGATCGCCTCCTAGGTGGGTGAGTCTGAAATAACCCATTAAACAAGAGGACATGGATACTTTAGTGGTGATAAGAGGTGCATTTTGGTATTCCTCCAGAAACTCGTAGGCTATTAACTCAACATCCTGACTACATTCAGAGGCTCTTCTGAGAATCATTGTGTAGGCACACAAAAGCACTTGGCTTGGTGACATTGGGGCATGATGGTCCTATGCCAGATTCCTCATTTATTTAAGAAGCATTGAATCATTGTAATGGAGGTCCGTATTCGGTTTTGAGCTCGGAAGGCAGTCGATAGGGAGTAGCTTATTTCCTAGTAAGCAGTGCTTTAAATGGGCCGGGCACTTTTTCATTTTCTCCCCTTGAGTACCGGCACTTTTTCTAGAACAAAGAGAGTACCGGTACTCATGGGGACCTGACTTTAACCGAGGCAGTGCTCCCTTCATCCCTCAACTGATACCAAGGCAGCACCTTTATCAAGCACTGCACGGAATCAATCACAGGAGCTCGTCACCAGGACACAGCGTGAGCTGCTTTGTAAGTCATCAGAGCAGGGGTGTGTCTTACTAGTAGTAAGAGTGCAACTGTGTCGGCGGTCGGTGGTGCTCATTAATTCAGTTTAAAAGAATTTGGATATTTCATCCACTATCACTACCAATGACGTATCTGTATCTGTGGACGGGCAGAAACTTTCACTGATGAGGTCACATGGTACTCAGTTTAGCGTTTTGACTGTCATTGGCACTGAGGGATGCATGCCACTCATGCACAGGAGCATCAGACAGTTTCGGATCTTTTTCTCCACCATTTGGTCCGGTCCAGGAAACCATATGTGTTCTCTCATCCTTGCCCTGCTCTTGTCTCTCTTTGGTGAACATTGTGCGCCAGTTGGATGTTGTCTTCCTCAGGGATTTGTCAAAATGTTATGCATTTAGAATAGCTGACAGCTGTGGTCGCAGAACAGGGCTGTGTTGCTTGTTTCCCTCCAGAAGGTTTTTCTCGGTGTTCTCCTGATAAGGTAGGGTTACCTGCTGAAGGTCCTGATCTAGGGATGTCTCAGTAATCACTTCATCCATATTCACTGCCACTAGCAGAAAGGTGTCCGCTACAATCCCTGGTCTGGTCTTTTGCTTTACCCCGCTGAGTAGTTAGCTGAGGAGCTCACGATAGTTAGTTGGATGGGTTTCAGTGTCTGGACAGTATTTTACAGTGAACTGATAATCTTGGAGTTGCAGAATCCATATGCTTCTGACCCTTGCAATAGTAGTATATGCAGCTTGTAGTTTGCTACCACTCATAAGGGATAGCACTAAATATGGCAGTGGTTTTGGTCTAAGTTTATCACAATTGGCCCCTTTCTTGATTTGCGAATACCTCTGTTTAATGCCGGTGAACACTTGCTGGCAAATGCAACTGGGAATGAAAACCCTTCAGTGTCAGTCTGGATCTGCACCACGAGGCCAAACGGAAGCTATTTTATGACCTTGGGTAGCATCCTCGACATCTTTGACCCACGAAGGCACTCGGCTAAAGAGGAGTCATATGAAGACAAGTCTCCATGTGCAACTTTTAGGAAGTATCCAGCTGTAGATGTCAAAGGCATTATAGTATCCTGAATGAGTTTTTTCTGTAAATTAGAGGCTAGACTTGAGATTTATTTTCCCTTTTGAACTGGATCTATTGATCCTTGCTTAGTGGTTCTTTATTACATTCATCTGTGCTGGTTATTTAATTGTGCTTATCTATCACCTTCATAAGAAGAGATTTACCAAGGCCTCCCACTAAACAAAGAGAAGAACGTTAGACTGACACAGCATGTTCGATGGGAGCATTGGCCTTGTTTTGAAAAAGCTCTGTCCTAGCATTCATTGATTCATTGGAGAAAGATCAAAACATGCAGATACTTAAAGTCCAAACTCTCAAGTCATATACAAGGTATGTGCAGATCCAGCGAACACGAGTTACATGGTAGGTAAATGTGCTGCTCTCACATTGTTACCTGCCTTAATGAATATGGAAGAGCTGGTGCAATTCTATCTTCTGAATATTTTTGGTCTTCATGTGGAAATCATGGCCTACTGCAGAACGATGGCGACAGTACTCTTCAGTCTCTAAAAAGGCCCAAATAGTACTAACAAGGTGTCTAAAGTAGAGCAACCTCAGGGTTTGACAAAATGTGCCAGTATTAGATCCTACAATGATGTTCAATGCAAAATGTGGATCACCTGCCTGAGCTTGTTTTTTACTGCCACAGTAGAGACTATTGGTGTGGTGAGAGACTGCTGTGGAAGAAAGTTCTGAAAATCTTCCCCACTCTCCCTAACACAGGTGTCAATGATGATCACAAAGATGCCATTGATGAACTGAACACATTCCTCACTTCCACAGTTAGTCCTGACTATGAGTTGTTTCATCTGTGGATTGCATGGCAAGAAGCCTGTGAGTGTGAGCCCCAAGGCGTCGCCCATTCATGACTCTGTGAACTAGGAGGAAATGAGAGCACAATTGGCAGATTCTGATTCTACAAGTCAAGAAAAAGGTTCCCAAAGGAACCAAGGTTCACACTTCATGCAATGTTCTGCCTGAGACATGCGACAAACATGTGCCAAGCCAAAGACATCTATATCAAAGCCTTGTTTGCATTCATTGCCATCAAAGAAGAAAAGCGAGAGAGGGCGGACTTGATCACCCATACAGAGGACCCACAGAAACTGGCACCAACAACAGCTACCAGAATGGGTAGCGGACATGCAACAAGGTTGAGTAGCTCTTCTGCATCAGGAAGGATTCTGGCTAAAAAAGATTGGAAGTGGAAATGTAGAAAAAATTATCATTTCTAGGGAATTTTGATGAAGAGGCAGACAAAGAAGTCCACAGCCTGCCCAAGGTCTTAATATAACTGTACACACACCAAATGTAAGGTGTCCATTCAAAGGTTAACCACATGTAGCCTGGATTGAAATCAAAATGACCTAGCACTAAACCAATACAGATAGGTGAAACCTAGTCCACATCTGATGATCACCCTCACCAGGTTCTCCGTCTATAGCGGTCCAAAAGCACTACAGCTGAAGCAGTGCCTGCAAAGCTTCAAATGCACCATATACGTAAGACAAAGAGATCCTAGATGACTAAGATCCAGCTAGCTATCTTGCAAGACAGACAGTTGCCTTTCAACATCGACCATCAGGAAGGAGCTGGAGAAATGAGAAAATGTGGGTGTCACTGAGAATGCAAATGGTGTGTAAGAAAACAGCAACTGGACATCCATCTTCAATCACACAAACAAACAAACGTTTTCATACATGTAAGGTTTAGAAGATACCACTGCCTCAGTTTCAGTTTATCATCAGTGTCTGTGGTATTTCAGTTCCCCATCAGGGAGGTGCTGGTAGGTCTCCCCAGTGGCAGCCTCAATGTGAGGAATGACATTCTAATCCATGCCAGCATCCACCAGGAACAAGACCAGTGACTGAGGTATCCCTCCTAAGGCTGAAAGTACACTGCCTCACATTCTACAGGAACAAATGGAAATTACAAATGCCACAAATAGAACTCTTAATATGCATTTGTCTAGATTTCCCTAGCTCGAAGCAATACTTCCAGGTAAGTCTACATGCAGTAAGTTTCCACTTTTTATAGTGAGTAGAGTCCATTTTTCCCAGAAAGTTGATCTTTAGTTCTGTTAGGTTTGAAAACCCCATTCTTGCTATACACTTGTTCCATGTTATGTTAGCAGTGTGCGGCTAAATTAGACCACATTCGTATATACGTTATGCAACCCACTGAGTTATCCCTGCAGTGTGCAAGCTTCAGTTAGCGAGTGTGACTCCATTTTGTATTTCGTAATCCCTATTAGGCCGTGTCTGAACTAGGCCTCATTATTCGTATTGCTTGCCTTAGCAGAACACAGTATTTAGTTATTATTTTCTCTTCTGTTCAAGGTTGCTTTCTGACTTACTAATGAATATGCCATTCTCCCCTCGCATACCTATCCGTGTGTGTAGTTCTACTCCCACGTTAGGAGACGCTGAGACCCAGCACGGCAACCTTGAAACTGTGATAGTGTGTACCCATCTGGGAGGTGGTAGCCCATCCTTCTGTGCCTCCTTTGTCCATGTTCGGCGTAAGCTGGTAACTTTCCATTGTGGGCGTGGTTGGAGGTTCTTGGGAGGAATGGTAATGTGTTGCAGACTGTTGGGGGGCCAGTCCCTCGGCAGACATCTTAGGGTGCAGGTCAGATTGGACTCCTCTGCAGAGTATTGCTAATAAACAACTGTTTGTATTCTCTACTGTCTGACCGACTCTTCATTTTGTGGAAGGCTATTAGGAGGTTGTAGATAATCCGGGTGGCCCTTTTCGGGTCACTTCCTTCAGTTGGCGCCCGAACAGGGACCCCGCAAGGTGACCTAACTCACCCATAACCGGGTCGCAGGGTCAGGGTTGCGTCCGGTCGGTCAGGCGGATCGGGGATCCCCACATGATAAGAGCCCGGTTCTCTTGGCTGCCCCGCCTGTCTGATCGGGTGACTCCTCGTCTAGTGGTCACCGGCTGGGGTCCTGAGAAGGCGAAACCTTGGATTTGACCATTTGGTCCGAGGAGGCGGCAGTGGAGAATAATCTTGCTCGACCTGAGTGCACCAGGTGAGTGATTTGACTTCTTGGAAAATGTGGCGCTATGGTTGAACGACATGAGCCTACGGGCTGTGTCTGGTACAGTCTCCGGACTGTCTTGTCTTGATCTTGGTGGGTTTGCGGACCCTTAAAGACACAGAGTGTTTGTGAGCAGACTACCAGGCCAACTGGAAATTCGGCCTATTCTTGAAAAGGTCTGGGACTGTTTGCAAGCAATCTGCCAGGCCAACTGGAAATTCGGTCTATTCTTGAAAAGGTCTGGGGCTGAAGCCTGTCTTCTTGTCTTGAAACAGTCTTTGGACTGTTGTGTCTTGGTGCAGTCTGCGGACTGTGGAGAGCGGTTTCCGGACTGATTTTGATTTGGTTTGTGGACTGTTTTGTTGGTTGATGTTGTATTTGTCCATCGGGGACAGTGCATGTGTCTTATGTTAAGATGCCTTGTTTAAGTAAGTTAGGGTGTTTTGGATGTCGGTGTTGTTCCACCGAGGCTCGATTGGAAGAGAGGCAGCCTGCACCTCCGGAGGGTACCCCAAATTTTGATGTATACGTCAAGCACGGCATTGGCCCTATTATGTTTAGCACGTTGTGGAATAAATATACGAGGGACAATGCTGACTTACAGTGGCCGCTTACTGGCACATTTGATGAACAGAAGTTCAATTACTTGCAGGATAAATTGTTCGCCAAAAAGAGCAGGCAGTCGATGTTTGATTCTCTGAGGGTATGGCAGAAGGAGGCAAAACAACGACGGATATGAGCAGAGAAACAAGCTCGGAGGGGACAGACGCAAACAATAACGCAGAAAGCAATGGTCTATGACAGAGAAAAGATCGAGAAAGGCATAGAGTGTGCAGATAGGAAGTTTTGATTACAGAGTGATAAATGTTATGTTGCTCGGGAGAAAGGTGATGATTTTGTTGAGGAGTTACTGGATTCTCGACCACCACCTCCTTATGCCCCTGAACGGATATACCCCATGATCCCAACATCTCAGCATTCGGCCTCTGGTTCTGCTATCCCTAGTCTTTCTGTCTCCAACTCTGTTGCTTCAGCCACAGCCCCGCCGGTTTCTTCCCCACCTTCGCAAGTTACAGGGGCGGGTGCCGTCAGCTCTCCTATTCTGTCTCCTGGCTCTGTATCTGTGGCTACGCCTTCTCATACTCCTACAATACAGTCTTTGTTTGCGATGGTGCCCGTTTCTTCGCCTGCTCCTTCTCCCTTGAGTGTGTTACCTCAGGCGTTGCAAGATGCCGAGACGCCTCTGCGTGGAGTGCATGGAGCAAATTGGGCAGCGGCACGTGACCGCATGGAGAAAGTGTTGGTGCGCTCCGCTGTGGGTGATGAGGAAAAGAGAATGGTGGCTGACCAAGCTGCACAGTGGGCTTGGAATCCGATTTATAGTGTGGAAAATGTGTGGAGCATGATGAAAGATTATTAGCCGTTTATACAGCAACATGCTCTCAAGCATATGGCGGGTACGTTGATAGGATTGTGGGAACAGTGTTTCAAGGGTATTGCACCGCAGATCATCTATGACATTCGGATAGGGTTTATACTACAGATATGGCCCCTAATGAGGTTTTCAGTAATGTGACGACATTGGTGGGTTACCGGGGTAGATTACTTCAGAAGGTCCCGATGACAATATCACAGTTTCCCATGAGGGAAGTTCATCCCATTTACCACCCCGAAATACCGGAGTTGCGAGATGGGAATAATGTTGTTACTCGCCCACGGGTGGCGGCCCATTTTCAGGAACAGTGGATCTACACTCCCTGGAAGAGGAGTGAGGTAATATCCTTAAAGAGTCAATTGCCGGACCCTCGGAAAAACCCAACAGCGTATTATAAAGAATTGACGGAGGCGGCCTCCTCCACAGTGAGGACATTAGCTGATATAGAGTTGTTTTTCCGCCTGCTGGTACCGGTGGATGTATGGAGACAGGTGCTTATGCAGGATCATGTAGTGGAATTGGGTGGAACATGGGACGAGATCAGGGCGTGGGATAAGGAGCGCAAGCCCGGCGAGAAGCCGAAGGCGGAGCTATTGGCTTTGCCGGGGCGTATTATCACTTACATGCATTCCCTTATCCCGCAGAGACGAGTGGACTGGGACAAGTTGACCTCGTGTCGTCAGAAGAAGGTTGAAAGTGTGTCTGATTTCTTTACTAGGTTTGAAGGGGTGTTTTGGGATTTTAGTGGCCAAGATCTGTCACAGGAAGGTGGCGTTCATTTGTTCGTTAACAGATTTGTCACTAATTTGCTTCCCGAGTTTGCGACTAGGTTGCAGGCTTCGGAAAGCACATGGACCACCTCATCCCCGTCAGTAATTTTGAGTATGGCATAATATTACGAGCATAGAGAGAATGAGGACAAAGAGAAGGTAGAGAAAAAGTCCAAGGAGCTGAAGACGAGGGTGTTGATGCAGCAAGAGATGAGGGGAAATGGCTGAGGTAGAGGTTCGGGCCCGGCCCAGCAAGGGTCCCGGTCGGACAGGAACAGTACTCTGGGTGTGCCTGTAGGGTACAACCAATGTGCGTACTGTAAAAAGGAGGGGCATTGGCGAAGTGAGTGTCCGGAGTTGTTGCAGAAAGTTGAGGCCCCGAGAAGAAGGGGTTTTAGAGGGCTTGGTAGAGGAGGAGGAGGCAGAGGAGAGGTGCAGTCTGAAAACACATCGTATGATCATCACAAAAACTATTTTGATGAAACTCGAGGACGGCAGTACTACCATGATGACTATGACATGGACGAAGTGACGGGGTTGTCCCATAGCTAGGACAGCCAGGGAAAAGGTGATGGGACCAGTTCCGGTGCCTGTAGATCAGCGCGGACCCTATGTCACTGCAGATTTGAAAGGTACGGGCAAGAAATATTTAGTTGATACAGGGGCTATGAATAGCTCTGTTTCCCGTTCACTGGTCCCGGGGGCAGCTCTGTCTGGCCAAAACAATGTTTTGGTAGGATTTTCGGGCATGCCGGTTGTTAGCCCCATTTCCAAGAATCTTGCTCTGATTATTGGTCCCTTTAAAGTAGATTCGCCATTTCTGTTGATGACAAATTGTGGAGAGAATTTGATGGATTTCGATTTGTTGAAGAGATTACATGCCACCATCTTTTGTTCCCCAGATGGTGTTTATATGACCGTTGGGCCACAAGTGGCTCATGCAAAGCAATGCTTTGCTAATGATGCCCCCCTACCCGCTGAGTTCAAAGAGGTGCCACGTAGCTTGTGGGCAACAGGAGATACGGATGTTGGGTTACTGCAGAACCCGACGGTCTCCATTAAGATCAAAGATAATGCTGTATTGCCACGTGTTCCCCAGTATAAGATTTCCCAAGCAGGAGAAAAGGCCTTATTGCGAATAATACAGGATTTGGTTGAGTCTCGTGTGGTTGAAGAGACAGCGGCGAATGTGTGTAATAGCCCTATCCTCTCGATTCTCAAGAAGGCACCCTTGGACTCTTCTGATGCTCATCCTGACGTCTATCGCTTTGTAATAGAGCTCAGAGAGGTTAATAAAATTGTAGTGCCTCAATATCCTGTAGTCCCAGACATTACCACGATATTGACAATGATTCCCTCATCAGCCAAATTCTTTTCCGTGATTGATATAAAGAATGCTTTCTTTAGTATTCCGATCCATACCGATAGCAGATATCTGTTTGGATTTGCCTTAGCCGGCAGGAGCTTTAGATTCTGTTGTGCTCCTCAAGGCTATACAGAAAGTTCTAGTATTTATAGTCAAGCTTTAAAAACTCAATTGGATTCGTTGGTACTTCCCCCTGGTAACGCGCTACTGCAGTACGTTGACGACCTCCTTGTGGCCTCTGATACTGAAGATGGCAGTAAAGACGCCACTGTTAAACTGCTGTTGCATTTGACGCACCGTGGCTATAAGGTGTCCCTTTCCAAGTTTCAATATTGTCGACAGGAGTTCACCTACTTAGGTCACCTACTGTCGGAGGAGGGTCGCAGACTAACACCTGAACGCATAGCTGCTATCACTAATATGCCTGTTCCCAAGACCCAGCATGAAGTACGTGCATTTATTGGTATTACCTTGTATTGTCGACATTGGATTCCCAACTATTCCCTACTAACGAAACCCCTCCTTTACCTGACTACTAAAGAAGTGCATGAGCCCCTGCCTTGGACATCCACATGCCAGCAAGTTTTTGAGCACTTAAAGGTTGCGCTTTGCTCTGCTCCTGTGCTTGGTACTCCTGATTACCAGAAGCCTTTTGTGCTTTACGTACACGAGGTGGATGGTTGCGCGCTCTCTGTTTTAACACAGGGTTTTGGTGGTAAGCAAAGACCCTGCGCTTATTTTTCTGCCATTTTGGATAACGTCGCCAGAGCACTCCCGAGCTGCCTAAGAGCTGCCGCGGCAGTGGCGGTTTCTATCAGGCAATCGGCAGGGCTCATTCTTGACACTGACCTCACAGTAATGGTACCCCATGCTGTGGATACGCTTTTGAACAAGACAAAGACGCAGCACCTTACTAGTGCGCGTCTGACTGGATATGAGCTCACTTTGTTTGCTCCGCACATTACCATCAAAAGATGTGCCACTCTGAACCCAGCCACGTTGCTACCCCTCCCTTCGACAAGCAATGACATAGATGCACATGATTGTGTGTCCAGAACAGATGAGGAGACGAAGGGACGGGTAGACCTGACTGATGTTCCCCTATCTGACCCTCAAGGGGAGCTATATGTTGATGGCTCTTGTTTTAAATTACCAGATGGCACCACCACTGCAGCATATGCAACGTTACGCACTGCAGTTGAGACATCCCGTGTCCTGTACCAATCCGCCGAGGCTGCAGAGTTAGTTGCCCTACTTCGGGATTGCGAGTTGAGAGAGGGACTGACTGTCAATATCTACACTGACAGCCAGTACGCCTTTGGGGTTGTCGTGTAGTTCCTATAGTACCCATGCAGGACCTGCGCGTTTGGATAACATAAACCGTGGGCTTGGTGACTGACTGGCTCTGTGCACCCCCACCGCGTATGTTAGCCTGATTTGCATTAGCTAGCTCACAGTGCCACTAGAATCTCCTCTTATCGGGGAAAGATTAGTTTCTGGCAACCTTAGACCATGACAACCCTGATCCCTCAGAATCGTGGAAACAATGTACTACTTTTCGCTCAGTCACTCGTGCTTACTTATTCGGTTTGTCTCAGAGAGTTACACAGAATAAACAGTCTGGGCGTTTCAATAAGTATTTATTGAACAGTTGTTATTCTAGTGTAAAATATATGTGCTGCAGTAACCAGCAGACAAAAGCAGAGATATATTATCAGCAGTACGATAAAAGTGAATGGATAGAACAGTTCTACCATGTTGCAATAATCATGAATACATACATGAATATAAAAGCATTATGAAAGTGCGCGTACTCCTACGATGCCATGACTATAATAGGACATGTACAGTTATAACCGTAATAGGGCCTATCCGGCTATGACCATAATAGGGCAAGTACGAATATGACCGTATTAGGGCAAATACGAATACGTCCATTTTAGGGCATGTATGAACGGGTCTACATTAGGGCCTCTATACGGAACATAACACCCACTCCACTTCCGAATAGGATGATAATGACTATACTTAAAATCTGGACAATTTAAAAACATTTTAAAAGCAAGTAAAAACATGGTTTTAAAATTGTTAAAAAACATTTTCAAACATTTTACAATTCAGCTGTTTCCAATTGCCACAAAAAAAAAATGTCTATTTTGTTTCTCTATATAAGTTGCTCCACTCAAAGCAGAAGAAGGCCATGCTTTTCTCAAGCGAAAGTGTCAATTTAGGAAACGTTCCAAATTTGTTAGTTTATTATGAAAACGAGTAGAGAAGCCGAATTCTTTCCCAGGAGGCGATCAGCCAATTCGAGATTAGGTGTCCTGGCTGGGAAGCACAACATTATCGGTGTTAGCTACTGCAGACGACAAATCCAACGCCTCACAGAGAACGTCAATCGCACATAGATGGTATGTAGCACTGCCAACAGTTGATGCTGCGGCAGCTTGTGCGGCAGTTGTTACCTGGGTGCCTGTGGAGGAGTCACCTAACCCAGCAGGAGCAAACGGCACCTGTGGATTCTCCAGGAATGCGTTCATCAGAATCGGAAGCCGCTGGGGACAACGCAGAGCGTGGGCCTTTATGGGGTCCAGCATTGCATCCGTGTCCGGAGGCGCATCTGATGGAAATGTTAGACAAAGATCCAACGTGCATTCTTCTCCGCAAAACAGGCATCGAAGAACAGGTAAGATGCAGTCTACCCAGACTGGTCGAAAGGATAGAAACCAGGAGGCATTGAGTTCTCGCAGGCAAGAAATGCCCAGAAGTTGTATCATGCGTTCACGGTATTTCCGCTCCAGGAGCATGTTCGCCATTCCCTCAGGAATTGGGCCGTCCATTGCGTAGCAGTAGTATTATAAATAGGACCCCTGCAATCAGCAATAGGATAAGTGGGAGTCCTCCAAATACGCTTCCCAATACGGAGTGTATAAAATTTGGGATTACTCCGAGGACTGTCTGAAAGGTGCTTAACAGTCCTGACCCTATGGTCTTAAATAGGTGCACAATACCGATTGTATCAGACATATTGAAGATACGACCCACCATTTCTGCGAAATGAATGGGGCAGTTTGTACGTATGAGCGCATGTATCTCAATCGAGGTCCTTGCAACTTGAAGTTCATAGGTTTCTCTGGCGGAGGTTAAGGGCACGGGTTGCTGTAAAAGCATGGCTTGCAGTCTGCTCAGAGTATCAAATTGTATAAAAGAAACGTTCAGTGAAGGCCATAGCGGTGCCTCCCTGACTGTGTTCAGTGGCGGAAACGATACTTGCATACAGCAAGTAACCCTGGAGGTAACGGTGACCAGATAGGCGACGCCCGGAAGCATCCCACAGCAACCTTGATCATTTACCATCAAGTAACTCCCATTCGAAAGCAGCTCGAAAACCGGCGTGATCACTGCAGCTGGGGTCCCAGTCGTGTGACAAGATAGGTTCGCTACTGAACCGCTACAGGCTCCGTGCAGAGAAATATCCTGACACATGAGAGAACCGCTTAAAGCGTTCTTGCAGTTTGCACCGCTCAGAAATACTTCTCGATCCCCATTCCAGCATCGATATCTATATGGTAACTCCCAAGATTCCTTAATGTATCCCTTACCCATTTTTTCATATTTGCCTGCCTGCCTTTGCTCAAGGCAATTTTGAAACTGAAACGTAGTGACCGGCAGAGTGATTTGGCCATGAATCAGTCATTCAGTTGATGGTAATTTAGCTACAGTGAATGGTAACCTTTCCAGTTTCTCATTACGCAGCATTGTATATTTGGCTCCCCTTTGTGCCATTTCTGTCTGTTTATCAGTTAGATTGTACTCTGAAAACAGAGACGTGGTGTTTATAAAACGCCAGGGCACATAGCCTCCACGCAAAGATTGTAGCGTCCAGCTTAGCATCATAATAGAACGTAACTGTGATTGCCCGTGTTGTAAGAAGGCCAAATCTTGTTCTAATATGTCAATTGCCGAAGATACAATGTTGCCTAAGGAGTAAATCCTGGAGGTCAAAGTTGTTAACCCATTATCCACTACAGCTAATGCCTTCTCTAGGTTAATACGGTCTATTTCCCGTATTCTTTCTGCGGCCTCCTGTTGGGATATTTTCCAGTTTTCATTATAATAGGCATAAATGCCGGCATATATGAAACTTTTCTGATGTGTTTTCCTTGGGCCTAGTAAAAAATCCCTAAGGTCTACATCAGGTGTGAGTAAGGTCAAGTGTTGTTTCACTTCTGTGAGTGTTGATGTCTCTAGCCAATCAAGGCACAACTTCCCAACACTATAGGATGTTACTACCCCTGGGTGTTGTCTTTGTACATAGCGTGTATCTGGCCTATGGATACTAAACCCTTCGGTTGTATTCATAAATCTCTGTTGACAGGTGTTTGTGTCAATGGGCCAAATCAGCCATTTCGTCCAATCAGAATCCGATCTGTTGTACTGGAGAATGTCATCTAATCCTACCCCCTGCGTAGCTGAATTCTGACCCCCACCCATCTGTGATGGTGTTGGAAACCCGGGTGAGTTCAGTTCCTTGTTCTTGGCTAGTCCAAGACAGGATGTCTGTTGTACAGTTTCATTCAGAAATATAATCTGCTGTGGAATGAGGCATGCTCTAAATAGCGCTTCTGTTCTCTGGACTTGCCAGTCCCTAGAACCCCAGATTGATTTTAAATCTATAGTGTCCTTCCATAGGTCGAAACCCTGTGTAGACAACTGGGCCAAAAAGGAAGCAGAGTAAATCTGTTTGGTGTTAGTTAACATAATTTTCTTTGTTGATGTTTTTGCCACTTTGTAATAAAATGACTTTGGGACAGATGTATTAAACCCTGAAAAGTATGTGAATTTCTGTGCAAAAGTTTGCGAACTACCTTTTGGAGGTGTTGGGCAGTGTTCCCACTGGTGGTATTCTAATACATTTCTAGGTGTTATAGATTTGTGTAAGAAATGATGACCATAATGTTGGTAACAGTACAATGTATCATAGTCTGAAGTACCTTCTAACATTTCATTGTTCGGAAATGCTGCAGTTTTTTCTAAATCAGACATCATAGCATTTACAGTTTCAGTGTCCCAATCATCAGATAATGTACTGGAGGTAATGATATCACTTAAAGAAATTTTAAATACATGTTTAAGCTTTAAAAGTTCAGTCAGACCGAATATATCAAAATCAATCTTGTCCCAAACTATACCGTCCGGTATAGGAACTGCTGTGACGTTCACTGAAGACAAGTCTCTTGGTTCACGATGTGAAGACTGGTGTGGTTTTAAAATCAAATTGACTCCTTGGGCTGTAGAGCTCTGCTGGATATATTGTTCATTAATAAGCATACTAAAAGTTATAATTAAACCTAGCCAGAAAAGAAAAAATAAAATCCCAGTGATATACCATAGTTCTATCCAAGGTGACACCAGGTAAGTCTTTCTAAAAAAGTGCAAAAAGTCAATGAGTTTCTGTTTGTATGATTATTTGGCTGGCGTAGTTTCCGGCTCGCTTGGATCCAGTGAAAACGTATCAGAGTTCATGAAATAGCCAGAAGCAGTTCAATCAATGGTTGGAATTGCATCGGGATTTGTTGAAATTGGATTTTGCTCTTGACGAGGAATGTTGACGTAGATGTCTGTAGTCGGTCTTATTGCAACTTGGTTGTTAAGTTGATTTTCTTCTTGTTGAAGTGGAACGAGTTCCATAGCATTGTTGCTTGGTCCTTCATTCCGTACAGGTGGCTCTTCAAACGTGATGAGTCTTTCTGTTTGAACTTCTTGGATTGTAGCGAGAGGAGGGCGTCTGCTACTGTGGAGTCCACGAGGCCTACTGTTTAGTATCAGCCACATAGTGTGGTTTGATTAAGTCAATTGAGACAAATCTTTTCTCCTTTTTTCCGGCAAGACGCGGCAGAAGTACTGTTCTTGTGCCTTGGATTGCTAGGACCGGTACAGCTGTTCTGTATGATGGCCCAAATTCTTTCTTGTCTGCAATCTTTTCTCTGACCAGATCCCTGACTTTTGGGATCCAGACAGGTCTTGCCGTTACTGCTTTGACTTCCTCAGTGGCGGTCTGTTTTAAGTGGACGTTGCTTTGTTGTGTCCTGGATTCATTTAGATCCTGTAAAACAGCCAAAACGATCATGGATATCAAACGGTTTTTCATCCGCCACTGTGCCTTCACAATCAAGATCAGGTACCCACATTCTTGTCCCAAATAGGACCTCGTAAGGAGTGACACCCCCTAGAGAGCTTCTTGGCTGATTGTTTATTGCCCTTTGTACCCCATATAAGTGATCGATCCATCTACCGCCCTTGCCTAATACCCTAGCTGTTAAAGATTGCTTTAAGTCACGGTTTTTCCTCTCCACGACCGAATTACCCTCAGGATGGTACGGAGAGGAGTATCGCAATGCTACGCCCATTCCTTCCATGGCCTCTTTGTAAGCCCGAGAGCTAAACGCCGGGCCACAGTCAGAATGTAACGTGCCAACTGCATATGTGCCGATAAAGACTCGCAAATCTTTTATAATAGTTCAAGCGTCAGCCGAGTGCTGAGGCCAAACCCATAGGAATCTAGAGCAGGAATCCACTGCAACCATGATATATTTCTTGGCCCCGTCAGATTGTAGGGGTCCGCAGTGGTCCAAATATACACATGCGAGAGGTTTGTCTGATTTTAGTAATGGTGTCTGCGCTGGGCGTGTTACGGTGGAGCCTTTCATCTGCTGGCAGATGTTGCGCTTTAAGACCTAGTCTTTGGTCTGCTTTGTTAACCCTGGCCACCAGTAGCGCTGTTTCAGTAAAGAAATAGTCGCTGTAACGCCTGTATGCGCAGAGCCCAAACCCTCGTGTGCTGCTAGAATTAAGCCTTGCCTACGATCCATATTTGGTATTACTCTATCCCCCACTCCAGGGATCTGAGCATATGGAATGTTGTGTGCATCTAACTTGTAGGAGTACATGAGTGGAAATTTCTTTGGTACTGTTGTGCTGCCTTTGCGTGATGCATTGACAGCTACCATAATCTCGCCGTCAATTCTCGTTTTTGAACGAGTGACTGCAGCTACGGATGCTGTGCGTACAGCCCCCTTTGCGGCTTCATCAGCCAATGAATTCCCTTCAACGTGAACGCCATCACGCTGATGACTCAGTGTATGTATCACGTGGGCCCTTGGTAGTTCGTTTCTCAACTCAACTACCTGTTCCCATAGCATTTTATGCTTAATTGTGCCACCTTTTGCATCTTTAAATCCGTTTTGTTCCCAATGATGTAAATATTCATTGTACGACTGTACACAGTAAAAAGGAATCACACACAATTAGTGTGGGGAATTCGTGTTCCGTATTTACAAGTGCCAGTATCGGTGCTTTTAATTCTGCCAACTGAGGCGTGCAGTCTCCTAGAGATTGCGTTTTAGTGCAACTTGAATGGCACTTTCCATCGTGCATGCGACCTTTAACAATCGCACACGCTGCGCTGTAAGCTTGCTTACTCCCTATGGCCGGTTGAGCAGATCCGTCAGTGTAAATAATGTATTCATACTGATCTAGAGGCAAAATCTCATTTGGTAGAGGATATTCTTGTTCGTATTGCAGAAATGCTTGTGTTTTTAAACTTGGATCAAATCTGTATTCAACATCCGTTGCAGTAAGAGAATTAGCCCATTGTATCCATCTCGGATGTAAGGCTTTCGCATTAGGAATGCTAGCCTTTGTAACAGCTTCTAAAGCCGGTACCGGGGTTACGACAATTATGCGTTTCCCCTGAGCCAGAGCTCTCTCTCTTGCTACCGCGGTCTGAACTGCTGTCAGAATTGTTTCTGTTGAAGTGAAGCACATCTCTGTGTTCGTGTACAGGTGTGATTTGTATGTGATTTGTATGCGATTGGTACTGTTTCTCCTTCATTGAAGGTCAAATAAATGTACCCGCCTTGACCCGCTATTACGCGGATCACCAAATTGTGTGCGTTTACGCGTGTCTGTAAGTGTTTTGAAGCTATCATGTCTTCTTGTAGTGAACGTAGGATGTTTGTATGTTCCTGTGTCCATTGTCTGACCGAAAAGTCAGGTTTTATTAAGTCGTAGAAAGGTTTTACTCTTTCTGCGTAATCCAAAATGTATGTTCGACCAAAATTTAGGAATCCCAGAATTGATTGTAAATTCTTTAATGATTTTAGAGGTTGGAGCAGCGCACACTTTTCTAAAAAGTTAGCTGCTAGGCTTTTTCCTTCACTTGACAGCTCGTATCCTAAAAATAGGACACTGAGGTGGGCCATTTTTGATTTTTTGAAATTAAATTTATAGCCCTCAGTGGCGAATCCCATAATAATGGTGCTCACCCTGGTCAAGTGCCTCGGTAAGTCATCGTCCGTCAGATAAATATCATCTACATAGGACAATGCTTCTTCATCAAAATTTTGTAGTAACTCTGTTACCCTTGCTGAAAATATCCCCGGGCTGTTCTTATACCCTTGGGGGAGTCGACAAAATTGCCGCTGCGACCCTAGCGCTGAGAATGCACTCAGATACCTGCTTTCAGGCGCTATATTTTGGCAGAAAAATCCATTTGAGATAGCAAGTGTTGTTTTGTATTTTTTCCGCACAATGTTACTCATTAATGCGGCACTGTGTGCATTTTGAACTGCAAATGTCTTTGTGCAAGTGTTTAAATGTCTGTAATCCAAAACTAAACGATATGTGTTGTCAGGTTTTGATACGGGGAACCAAGGATTGTTCATAGGTGAAGTGCAATTTTCAATCACCCCCTGATATTCTAGTTGATCTAGGATCTCCCTGACTTGTTTTTTAGCTTCCTGCTTTATAGGGTATTGCCTTTGAGCATTTGGTGAAACTTTTAATGGGATCACGTGGTGGGTTGAATCCTCATCCCAACCAGCATGATTTTTGTACAATGCTGGAGCTAGGGCAACCGCCCACTCCTGCGCATATGCATGTTTTAAATGTATGGGAACGAGGTCGGAAAAGACTGGAAAAATTATAGTTTCTCCCCTAGGGCACTCCATGACGAATGCTGGCGGCCAGTCTTGCTCTGCTAATAGGATGTCATATCCAGATGACAGATGTTTTCCAAAATAGACCCTTAACTTTCCTGGGTTTGTCCCCCTCCATCCGGAGTGTTATCTCATGTAACTTATGTGGGACACTTACCCGAGTATCAGGTGTTTCCACCGTGATATACTCTCTCAACTCCGCTGTCACCAGAAGTTCCTTCAGGTTCTGGCGAG
This sequence comes from Calotriton arnoldi, assembly GCA_963921515.1. Classification (NCBI taxonomy): domain Eukaryota; kingdom Metazoa; phylum Chordata; class Amphibia; order Caudata; family Salamandridae; genus Calotriton; species Calotriton arnoldi. Next base: position 180,415 of record CAWUFW010015855.1, on the reverse strand, counting down.
CTATTGTTACTTCTGCCGCGCTGTCTAGCATCGGCAGAGCCCATTCCCCGTTCAGAAGTTGTGTCCTCAGAATTCTGGGCATGTCTGATCTTGAGACCTGCTACCTTCTTCTTTTTGAACGGAGGTTTTGATTTTCGTTTATCTTCTTTTTTAGGTGCGTAGTCCGCAGCGCGTTGCGTGTCTCTGGACTTTGTACGCTCCTCTTGTCTGTGTTCTGACCGTCCTTACCTCTCGGAGTTTTTTTGATGAACCCTGAAAGGAACGAGAGGAACGTGTATCAGTATCCTGATACCTGTCAGGTTTTTTAATATTATACCTATTCCTGAGGTTATACCTCCTTTCAGAGGGCTCCTGTTGAGGAGACCTACCTCTGGATTGAGATCTGCTGTCTTTAGACTTTTGTTGTTTTTTATTTTCCCACTTCTTTTTAGAAGAAGTAGGTGTCTGCTTTGTAGTGTCCTTTTCAGGACTGCCCACCAGTTGTGGTTTTAATGCTTTCCCACCTAGACTGTCTCTGCCTAGTTCTGCATATGCAGTTTCAATTATTTTGGGTAGTTCGTGTTGTTGATCTACTGGACTGAACTCCCTTAGGCGTTGGCGGATCGCCACTGAAGCCGCTTCCCCCTTAATGTTAGCTAGTATTATGGCTGATACCTGGTCAAAGTTATTTAGTAACTTCATCCCTAAGTTAAGGGCAGGCTTTGCTCCGTACTCATTTTGTATCTGTCTCAATACGTCAGGTACTACTGCTAATGACGGGATACCATGTGTTCTGGTATATATTGCAGCAAAGACTGAACCCCAAGAGGTGCAGTGCTCTATTTGTGGTGTGATCCCCATGGGCAAGCAGATTGTTAGTATTCTGTGTTTATCACAGGTGGTAGTATTCGGGAATAGTGCCTCAAGCTGAGTTATTTTCTGAGCTATCCAGAATGGTATTTGTTCACGTTTTGCAGGCATTTTGCCCATTACCGCGTGTAATGTTTGAGGAGTAATTTTAGTTCCTGTACCCTGAGCTGGAGTACTATTTGCTGCACCTGGTGCAAGTTGGATTGTTAAAGTCCTCATGACAAATTGTGTCAGGTTTCTGTAGATTTTGATTAAATCTCTGTGTTGTACGAGTAATTCTGGCTGTGGCATTGTTCCAATGTCAGGATGCGGTGTGTAAGCCGCTAGTATTGGCCATGTGGCACCGTCTCCTCCGAGCGGGCCTAATCTTACTCTGTTTCTTATGTGGGGTAGGGTGCCATTAAACCAGTAATAATGTTGTCCTCAAACGGACCATATTCCCTTGGTGCATCTCCTTTTATATAGTAGTTAAATGTCTTTGTTATGGCATTTGCTGCTGGGAATGTAACCCATGAATAGAACCTCTGTTTTGTTTGATTCGTGTGCCTCAATCACGAAAACTACCATGCCACCCCCAGCTTGTAAACCATTTTCTAATAGTCTTATGGTGACTGTCCTTCTGAATTTTGGTGCAATCTGTATTGCATCCTCAGGATCTTCTTCGTCTGACAGGGGCAGTGGCATTTGTAGTGGATCTAAGACCGTGGTAGTCATTGTGTATAGAACACAGACTAATGTGTCAAAGAAACTATGATAACGTTTTAGGCATAATTTTAGGAACACTATGTCCTTTCAAGCTTGAATAACCAACAGCCGATAAATAGGATATCTCGCCTACTCAGCTGTGGCGGAGTTTGTGCCCACCCACTCCAGACGTCTCTGGGGTTTTGTGAGTAGGTTCTCTGAGAATAGCACGACTGAACTACTCAGATTCTACTGCTAAATAAGTACCCAACCAACGTTGGTGGCGCCATGTCGTGTAGTTCCTATAGTACCCATGCAGGACCTGCACGTTTGGATAACATAAACCGTGGGCTTGGTGACTGACTGGCTCTGTGCACCCCCATCGCGTATGTTAGCCTGATTTGCATTAGCTAGCTCACAGTGCCACTAGAATCTCCTCTTATCGGGGAAAGATTAGTTTCTGGCAACCTTAGACCATGACAACCCTGATCCCTCAGAATCGTGGAAACAATGTACTACTTTTCGCTCAGTCACTCGTGCTTACTTATTCGGTTTGTCTCAGAGAGTTACACAGAATAAACAGTCTGGGCGTTTCAATAAGTATTTATTGAACAGTTGTTATTCTAGTGTAAAATATATGTGCTGCAGTAACCAGCAGACAATAGCAGAGATATATTATCAGCAGTACGATAAAAGTGAATGGATAGAACAGTTCTACCATGTTGCAATAATCATGAATACATACATGAACATAAAAGCATTATGAAAGTGCGCGTACTCCTACGATGCCTAACTAGATGTACTTGAGTGTACCTAGCATATGTGTAGGTCTAAAAGCCTAAGAGCCAAGAATCCTTCTAGGATTTAGTCGAACCCCCATACCTGAATAGAGAGAGTGTGGGACCCCGTCCTGGTCTCAAGTTGGATACCCTGCAAGGGCTGTGTCAGACCGCTGTCAGCTGGAGCGACTGCATGCAGGAGCCTCAGCGTCTCTGGTCAGTGTGTCAGCATGGAAGTCTCGGTTCCCTCTGTCTTTTCGGGGTAAGATGTGGTGTATTTATACCCTGAAGACTCTAGTTGCTTCGTATGGTTTGTATTGGGCCTTGTTAGACTTGAGGAAGACGTCAGGGGTGAACTTTGTACATACATATTATGCAGGTGGTGTATTCCTAGAGAGTCATGCATAATTGATAAGTACAGTGTGGGCCTGTGTTTGGGAAAAACCCTGCTGTATTCAAAACCACAGGCGAGATAACGTTCAGCCCACAGAGCTCGTTGTGTACTAGCGAGGACCAATGTAGGTGAAAGATCATGCCTATATAAGGAATCATGACTATAATAGGACATGTACAGTTATGACCGTAATAGGGCCTATGCGGCTTTGACCATAATAGGGCAAGTATGAATATGACCGTATTAGGGCAAATACGAATACGTCCATTTTAGGGCATGTATGAACGGGTCTACATTAGGGCCTCTATACGGAACATAACAGGGTTGCCCATAATTTTGGGCGCCTCTGGGCGGAGAGAGGGTTCTTGACTTCACATGGATTGCGAATACAGACTGGCCCACTGATACATAGACTTTTGTCAGCCCTAACACTTCCCGACAAGTTAGCGATAATAAAATGTAGTGCACACAAGGCAACAACAGATGATGTTGGAAGAGGAAATGCATTTGCAGACCAAACAGCTAAAGAGACAGCTAGGTCAAAGATGAAAAAGATGTTTGTGGCAGGACCTGCTAGGTGGGTCCCAGACAATGGAATGTTTGAAGACACGTTAGAGAACGTTAAAGAGATCCAGAGTGAGGCAAAAAAAAAATTTTTTAAATGTTTTTATTAATTTTCAACAAATGAAACATACAATCAAAAAGATCATTAATATAGAGTGTGGGCTGAATATTGAGCAGCAAATTATAATGGTGGGCAGATGATGTGATAGCAGTTTCACCGACAGAGAACACATGATCAAAAGTCAACATTATATACATGCATATAAGTGGATTCATTTCTAACACAGTTACATTTGTCAACAGTGGGCTATATGGCAGTCATCAAGGTCCGGTCCCCGACCTACCTTGTGATAGGCCCATTCCTCCCTCCTCCATGTCTAAGTCTAAACCATAATACTCTATCCATGGCGTCCAAACTTTTTGGAATTTCCATGGGCACCCTCTTGCTTTGTAAGTCACCTTCTCTGCGACCATGTAGAGATCCATGCCTGACCTCCACTCTGTGAACGTAGGGATTCGTGGAGCCCCCCAACATTTAGCAATGTCTCTCTTGGCTACCACCAGCCCTAGGTTGGCGAACATGAGTTTGTGTCGCGGCAGATCCACATCTGTGGCGATGCCCAATATGAGGAACTTTGCATCTAGCCCGAGCTGGGCTCCAAGTACATCATTCAGTTCAGTCACTATCCTGCGCCAATAGGTTTGAATTCGTCTGCATTCCCAAAGGGTGTGTGTATATGTGCCTCGTTCCATGTGGCATCGAAGACAGTCTGGGTTATCCGCGCTCCCCATAGAGTGCAAGCGTGCCCTGTCAAAGTAGGTTCTGTGTAGGATCTTGTATTGTATGAGCCGCAGCCTCAACCTAATTGCTACTTCACGCGGGTGCATGAGGGCTGCTTCCCAGTCAATATCTTCTAGTGGGCCGGTGGTAAGTTCCCATTTGGCTCGAAGAGGACCTAGGTTGTCGGGCATATTATTGATTTGCATCCTATATGTCAAGGATATGGCTTGGGTCGGAATCTCCTCCTGCAAAAGCCTACCTTCTAGCGGGGCATATTGCGGCAGCGTTTCTGTGTCCAGCCCCTCAGCGTGCCAGGCGTGTTTAAGTCTGAGATAGGCATACGCTTGGGAATCCCGAAGTTGATATATAGCCTGAAGCGAGGCGAACGGAGCCAGGGAGCCCCTTTCCAATAAGTCACCTATCTTGGAAATGCCTATTAGGTCCCACTGTTTAAAGCCCCTCAGTTTTCTAATCTCGGGCAATCTAGCTCCCTCCCACAATGGGGTCTCCCGCGTAGGTTTCCCATCCCATTTCATTTGCTTTTCAGCACTCTTCCAAGCCGCCAGCACTCGCTGGGTAGCCGGCAGAAGACGCGCACCACCCGCTCCTCCATATATGTAGTGCAGGTGAGTGCGATTTCGAAATTGTAATCTTTCCAGTCTATAGGTAGGATGGTCTCCTGGCGCATGGTTCCATTCGTTGACGACTATTAGATGGGCTGCTCTATAGTAGGCTCTAATATCCGGCAAAGCTAACCCCCCATTGTATCGGTTGCGTTGTAGCGTTTGCAGCGCTATTCGTGGATGAGCACCATCCCACAGAAGTAGACGCAGCTCACTGTTAATGGTGGTGAAAATAGCTTCCGGTAGTTTGTAGTATGTATTTTGTAAAATATAGAGGAGTTGAGGGAACGTTATCATCTTGTACATAGCGGCCCTCCCCATGATGGTTAGAGGGAGTTTCCTCCACCTCTTCACATCCTCCTGAAAATTCAAAAGAACTCGTCGAATGTTATGTTCCAATCTCGCTACTGGGTCGGTGGTGATGTAGAGTCCCAAGTAGGTAAACCCCTCCGTGGAGAGCCGTAAACAGCTCGGGTAGGTGTGAGGCTCCATTGCCCCGTTTAGTGGATATAAGGTGGATTTATTCCAGTTAATCTTATAGCCAGCGTGGCTGCCATATTCTTCAAATATCTGTAGTATATGGGGGAGTGTCTCTACCGGGTGTGTGACATAGAGTAAAATGTCATCTGCATATAATGATATACGTTCCTCCTCTAAGATCTGGGACTCGTCCACAAAGCCACCTAGTCCCTGGCGGGTTCTAACCACACAGGCCAGTGGTTCTAAGATGAGGGCAAACAATAGGGCAGATAAAGGGCACCCCTGTCTAGTACCTCTTTGGATCTGCCAACTCGCAGAAACAGCCCCATTGACCCGTACTCTAGCCTCAGGGGAGTTGTATAACAGTGCCAACCACTCCCGGAACACCGGTCCAAAACCTAACTTTTCCAGGGTGCACCACATGAAGGGCCAGTGAATCGTATCGAATGCCTTCTCGGCATCGAGCGAAAGGAGCAAGTGGGGGCTATCTCGATTCTGTACCGTGTCCATCCAATTAGCTAGACGGCGTAAGTTAAAACGCGTGGCACGTTTCGGCATAAAGCCTGACTGGTCTCTATGTATCAGGGGGGTGATGACTGTCAGGAGACGCATGGCAAGTATTGTAGCCAGAATCTTCGTCTCGATATTGAGCAAGGATATGGGACGATAAGACCCACAGTCGTCTGGGGGTTTCCCCACCTTAGGGATGACCACTACGGTGGCCATACGGAGGTCCTGCGGCAGAGTCCCTTGGTCCTTAGACGCCTTGAACAGCTTAAGCAAGTGTGGTGCCAGCAATGTGCTATTTAGTTTAAAAAATTCACTCGGAAGACCATTAGGACCCGGGGTTTTGCCCGCTCTCTGTCGGCCAATGGCCTCGGTCAGTTCTTCCAACGTGATATCCCCCTCTAGACTGTCTCTTTCCTCCTGTGAAAGTGAGGGTAGCTCAATTGCCTTTAAATATTGGTGTATCTGTGCCTCCTCCGCCTGGGGTTTGGCTGTGTATAATGCAGCATAGTATCTGGCAAAGGCCCCTGCTATTGCTTCGGGTGTGGTATGTGTGATATTTTGTTCTGTATGGACTTTACCCATCTCGTCTCTAGTTCCTTCCGTCCTAGCCATGCAAGCAGCTTCCCCGCTCTATCCCCTGTTTCATAGAGCCGATGTTGTGTTGCCAATTGCTGAGCCCTCACCTCGTTAGTTGCAAGCGCTAGGTAGTCTTTTTTGGTTATTTCGATTTGGCGAAGGGCCTGTTCAGTCAGTGTAGTGGGGTCGCTTCCCTCTAGACTTAATAGTGTGTGTTCTAAAGCCTCTATCTCCCGGGTTTCCCGCTTCTTTTTGTGGGCAATTATATTTTGTGCTCTATCGCGGAACACCGTCTTGTATGCCTCCCACAAAGTGACTGCTGATTGTACCGAGCCCTCGTTCTCTCGAAAGTAGAGTTCGGAGTCCACCCTAAGCTCCTCGGCGACTGTCTTGTCCTGTAATGCCCATGGGTTCAATCTCCACTGCGCTATCTGGTGATCTTCCCTTCCACCCACCGTCATTAAGAGAGGCGAATGATCAGAGATGCCTCTAGTCAGGTATTTTATGGTTGCCACCTGTCTGACCTCTCCTGCCGGGGCGAGAAGGTAATCCAGCCTTGAGAATACCCTGTGGGCCCCTGAGAAATATGAATATGCTCGCAGATGCGGATGGTGCCTTCGCCACAGGTCAGTCAGTCCCAGGGTCTCCAGGAATCGAGCCAATATTGTGGGCCCATGGGACCCAGGTCACATTTGGGTACGGTCAAGGGAGGGATCACTCACTTCGTTAAAATCTCCCCCCAATAGGTGTATGGCGGGGCCGGAGTGTAGTAGGAGTTCTGTTAACCTCTCCAGTGTACGTTGTTGTAGCCGTGGGGGTGCATGTACACTTATAAGCAAAAACGTCCTGCGTTTCCAAATGCCCTGTATTGCCACGTATGTCCCATCTGGATCCACCCACTGTTGAGTGACATGAAAGGGAGGAGACTTTTTAATAAGGATCGCCACCCCACGTGAGCCTTTGGTAAATCCCGCATGTGCCAGAGTAGTGTATTGCCCCCTTCCCAGGAAGGAACAGCTCGAGCCCAGCAAATGTGTTTCTTGTAGAAATATGATGTCAGGTTTAAGTCTCTTGAGGTAGCGAGTCACTAACCCCCTTTTGACTTTATTGCCTAATCCGTTGACATTCCATGTCAGTACTGTATATTTATCGTCTGCCATTGCGAAATAGCTCCCAATTCGTCACCTGTCTGGTGCTCCACCAGAGGTCTGCCCATCGTGTCCCCACTCGTTCCAGCCCCATTACGCAATCTAACAGATTGAGCCAAACAATCCCCTTCCCCGAGAAACAATCTCAACTTACATCGTGAAACAATCTCCAAAGTACCCCACACTCTTCAGGCACCCACACCACCCCCCAATTCGTCAACATGACAACTCAGGCACGGGTAATCCACCAAGAGGTCTGTAGCCCTCCCTCCCCCCCAATCAATTAACTACACAATAATAAGACAAAAACGCACAATATACTTCCCCGGCTCGGGCCTAAGTCCTGCTATGCCCACCAAGCCTTGGGGTAATCTTACTGTTTGTTGGCGGCCACCTGGCCCCGTATCTCAGTCCTCTTCGCCGTTGTCAGGTAGTTGTTGTTGCTGTGCACCGGTTTCAGGTATGTTCGGCTCCGGTGCTTCCAGTCTTTCAATGCATTGAAGTAGCGGGTGCTCGCTGTCTTCGTCCGCTGAGTCCTCCCTCTCCGACAGTTCGGTATGGCCAGTGTCATCTGATCTGATCATAGTTCGGGACGGGCGTACCCGCACCATCTCATCCTCGGACTCTGACAGGCGCTCCCCATTGTCTCTGGATCTCAACAACCTGCCCGGCGTACTCCCCGCTGAGTGCCGGATCCTCAACACTCGCCTCCGACGTTTTTCTTTGGGTCGTTCATGGCTTGGGCCCATTCGTTTTTCCGTAAGTTGGCTCGATGCACTGGGTAGCCCACGTCGCAGCTGCGGCCGCTCCTCAATCCAAGCCCATGCCTCGTCCGGATTTTGAAAAAATAACGTGGAGCCTTGGAAAATGACCTTTAGTTTAGCTGGGAACAATAGCATATATTGAAGTCCAAGCGCCCTGAGTTTCGCCTTGACCGGATCGAAGGTTTGCCTCTGCTTCTGCACATCCCGCGAGTAATCCGGGAAAACCATTACTCGAGTGTTCTCATATTGGATCTCTCCCTTTTTACGCAGTTCGCGCAATATCAAGTCTCTATCTTGAAAGTTCAGGAAACGCGCTATCAAGGGTCGAGGAGGAGCCCCCGAGGGCGGAGGGACGTTAGGCATTCTATGCGCCCTTTCTATGACAAAACAGGTCGAGAATGGTGCATTTGGCAGAGTGTCCTTCAAGAACTTCAAAAGAAATTGCCCCGGATTGGACTGCTCCGCCTTTTCCGGAAAACCAATAAATCTCAGGTTGTTTCTTCGGGCCCTATTTTCAGCATCATCCACCCTCCAGGTCACCTCCTTCATGGAAGCCAAGAGACCCGTTATGTCTTTCCGTGAGGCATGAGAGACGTCTTCGAGTTCGGAGATGCGGTGTTCCGCCTCGGTCACTCGTTCAGAGACTTTGCGAAGGTCGTGACGAAGTAGCGTCACGTCTGAGCGGATCTCCGCCATCTTCTCCTCCAAGCTCTCCCTAGAGGCATGTATGGCTTGTAAGATGGTTGCATTGTCTGGGAGAGGAGCAGGACCTCCCTCCGCACCCGTCGCCGCGGGGAGCACCTTAGTATAGCGGTCCAGTTCTCTCTGGCGGGATGTTTTAGGTTCTTTATCTTTCGCCATCTCTGGTGACCTGGCAATAGAGTAGGTCGCAATCTATCTTCTCACGGCCCCAACGGTCTGTAAATTGCCAGGGACTCTACCACTCCTCGCCCCACAGGTGTTGCAGCGTGTCTGGGACAGTCGTGGCCACCCCAGGCCGGTCGCCGAAATTGTGACAAGAGACCAGGGGCGTACTCACAGTAGTGGAGGTCCACAGGGGGAGTCACCATACACAACGCTGGGTAAGCCTTCCCTAGGTCACGTCCGCATAGTCAGTGGACCACTTGAGGCACTTCGTCCGGTCTTCACCGTGTGTGGGAGTTTAATCGCGCAGGTCTCCGGTTTCAGTCCGCTCGGCACCAGCGCTCCCCCATAGGCCCAATCAATTCCAGGGATTGGTGGTTCTCGGAGCACCTGCGCAGGCCGGAGCAGGAGATGGGTGAAGCACAGCCAAATATCGGGGCCCAGATCACGCAGTAGAATGAAGCACGACCCCTCGCATGGAGCGTGACCCCCTCCTGTGGTGTTAGACGTCTGTAAGAAAATGGGGGTAGGTATAGGAGAAGTAACGTAACTGTGGTCTGATCAAGCCCCACCGCAGGACGCCACCTTGTCTCTCGGGCCGATATGGGGTAGCACTGTGGACAGGAGGAGGAAGGGACACCACACCCCCAGCGACGCGGGTCCCGGGGCAGGAAGCTGGCGCACCCACCGCCGTAACAGGTATCTTAAGCGGGGTAATGATGTCCTCCGGTGGTGCAGCCTCTCTCACAGTGGACCCAGGGGTAGTGCCTCAGTCGCCTCCGCGCAGTTCCTTCAAAGCGACGATGTCAGCCCCGGCATGGAGCGGCCAAGAGGCAGGGACGGGGGCGCTCTCACGATTTACAGCGCCGCACCACCCGTTCCTCAGCAAGAGCCACTGTCGGGCAAGTCAAGGGGCGCAGGCCACAGAAGGGGGAAGGCAAGCGCAGCGTGACCCCAGCGCTCAATCCGCAGAGAGCCAGACCAGGGGCCACAATCTCAGTATTCGGCGAATCCGTGTGCCGGCCCCTTCGCCACAGGGTCTCCCGTGCAGCTCTCGGAGACAGGCGGGGACACGCCAATGGCCGCCCCGGCCGCCGAAGCTCTCCCCTCAGCAACGCAGGGCAGGTGACGTTCTGTGCAGCCGACTCCTGCGCCACCCGCTGCAGCCGCCCGGCCGCAACGCCGGAGCCCCCCCAGGCACCCGGAGATCACCAACGCCACCGCCGGGGGCTATCCCGGTCCGTGGCACCAGGCGATGTATCCGCGAGCTCCTCTTACCGCCACATCAGGCGGGAGCACCGTAGCTCCGGTCGTAGGACCCGGCTGCTACACTGTAGTCGCCATCTTGGGGGAGACCGCGCGCCGATCACCGCGCCGAAAAGGTCTCGATTTCGGGCCAAAGATGCCGCAACACCGCTCTCCAGGCACACCACAGCTTTCCGGCACCCAGCGATCGTCAGCAAATCATTTCTGCGGCGAAAAGGTACAGGATTATCACAGGATTTTGATCGGGGCCAGCGGAGCTCGCGATCAACGCGGCTACTCAGCCATGTTGCTGGCCACGCCCCCCCAGAGTGAGGCAACATTAGACGAATTGGCAATATGGCAGGAGAGTACAGGGCGTCTAGATGAGGATGGGTGCTTACAGATAAGTCGGAGAAACAGACACGGATGTTACCCAATGCTTACGTGCTCCCAGTGGTTACCATGGCTCACGGCCCAGACCACATTAGTGCCAAAGGAATATGTAAGGTGTTGGACCCAGTATGGCAGAATGACAATATTCCCAAGGTAGCCACCCATTTAGTGAAGCATTGTATGATCTGTATGACACACAATCCTGGGAAGGGCACTCCTACACCCTCAGGTAACTTTGCACCGCCCTCCTTCCCTTTCGAGGTTCTCCAGATGGACTTCATTGAAATGGAACGAGTAAATAACCTAAAGTATGTGTTGGTAGTGATTTGTGCGTTCAGTAAATGGATTGAAGCTTACCCCACTAAAGAGAATACAGCTATGGCAACGGCGAAAGCACTCGTAAAAGAGTACTTCCCGCGCTATGGATTGCCATGTGTGATCTGGAGTGACAACGGAAGTCATTTTAACTCGAAGGTGATTCAGTTGGTGTGCAAGAGGTTGCACATCCAGCAGAAGTTCCATGCATCTAACCACCCTCAGTCAGCTGGTTTGGTTGAGAAGTACAATGGTACTCTCAAACTGAAGTTAGCAAAAATACAAGAAAGTACAGGATTGCGATGGCCAGATGCGTTACCTTTAGCTTTGTTATCTACCAGAGCAACCGCACACTCTAGGACAGGGTTGTCACCTTATGAAGTGGTCTTTGGCCACCCTGCTAATATCTGGGGCGTCCCAAGGCCCAAGCGCTTTTTTGAGATCGAGTACCCTTTACTTGTGGACTACTTGTATGAATTGCCTAAAGATCTTCGTTCTCTTCATCAACAGATCCAGGAGACATTGCGACCAGTACCAGAGGGGCCCGGACATCAGTTGCAGCCCGATGACTATGTCCTAGTGAAAAACTTCCAGAGGAAGAGCTGCTTGGAGCCTCGTTGGAAAGGGCCACTGTTGGTCCTCCTTGCCACCCGCACCGCGGTGAAGCTCGACGGCCGGAAGCACTGGGTACATGGGACCCACTGCAAGAAGGTTCCTCTCCCACTTCCCCACGACAAGTGGGTGCTTGAAGGCATTGCTGACCAGGAAGGGGAACGGGTGCCCCGTTTTGCTCCCTATTCTGACGCCCGGCTGAGGTGGGCGCAGACGGACGAGGAGAGTGATGCTGCCCTGCTCGAGGCGGTTCCCCCACAGATAAGGGTCACCCCCGTTTCTCCCACTTCTGATCCACAAGAGTCTGAGTCTCAGTGCCCATCTGATCCTGAGTTTCACCCTCTTTTTGTTGACGAAACAGTGCCTGGAGTCACCAGGTATAATCTACGCCCCCGGAAGAAGGACAGTGCACCAGAGGGACAGTCTAGCAGTTAGGGAAGGACTTGAGACCAGGTCGTGGGTACTGTGTCTAAGGTGCCTGCGATAGAGTAGGGTGAGCTGAACAGGTGCACTTCCCTGGACACTGGACAGGATCGTTGAGGGTACTTGCCCTGGAGGGAGGGTGCCCTATCCTGAAAGAAGAAGGATTTGTTTTCAGCAAGGGTCGTGCAGCCCCATCGAGGGAGTGCTGCATAGCACAGTCGTAGATGAACAATAGGAGCCTACCAGCAAGGCTCTAGATGGACGCTGGGTGACTTGTGCCCCTCTGGTTGGTTGTGTTTTTGTGGTTCCAATTCCTAAGGTTTTTTTCTATGTACCCTTTTGGCCGTGCAGCCATGAGGGAGGAACAGCCCCTAGTGGCCCCTCCACTAGAGCAGAATGGTCCTGGTTGGTCTAGCTGATCTACTAGGAGTAAGATAGTAGTGGTGATTTTCCTTCTTATTGTAATGATCATACTGTTTGGGGTGGTGTGGTATTTAGAAGAACAACATCCAGTCCACACTCTGATGGGGACTACCCCGGTTCCACCCGAGCACCTGTTTGTTACATTGACCCCGCATAAGGAAAGACATAGACAGACATATGTTGATAATGCCTTTGTGCAGATGCTTCATCAGGTTCATAATACGACTAATACAACGAATTGCTGGGTGTGTGGGTTACTACCCTCTGTTATGCACAAGAATGATTTACTAGTGTCCTTACCCCTGTCGTACTTAGGTAGCTGTGAGGCATGGTTCCAGTTGCTTTCCATGGTGTATATTCATTATCATGCTGACGCTATGAATAAAACGGAGTCTGATTATGAGACAGTTCTGGAATATATAGTAGTACACCACGGTTATACTCCGGGAACAGATGGAAAGGAGGGTACCTTACATCCCAATGCTTGCATGAATGTGTACGACAATCACAAAAATGTCACATGGTTGCAAGATGAAATGTTGGATTTTCAGGGATTCAATGTCTCTGAATACTTTCACTGTTTCCATGCACGAAATATCACTAGTGACACAGTTATGCCCGTACCTGTGATTGATACTGCAGCTAGTTTCTGTGTCGAAGGTTTTGGGAATATTCTGATGGGACAGAGCGACTTTAATTATACATATCGATTAAACACTACTAGTAGCCCGCCTTTACTCACGCCTACTAATGTATACTTTGTCTGTGGAGCGCATGCTTATACATGGCTCCCTAGGGGATTGTCTGGCCGGTGCTATGCCTCTTTTCTTTTACCTCCTGTTTATATTGTGCCATCTAATTATCACAAGGACCACAGACTACAGCGGAGAAGCGTATACTTGTCCCGGGTGAGGAGAGTTATTGACACAGCAGATATTGAGCAGACGAATACCACTTTACAGCAATTCACAGATGCCATGAAGGGTATAGTGCCCTTTTGGGGACCTATGTATAACAGTCTTAGCATTCGCCGCCTCACCCGGGTGGTGGAAGGGGTTATCAACACTACAGCAGGCATACTCACTAACATTACGGCTGAGCTCCAGGCTACCAGACTCGTTGCTCTTCAAAATCGGATGGTTTTAGACATCATCCTTGCAGATAGGGGTGGAGCTTGTCACGTCATCGGCAGCAGCTGCTGCGTCTACATCCCAGACCACGCCCCTAATGTATATTCCGCTATCCAGAAGCTACATAGGCTTGCCTCTGATATTCATCAGGATAATGGTTCATGGTCTTTGACAGGGTGGTTCTGGGGTTTGCTATCATCCTGGGGTTGGAAGATACTTCTTTTTCTAGTATCTATTGCAGGCGTCATCCTCACATGCTGTCTATGTGTCAACTGCCTTCCAGCCTGCTGCACCTATTTTGTGGGCAAGTTCACCCCTGCACCTAAATTGCAGGGGCGAAATAATAAAGTCTCCACTATGATGATGCAGGACATACAGGACCTGATGCTGATAGATGAAGGTATTTTTGAATATTAAAGATATTTTGCTGTACATGTGCTGCTTTGATTTACTTTGCATTTTGGGTGACTCTACATTTATTTTCTCCCTTGTTTAGAATTGTAAAGGCCCTACCGGATAGCGCCAATAAAGCATTTAGCCTCCACTGCTAAAAGGAGGTTCTGTTAGGTTTGAAAACCCCATTCTTGCTATACACTTGTTCCATGTTATATTATGTTAGCAGTGTGTGGCTAAATTAGACACCATTCGTATATACGTTATGCAACCCACTGAGTTATCCCTGCAGTGTGCGAGCTTCAGTTAGCAAGTGTGACTCCATTTTGTATTTCGTAATCCCTATTAGGCCGTGTCTGAACTAGGCCTCATTATTTGTATTGTTTGCCTTAGCAGAACACAGTATTTAGTTATTATTTTCTCTTCTGTTCAAGGTTGCTTTCTGACTTACTAATGAATAGGCCATTCTGCCCTCGCATTCCTATCCGTGTGTATAGTTTGCTCCCACGTTAGGAGACGCTGAGACCCAGCATGGCAACCTTGAAACTGTGATAGTGTGTACCCATCTGGCAGGTGGTAGCCCATCCTTCTGTGCCTCCTTTGTCCATGTTCGGCCTAAGCCAGTAACTTTCCATTGTGGGCGTGGTTGGAGGTTCTTGGGAGGAATGGTTATGTGTTGTAGACTGTTGGGGGGCCAGTCCCTCGGCAGACATCTTAGGGTGCAGGTCAGATTGGACTGCTCTGCAGAGTATTGCTAATAAACAACTGTTTGTATTCTCTACTGTCTGACCGACTCTTCATTTTGTGGAAGGCTACTAGGAGGTTGTAGATAACCCGGGTGGCCCTTTTTGGGTCACTTTCTTCAGTCTGGGAGCATTATCAAGGGTGTTCACAAAGGCATTCACATCAGTTGTTGTCTCAGATAAAAGATCAATAGACTGGTGGGTGGAATGCAAGAATGTTCTATTAGGTGTTCCCATAGGCCCTCTGGGGCACATGCATCAAGCATTTTTGTCTTCGCAAACGGGCCAATTTGCAGAATCGGCCCATTTGGGAACGCAAAAAATGCTTTTCAGATGCAGCAAACCCTATTTTGCGATGCAATGGGTTTGAGATTCGCTATTAGGAAGAGACACGTGCTTAGGGCGTCCCTTCCTAATACCGAATCACATCGGTATGTAGGAATGTTTTGTGACCGAAATGCGGTCGCAAAACATTTGCATTTTACCACCTACTTCAAGTAGGTGGTAACCCATTCGCAAAAGAGAAGGGGTTCCCAAGGGACCCCTTCCCCTTTGTGAATGTTTGTAAAAGCATTTTTAAGAGCAGGCAGTGGTCCCACAGTCCACTGCCTGCTCTTAAAAAATGAAAGGAAAACTTTTCATTCTTATTTTGGAAAAGCATCCCGTTTTCCTTTAAGGAAAATGGGCTGCTTTACAAAAAAAAAGATTGCTTTATTTAAAAGCAATCACAGACATGGTGGTCTGCCGACCCCAGCAGGCCACCATCCCTGTGATTTTTGCAATTCCTAGGGGGTCGCAAATTGCGACCTACCTCATTAATATTCATGAGGTAGGTCATTTGCGATCCCCTAGGAATCGCAGAAAGTGTTCAACACACTTTCATGCATGCCGTTTTGCGATTTCCTAATAGCGAATCGCTATGATTCGCAATTAGTGAATCGCAAAACGGTGTATTGATGCATCTGGCCCTCTGTGACCTATAATCATTGCAACAGCCTGTTGGTTTTGGGCGGCTTTCAAGAATCAAACAATTCAAACACGGTGGTCACAGGAAAAAGCTTGTCAATCCTCCAACTGAAGAGAATTAATGGCAATGTGGAAGCCCTTGAGGGAGTTGCTCCTGTGATCACAGGTCACTCAATCCTGATAATAACAGACAATCAGGAGGCATGCAGTCACATAATTCAACAACAGGGACTGAAGTGCTTCCGGCTCTCAAAAATAGCACAAGAGATGTGTTTGTGAGCATAAAATTATTTAACGTTCTTGCAGGCAATGCACAGATGAGGAAAATGAATCTGGAAGCAGACCAGTTAAATAGAGTATTTCCCTTCTCCAATAAATTTCAAGCTTCACCTAAAAGCATTTCAAATCACATGTCAGACATATGATCACTCAGTCATAAATCTATTTGCCTGGAAAACAAAACACCTTCTTTTTGTTTATGGGACCAAGGGGAAAGGGCAATGAACACTCTATCAAGTGGCCAGAGGCCTGTTGTATGTATTTCCTCCATTTCCCCTCCTTGCGAAGATGCTGAGGAAGATTCAGGAGGACAGTGTGTCAGTACTTCTATTAGCTCCACAGTAGCCTTCGTTCCTTCTTCTTCTGAGAATGGTGTGTGACTCTCCATTGTTCTACACAGTAGACCTGCCTTCTTTATTCAGCCCGGTGATTGAAGTATCATTTCTGAAAGGCTGCAACCTTTAGGTTCCTGTGGTTGCTGTGGATGTCCAAGCTTCTAGAAAGGTATCAACCCAATCTAATTATAAGAGGCATTGGACACATTTTAGTGAGTGGTGTTTAAAACATGGTTGATCACTTTCACCTTGTGATCGTTACTTGACTTTCTTAATAGATGGTTTCCTTAAAGGACTGAGCACTTCAACATTAGATTGTTAGTGGACAGCAGAGTGTACAGAACTCTGTGGAGTTCACTCAATAAATTAAGACCCTCAGTAACTAGGGACCAGATTTTCAAAGGTAGGTTTGCATGTGTAGATCTACTCACATGTGTAAACTAAGTGTAAACTTCAGATTTCTTCTATTCAACATTTCTGAGTTGAGATTTACACATAGATGTAGACTTAAGAGTCTTCTCGCTCCAGTGGGACCCTAAGCTTTCCGATTGCCAATCCAGCATTGGTACTGCCATCAGAAAGATGACAGTCTGCCCAACTCTAAATAGAGTGGGTGGGCCAAGGGTTTGACAGACTGGATACCCACCACATTTGTGATGGAGTACCCTGTCTACCAAACTTTAAGTTGGGCTCAAAGTTCCTGGTTTGGGGACAAAAATTCTTAGCTAGCCTCAAGTTCACTTTTAAACACCTGTAAGAAAATGGGTTATTAGTTGGGAAAGATGCAAGTCCTATCCAAGTAATGACTCCCAAAATCTTGCAGGTTAAACACAGTTTCATTAATTTAAACAGTCTCATACCCTAGTAGCTATGCAACAGAGAAGACAGGCTTGACTTAGGAAAATGTGTAAAGTATTTAACTATATCAAAACAGTTACAAAGTCAAAACAAAATACAATGAAACTCCCACAAATAATATCTAAAGAGCAAAAAACATTGTATAAGAGAAATGACACCAAAATGAATAAGGACAGATGTACAAACCTTTTTTCGTTCGCGAACGGCCCTATTCACAGAATCGGGCAATTTGCAAATGAAAGAAGGCATTTTTCAATGTACAAAGGCCCAATTTGCAATTTGGTAACCTATTACAGAATCACAAATTGGGTTTGCGATGCGGTATTAGGAAGGAGCATGTTTAAGGCATCCCTTCCTAATACCAAATCACAGTGGTATGTGTGAATATTTTGCAACTGAAATGCGGTCTCAAAACATTTGCATTTTACAGCCTACTTCAAGTAGGGGGCAACCCATTCCTAAATGGTAAGGGGTCCCTAAGGGACCCTATCCCCTTTGTAGATGTTTGTAAAAACATTTTTTAAGAGCAGGCAGTGGCCCCACGGACCACCCCCTACTCTTAAAAAAAAGAAAAGAAAACTTTTCATTTTTCTTTTTGAAATGCATCCCGTTTTCAGAAAATGGGCTGCATTTTAAAAAAACATTGCTTTGTTGAAAAGCAGTCACAGACATGGTGGTCTATTTGCGACCCACTGGGAATCGCGAAATGTGTCAAAGACACATTTGTACATTGGTGATTGCGATTATCAAGTAGTGAATCGCAAACATTCGCTATTTGGTGATCACAAACAATTACCAACGTACATCTAGCCCTAACATCCTACTGAGCTTAGGAGAGAAGAATTTTTTAATTTTTTAGGTTACAAGGTGCCAAGAAACAGAATAGTGCCTATGTGTGCAGTAGACCAGGACCGACACATAAGTTGAGATTGACCATGATGTCCCTGAAGTTGGCTAAAGGCCCGATTTTAAGTTTGGCGGTTACGACCGCCGGACCGCCATTGCGCTAGTCAGAAGAACACCACTAGGCCGGCGGCATTCCAACTGCTGCATTACGAGTTTACCGTCGGACTGGCGGTATTGCGGCACCACTTGCACATTGGGTGCACTGTGTTCCATGCACCATGTCGTGCATGGCACACAATGCGTGCAAGACAGTGCAAATGTAGGGAGGCACAACATGTGCCCCATGCACAACCCACAATGGGCAAAATCACCCTCGGGCCCTATTTGGGGCCTCTTCCCTGCCTTTCCGCTGACCTTTTCATGGACTGGGTCCCTGCCATGAAAAGGTCAGAGGAAAGGTAGGTTGTAATCAGCATGGCAGTGCCAGCATCAACACCGCCGCCATTCAGCCCCGCTTTCCCCACTGCCGCCCCGTCGAGATCCAGGATCCTGGCGGTGATGACGGTCTTGTTTCAGGCTTGTGGTAGTCCGACCATCAACCTCGTAATTGGGTGGTCGGACCACCAAGGAGGTGGTGGTCAGACTGCCACCACGGAATCAACGTTCTTGGGATCACCGTACTTGGAATCAGGCCATAAGTCTAGCTCAAGGACCTGATCACAAACTTACCTTTGGACTTAGTCTACTTTTTGGAAGAAGAAATCCTCCAGCGGGGCAAGGTAGAAAGCTGTATCTGACAAAGTCCTCTTGAAGTCTCCTATACATTGGTCGAGATCCCACTGGCGCTGTTAGTATTGGAGGGAAAACCTCTGAGTGTGAAAATTCAAATTTCACATCAAGCAAAGTTCTCTCATTGACTGGTTTCCATTTAGCCACACAGGAGGTCAGTCAACTTCGTAATCCTGGGTACAAATGGGAGTAGGTACTGTCTTTAAATTTCCACACTGGTCATAGATCGCAAGTCCAGTCCTCTTCTGTCCTTCCATAGGTCAAGGTGTCCTGAGGGGCTGAGGGCAAAGTGCCACTTTTGTGCAATGGACTAGCCAGTGGGTGGGGATGACTCTTCAACACTCACTGACCAATTGCTAAAATATTCCCGAGAGCAAACCTTCCCCCTTTTCAGCACATCCTGTTTGCAACACTGCAAAGTAAACCACACTGCACCATTCTCAGGGTAATCAATATGGCAGAAACATTCTCCCCCTCAAAGAAGCTTGTGGTCCACTCAAGTGTTTTTTTTTTTTTAAATTCTTTTTATTGATAACAAGTTACACACCTCAGACATTTTACTTACAATTGCAATCAAGTAGGCACCGCTTGGCAACTTTAACTATAGACACAATGCTGGATCACATCTACCCATTAATACACACAGCAGGGCGTCTTGTTGGGCTACGTTGGGTCATCCCCATTTCTATGCCTCGGGGGTTCACATATGCATCCCCTATAGTTGTTCCAGTTCTCCCAAATCTGCGTCCACTTTTTCGGACACCCTCTAGACTCGTTCACTGTCCTCTCTGTCAACATGCACCAGTCCATGTCGTTCTCCCACTCCTTTATGGACGGTGGATCCTGTGCCCTCCACAGTCTTGCGATGTTTCGCTTTGCTATTGTCATACCAAGAGTCACCCATAGTTTACCCTTGGTGCTAAGATCAGTGGGGCCCCATATATTCAGATCTTTTGACTGGGGGTGAATGTTTTGATTTGTTCTGCATTCCGTCCATCAATTGTGTGTCTTTTGCTTCCTCGCCCTAAGTGCGCCGGGTATGCCCAGACGTGGGTCCCGGGCTCACTGTGCCACTGGATTCAAGCTATCCTGGCTGAAGAGGGGTGAAACCCCGAAACCGGTCCTAGGATGCTTGTTTCCGGTCCAGGGAGGACCTGGCTTGGCAGTTCGGGCTGGACTGTTCCCATGAGGCACAGGGTCAAGACTGATTTGCATATGGCCAGGTCTAAACTGGGGTGGCATGGTGAGCAAAAGAATGATGGATTTAACCCAGATCTTTTGACTGGGGGTGAATGTTTTGATTTGTTCTGCATTCCGTCCATCAATTGTGTGTCTTTTGCTTCCATATATTCAGAAGGCACAATTTAATATTATAGTCAATTTCACAACCCATCACTTCTGCCATGCATGTCGTAATCTCAGACCAGTAGCCCTGTATATATGCACATTCCCAGAGTGTATGAATAAAGGTCCCCTCTTGTCCACACTTCCTAGTGCATCCTGGTTCCTTTCTGTAGCCCATTTTCACCATTGCTGAGCCCGCTAGATAAATTCTGTGAAGCACTTTCAGTTGAATCAGTCTCAACCTAGATGAGATTGCTACCTCTTTGGGGGACGCGAGTGCCTCAAGCCATTCATCGTCCTCCAGCCCTGCCACATCATACTCCCACTTGGATCGGAGCCGTAGGAGAGGATCAGACATATTGTTAACTAGTTTCTTATAAGTTAGAGTGATGGCTTTCTCTGGCATATATTCATCTAAGATTCTATCTTCTAGTGGGGAGGATTCAGGTGATGTCTCTCCCGCAACTATTTTCGTCTGAAGTGCGTGTCGATTCTGCATATACCTGAAATATTCGGTGTTGGCCAGGTCATACTCCCTTTGCAACTGGGAAAAGGTGACCACCTCTCCCGCCTTCCAAAGATCTCCTACCCTAGAGATGCCGATCAGATCCCACCAATCAAATCCTTTGGTTTCCCTGAGGGTGCCAAAAACATCAGCGTCCCAAAGAGGAGTGGCGCGTGTTATCTTCCTCTCCCATGCCAAGCTTTTCAATGCCACCCGCCATATGTGCACTGCATGTAGTGTAGGGCCAGTAAGCTTCAATTTAGTAGGTTTGGTGTATAACACCCTCGTGAAATCCCCTCCTGGAAGCAGCCATCTGTCCATTTGATATCCGGGATCTCCTGGGGGCCTATAGATGCACTGATTAATTGCTGCTAGCTGAGCCACCCAGTAATATCGCTTTATGTCGGGGAGTGCAATCCCTCCGTCGTACCACCCACAAGTGAGTTTGGAGATGGATATTCTGGGTGGCCTATCTCCCCACAGAAGTTTCCTCTGGGAGCTCTCTATGGCTCTGAAATAATATGCCTCGATCTGACAAGGCGAGTTTTGTAGGACATATAAAAAACGTGGCAAGGCCATCATTTTGAACAAAGCCGCTCGCCCCAGTAGGGACAACGGAAGCGTTTTCCAATGTGTGACATCCGATCTTAGTCTTTGTAGCGGGGGCAGGAGATTCTGCTCATAGAAGAGGGCGAGATCCTTCGACACGTGAATCCCCAGGTATTTAAAACTTGTTTTAGCCTCAGCGATATTGATACCTTGTGGCAGTGTAGGTGTTTCCCCACATAAAACATAAATGATCGATTTGGACCAATTTATACTATATCCAGAACTCTTCCCAAAAGCTATAAAAACATGCATTGCTCTATTCAGGGAGGCGTGGGTGATGCCAGATATAACAGAATATCGTCTGCATATAACGATATACGGTCCTCCCATTCCTCCGCCCACCTGAGCCCTCTGATAACCGATCCTTCCGTATCCACATTGCTAACGGCTCCAGCATGAGGGCAAAAAGCAGTGGAGAAAGGGGGCACCTCTGCCTAGTTCCTCTCCCGAGAGTAAACATTGGGGATCTGCGATTATTTACCACCACCTGAGCCATTGGGTTCTTGTACAATAGGTGTATCCAGCTCAAAAAACTCGGGCCAAAGCCCAGTTTCTTTAGGACTGAGAACATATATGGCCATTCAATCGTGTCGAACGCCATGGCGGCATCCAGGGATACCACCACCGCATCCTCTCGTATTGTATCGACTCGAGCCAGCACTCCATAGAGCCGTCGCAAATTAAGAGCAGTATTTCTAGCAGGTATAAAGCCAGACTGGTCCGGATGTACCAGTTTGGTAATGACTGGTAGCAATCGGGTAGCCAGTATTTTGGCTAGGATTTTTGCTTCCGCATTGAGCAATGATATTGGTCTATATGAGGAGCTTTTGTTTTTTGGTTTACCACTTTTATGAATAACCACAATATTTGCTTGTCTCTGCTCTAATGGAAGAGCTCCCACCTCTCTGCTCTCCTGAAACATGGCTGTAAGGTAGGGTGCAAGTCTACTGGGAGCAAGCTTAAACAGTTCAATGGGTAAGCCATTCGGGCCGGCTGCCTTGCCCAAGTGCAAGTCTTGTATTGCCTTTTCTATCTCTGTAGCGATAAGGTCCTGTTCTAATTCGTTTCGGTCAGAGTCTGAGAGTACGAGTAGGGAAATGTCCTTTAGGAATACGTCCGCCTCTTCTACCGGGTAAATCGAGTGAGGACAATAAAGTTGGGCATAGTAACTTCCGAATATGTTTGCAATATCTTGCGGCTCAGTATGCAGGTTATTAGATTCATCGCAGAGTTCCACCACTACTCTACTGGCTTGTTCTCTGCTGTCCAGCCATGCTAATAATTTACCGGCCCTATCCCCCACCTCATAAACTCTACTAAGAGTTGCCCTGTGTTGAGCTTTGGCAGCATCTGTGGCTTGGGCCACATATTCTTTTGTTTTTAATTTCAAGGAGTGTCTGGTTTCTTCTGTACTAGCGTCTCTTAACTGACTTTCCAGTGACAGTATCTCTGCTTCAAGACTTGCCAATACTGCCTGCTTTTCTTTCTTTGTACCTGCAATCAGTGAGACGGCATGACCTCTGACCACTGTTTTTTAGGCCTCCCATAGCGTCCGAGAGGATTCTGCCGAGTTTTCATTTTCACTGAAATAGAGATCCGTTTCTTTCACTAGTTTTTCTCTTATGGAGGGATCCTTGAGATACCATGGATTTATTGGGGCTACCCTTCCAACCTGTGGCTCCTCCACCTCTATCAGGGCCCAGATAGGTGAATGGTCTGATATTCCCCTATCTAGATGCCTCACCTCTGTGACCAACCCTATTTGATCCGCTGTAGTGATTATGTAGTCTATTCTGGACATGCTGCGGTGGGCACCTGAGTAAAATGTATATTGCTGCTCCATGGGGTGACGCGCCCTCCAAATATCAATGAGTCCATTGCCTCCATAAAATTATGTATCTGTGTACGGGCGGGTGGTAGGTGTTTCGGGGGCCAGCGATCGAGACTATCTGAAACAATTGAGTTAAAATCTCCCCCCACAAGAAGCCTTCCTTCCGGCAGGGCGAGCAATAGTTCTCCTAGGTCGCCAAAAGCCGAGGCTTGCAGGCCAGGAGGAATATACACTGACACTAAGTTCAAGATACGACCTTCCCATGTCCCCGAGATAGCGACAAATCTTCCCAGGTTGTCCGTCCAGGTGTGGTCTATCCCCAACTGGAGGTTTTAGCGCACCATTATGCCCACGCCCCGTGATCCAGCTCCGAACGCAGAGTGTGCCGCAAGTCGGAAGCCCCATCTGGTCAATGTCTTGCATGCATTTCCCAACAAGTGGGTCTCTTGGAGCAAAACCACATCTGGCAAGTATCTCTTTATATACTGTAACACAATGCCTCTCTTTATCTTATCGCCAAGGCCATTGACGTTCCAGGATATCAATTTAAGTCCCTGCTTTAGTAATGGACCCATTGCTAACTACAATGTCAATACTTGTCGTGCCCTGCATCCGCCCAGGCCAGTCACCATCCTGATATGGTGTGTTCGAATAAGAGGCATGTCTTTCAGTGTGTCTCTCAGTGCATGTAGTACAAGTCCGAGTGTTCCGAGTCTGTCGCTTCCTGTCATCAGTGTGTAAACTAACCGAAAAACTTAACAAACTGCCCATTTACCCCTGCATGTCAGAATCAATGACTGAGTACTTCGTCCTACGTTTCACGTCACCAGTGCCGGAGTTGCTGTCTGACAGTAAACCCACCCCCCCCAACAGCTTCCCTTACCCTCACCCCCTCCCTGCATCCCTCCATGGTGGTATTGGAACCTCCCGCCTCCCCCAATCTGCAGAGCGCCTATCGCCCACCCTACTAACTTGTGGTGCGTGGAACAGCCGCCCTCCCGCTCAACAACAACTATCAAGAAAAAAGGGATGAACCTTGCTTGGTTAAAACTATGCCGGAAATCCAAACCTTCTCTCATCATTCCGTTTCTCATTATATGCTAGGAGTTAAATCACACATTATTCAAGACCTTACTTCTGAGTCCATTAGGGAAGGTGGGGTCTATGTAGGCTGAGAGGGGCGGAAGCGGCCGCCTCCCCCTTTGCACGGACAGCGACACTGAGCGTCAATGAGTTATCTCGCAGTGCCGCCAGCAAGTGGTGCGCCATCGAATTCTGTTGCTGCAGCGTTTTCAGTGCGGGACTGCCCCAGTCTGTCACGTTGGCTGTGTGGGTTCCCTCTCCCCACTGTTCACCATCCCTCGAACCAGTCCCAAGCCTCGTTGGGGGTAGCAAAAAACCAGGCTTTACCTTCCACCTCCACACGCAACTTGGCTGGGAAGATCATTGCGTACTTGAGTCCCTTTTCGCGCAAGGCTTTCTTTATCTCGAGGAAACTGCGACGTTGACGCTGAACTTTGAGAGTAAAGTCCGGAAAAAAGGTCACTGTATTGTTCTCAAGTGCAACAGGAGGCGCAGTCCGGGCCGTCTGCAAAATAATATCCCTTTCTCTATAGTTGAAAATCCTTGCCACAATTGGTCTTGGAGGTGCTCCAGGTTTGGGCCTACCTCCGGGCACTCTATGTGCCCGTTCCACCGTGAAGAACTTAGATAGCTTGGCGGGCTGCAAGTGGGTAGTAATCAGATCTTCAACAAACAGGTCCGCCGCCGGCCCCTCCGTGCGTTCTGGCACGCCAAGAATTCGTATGTTGTTTGGTCTTGCCCTTCCATCATACTCATCCAGTTGTTCGGCCATTTTCTCAGTACATGCTTGCAGGTCGGCCATTTGTTTTTCAGCGTCGTAGTATCTGTGGCTAGGGAGCCGGTGGTAGATTCAACGTCCTTAAGTCTAGTATTCATGTTTCTCATATCTGCCCGCATTAGAGAAACCTCACTGGTAACAGCATACATTTTTGCTCCAAGCGACGTTCTAACCGTTGTGATGGTGGCCATTATATCTTTCAGGGTCGGCTCTGGCATGCCCTCAGCCACCTGTGGTTTATCCGGCAGGTCTTCCCCAGCTTTCTCCTTCAGCCCCGAGTCCTTTTGCCAGGCATATTTATCCAGCTTCACCTGCATGGCCACTTTACTGCTTCTCCTTCCAGCCATGTCCGGCCCTGAAGGGGTTTCTTCGCCTGTGGTAGGGGGAACTCACTACGTCCTACCCATCGCAAGTCACTCAAGGTAAGTAGAGTATCCCTTCCGATGGGTTGCCTCAGGTTTTTCCGTTGGTCCACCGGCCTGGCCGTTATCCAGCTCCTATGTGGCTCCGACGTTGGCTCGGGTAAGTTGCGACACGTGAAGACCTTCGTTGACCCCCCTCCACCTCTGGGCCGTTTTCGATTGCCAAGTGCTCGGGCCGCCCCTCACATGATATTACGCCGTTTAGATCGCGTTTCCTCGCCTCCAGAGTATAGCTCCCTCGAACCCCGGTGCCAACATGTCAAGGCAGGTGGGGGGGAGGGGACTCTGCAACCTCAGCAGATGTTTGTGCGGCAGTGATTCGGAAGGAGAAGTAAGTTCCAACTGACAATTCCCACTTTGGAGGTCTTGGGAGCCGTGTGCCAGCAGTTGGTCAAGGGTTGTAGTGAGGAGCTAATTTATCCGAGGTGCGCCGAGCCCCTATTGTCTCCAGTCTTTTCCCCCGCACCACCTCCTGAATATGCAGGGACCTTCTATGCTCAGTCGCAGCTCAGGGTTGTTTCGGGAGGGGGGGAAGGCAGCCACGCCCAACAATGGCCTCAGACTTGGTGGCGAGGGGCACAAGCAGCACTGTCCCATTGAGGAGGCCTCTGAAGCATATACCAGCTGCCACAGACTCTTTACTAGTATCGTTGGGTATCTTGTGCCCCCGCTAATCTGCACGCCCGCTACCTGGCAATCTGAATCACTTCAGGGCAGGTCCCGGTCGGGGTTGTCTCCAGGGTTGCGGCACGTCGATGTCGGCCGCCCGGCTCTTGACGCCGCCTCGGATGTTACCGCGCCCCCTCGGACCAGCACACGGGGGTCAGGTTGATAGTTGGGTGAAGGAGCGCTCCGAGGCAGGACACAGCCAGGGCCGACTCCGGGTCACAGGTCTCTTCGGTCACGGCACTCCAGCACTCTTCGCCACCTCTAAGACTTCGGTGCCCCTCCTCCTCTTTCCGGCCACACAGCTCAGCCCAGGTCGTGCGCAGCGAGGCTGATCTCTGCACTACCTCGTCTGTTACATTTGGTTTTGGGCTCAAATTATTGCTTACGCATTCCGGTTCAGGAACCGCCAATTATCTCGGTTCTCCGTGCGGATTAATATGCGGATTTATAGTTGAACGGGCGCGTCTGGCCGGAGCCGCTCCGCTACATGGCCATCTTGCTCGGCTGTTGGCCACGCCCCCCCCCCACTCAAGTGTTTAACTAGGGAAACAAGAAGTTCCCTTTCACTTAACCACTCCAAACTGGTTCTCAGGCCCGCTCACTACCCCACCGAGAATGGAGCCTCTGATCAAACGGCTCCTCTTCTTCAGGCCTCCCTTATCGCAAAGCTATAAAAGAACTGCTCTCCCGCTGTTCCTTTCAAGTATGTGAAGTTCCTAGAATCTATTCTACTGACATTCTTACGGTAAGTTGGGCCACATACCTCACCCAGGCCATCCTGCCATGCCCAAACCACAGTCTCCACTCTTGGAGCAGTATTTCACACCTCATCAAAGGGAAGCTCTGACCGTGGCATTTGCAGGCAGGCTAGTGCTAATTAAACTACTAGAGCTTCGGTCAGGCAAAGTATATCTTTCTAAAAGTTACTGTTTCTGCATTCTTATCAAAAATCCAACTACATCATTGCATTGGATTTTTAATAAATATTAAAAAATAGTGGTTGAAAGGACTTTCTAAGCAGAAGATACAAAAAGTATTATTATTATACTTTAACTTTTGCTATGGCTGAAGCCACAGCCCTGTACAGTAAAAATAGCTTTTGGGGGCTAGTTACTGTATGAACAAGCCAACGCTAATTTGAAACATGTTTTACTTTCAAACGCTGTTTAGGAGTCGGGTTCCCTCCTGTCAAAAAGCGTTATTTTGACATGTCTGACTCAAGTTTGAAAGCTGCAGCGGTCAGGCTACACATGTCGGCCTGAAGCAATGTTTTCCCTATCAGTCTAGTGGATGGCACAATATGTGTTGCAGTCCACAGGTGTCATTTAACTCCTATGCCCTTGGTCTATTTTCTGCATTGTTTACCAGGGCCATATGGAAAGTTAATTGTGCAAATTGGGGATTAGCCAATTTTATCATGTTTTTGGAGTACAGTGTGAAAGGGTGGCTAATTTACAAGGCAGCATTAAGCCACGTTAAGGGGCTTAACGCTGCCTTGTAAATAAGGCGAAGCCCCTATCGCCATCACAACGTCACTGAAAGTGACATTGTGGTGGCGATAGGGGTTTGTAAATATGCCCCTTAGTGTTGTGGAAGCACTATTATAAGGCACATTGTGGTTATAGATGTTATAAATATTGATTATGGACCTATTGCCTACCCTTATGGACAGCCCTAAAACATCGGGCGACCCAATGGTAAGCTGCTCAATGGCTCAATTAAGCGAGATTTTTACCCATATCAAAAGGCCCCCAGAGGGACGGCCAGAGGGCAGCCCATTCACTGAGTAGGTGACATAACCCAACCTATGGAATGGCCGTAAACCCTAAGGCTCCTGGAAGAGACAGAGATGGAAGGAGTCGATATAGTCGCCCTAGTGAGGATCAGCCTGATTGTTACGTAACCCAGCAAGATTCCACGCAAGAATCTGTAGCTGGCTGGCGAACCCAGGTTGCACAGTCACAGTACCCAACAGGAATCATTGCCCCTGGGAGGAACATCTGTCTCTACCTCTGACTGCAGTAACTGAACCACAGTGGCAGCTTCATTTGGAAAAGGCAGAGAAGAATCGTAAACGCCTATGGATTGCAGTCAATCGACACCACTTAGTGGCCATTCCCTCCTGGGGCCACCCTCCCCCAATACAAAACATGAAGCTGGAGACATGACGGACCAACACTTTTAAAACAGATACGCAGGTATATTGTCAAACACATATTTCCATATTGTCCTACTGCTGCTCAAATGCTTCCAGCTGAGAGCAGAGGATCCACTAGGGTGCTCTCATGACCTCTCTGTGTAGTGGTATCAGTTGGGGGTAGCATGACTTTGGATGGGAGGACAAGCCAAGCACATCCTGTGACTTAATATGTGCCTAGTGCTGAAGATCCTCCCAATGCATGCTGCACTCCTTCTTTCTGCCTGTGTGGACCCCACTCCAATGCAGAGCACGCCAATCCTCTATACCGGAGCCTGATCTGCAAAGCTCAGCTCGTCTCAGGACCCCCGAGAGCAGAGAGAACTTTCAGAGGATGCGTGAAATGTTTAAATCTTCATCTGTAAAGCTGGGGGCCAGTTACATTTAGTATTTTAATTACTCTTTACATATGTTTTCTCATACTATAAATCAACAACTATATTTAAATTATGTGAATGATTTTTGTTTTCAGTAACTATGCAAATGCGATAGAATAAGACTGAAAGTGAAGTTTAAGTGTTTTAATAAATTGAGCAAAGTAGGTTCGATCGTGACATTATGATGGTGCATCACTTATTGTCTTACAATGGTGGATGTGGATGGAGTACTAGTCCATCATTCATCATTGACAGTACACCACCCACTCACAATAAAGCAGCAACAAAAGTAGCAGCTCGTGACAAATACGGCACCTAACTGTTCACACGCCTACAGACCCTGACTTCTGTTCACTGCCCCGCACTAGGAACCTGGATCCTGGATGGGGCCATAGTTCAGGAGTAATGTCTATATGTAAGATATTGTACAGCATGCAACAGGCTATTACTATTTTGTACACTACTTCAGGAGAATACAAAAACATCACCGGCCCTGGACAGTCAAGACATCTGAACTGTGACTTAGGGATCCTGAAAGTGCATTCAAAGATGGCTGGTGTATGTATGTGTGCCTTATTGTACTACTGTTGAGACTTTGTGATTGGATGTCAGAATGGTGTGATGAGATGGGGAGAGGGAGCAGACCCCGAATCACATGCAACAGAGACATACAATAGTTCTTAAAATGCAGTTCTATTTTAAATGTACTACATACATGCATTCACTCTTAGGTTATGTGTGTTGATTGTGTTGTAACTTGTAGGGAGTAATGAGTGAGTATGTTTGATATGTCAGCCCCCAGATGCAGGACCAGTGTGAGATGTTATACCTATGACTTACCTATGAGCCATGTGTCAACGAAATCCCCTGCAAACAGCCAACGTGCAGGATGTGACTGGCAAAAATATCTAGCTGTGCTGTTTACTTTCAGAAAACGCAGCATAATCATCAATCAAGTAGCCTGTGGCATTGAAGGCCGCTTGCATGTTGATGGAGTGCCAGCACTGTATCTCGTTGAAAAATTTCTTTGTGGTGAGGTGACTGAAATTCCACGTGGGTGCAATTAATGGCACCTAATACAAGAGGGAAATAAGCAAAGGCATATCATTTATTGCCACCCTTTGCCTTTACTCTAGTGACTGTGGCATACTGATAAACTGGTGCACTCTGTTGGTGATGCAACTCAATACCTGGTGCAAACATCAAGACTGGCTTGCCTGAGAGATGTCTATGTTGTTAAAACTGGCCCAATGGAAACACCCAGAGGCCATGAAATGGAGTGCAGCCAGTATTTGACACGGGCAGGAATAGACTGAAACAAGCTCGAGGTGAATCAATCTCCTACTCCCAATCTGCAACTTTGTCAAAGATCACTTCAGGAGTGAAGCAGTATCTGGCAAAGACTGCTTGCCTGGACATAAAAAAGATGTGCATTCTGTCTTAGTGAACCGAAAATGTTTGTTTGGTGTTCAGCTTCATTTCTTATGTGGCCTGCATGTGAGTAGTTGGTGTTATAATTAATTCCTTTTACAGGTAGGTAGTAGAGTCCTGAGTCATCCCTGCCTCCCTGCTTACATTAGCAGGTGTGTGGGGTTGCTTGTTGTAATATGTTTTTTAGGAAATGTCTATGTTAAAAAAATTAAGTATTTAAGTAAAAGACTTTGCATCAGACTTAACTTTTTGAAACAAATTTTAAAGCCTTATTGCATATTTTTATATTTTATCTTCTAACGTTGTTAGCTACCTCCTTTAATTTCTATGAGCGCGTGTTGCAGTACCAGTGTTTGGCTATGTGTGGTGCTTGACTTACTCCAATGCTTCGCTTGCATGCATTTGAGTCTGTTTTGTCACAATTAGAGCTATAGTAGAATTAGAAGTGTGTTTTGTGAATAGCAATTGCCATACTCTTTGTGGGTGTGGGTTTTTTATGAGCATGTCCCTCTCTAAATGCCTCCTTCAATTTCCCTTAACCCCACCCTTTTTGTAGTAATTATTCTCCAATTTTCAGCTGCTTCCCCTTGTTCCTCCTATATTTACTACTAATTCCCATACCTAAATGTGTGGCGATATCTGCACATGTGGTGGAGATCTCCATACAGAAAAAATAGGTGAGACGGGAATGTCCAACCGTACATTTGTGAATTGCATTTTGTGGTACATTAATAGTACTACTAGAGTTCTACTTTATACATTACGAAATGAAATTTGTGAATAGGGCTCTAGATTACTAAAATGGTTTGGGATTCATAGACCCTTGCGTGGTCCTTCCTTACCTTCCTGAGACCTTCTCTTTGTGTTGAAGTCCTTGAAAAACAACCTCCATTTAAGCCTTTGTCTAAGATTACGCTTTCGGTTCTGACATATAATGGAACTTTCTTGGTGGCTATCACGCCAGCTAGAAGACTTAGGGGCATTTTAACAATAGAAGTGGCGGAGCGTGGCGTTAGCCTCCTTGGCTCAATGCTGTGCTCCGCCACTTCTGCACCATATTTACACCAATATGGTGCATCCCTGAGTTTTCCCCTGCACTAGGGCTAAATTTAGCTGCCTAGCGCCAACGCAGGCACCCTTGTACCCTAGTGCAAGGGTGTCTGCGTTGCAGGGGAAGATTGTTTATGTGCAGGAAGGAGTCCCTTCCTGCACATAAACAATCTTTAAATGGCGTTTGTAACTTCTATGTGTGCTGTTTAATGCAGCACACATAGAAGTTGCAAAACTACTTTTTAATGATTGTTTATGTGCAGGAGGGGACACCCTCCTGTACATAAACAATCAATGGCGTTTTGCTGTTTCCATGTG
The DNA here is from genome assembly GCA_963921515.1 of Calotriton arnoldi. Taxonomy (NCBI): domain Eukaryota; kingdom Metazoa; phylum Chordata; class Amphibia; order Caudata; family Salamandridae; genus Calotriton; species Calotriton arnoldi. The sequence continues at coordinate 149,035 of CAWUFW010015855.1, read as the reverse complement.
TGCTGCACAACGGAGCACACATGGAAACAGCAAAACCGAGGAGAAATTAAACATTTCTCCTCGTTTTGCCAGGGTAAGACCAGGTTTTTCCTGGTCTTAATTTTGGCACTGCCTCATATTTACACCACCCTTGTAAATATGGGGCAGAGTAAAAATCAATGGGTGTTGCAGTAGAACGCCCACCACAACACCTGTTGCCCTCCCCTTTCACACTAAGTATAGCGTGAAAGGGTGCCTTATTTACAAGGCAGCGTTAAGCCACATTAAGTGGCTTAACGCTGCCTTGTAAATAAGGCGAAGCTCCTATTGCCACCACAACGTCCAAAAAAGGGTGCCTTATTTACAAGGCAGCGTTAAGCCACATTAAGTGGCTTAACGCTGCCTTGTAAATAAGGCAAAGCCCCTATAGCCACCACAACGTCCAAAAAAGTGACATTGTGGTGGTGATAGGGGCTTGTAAATATGCCCCTTAGAGGGGTAGCTGCATTAGTTATATCAGAACTGTATCTAAAGATTACACAGGATAGCATACTATTGAGACCAGATCCTGCATTTGTTTCCAAAGTAACATGTACATTTCATGTGCCAAGACAATGTTTTACCTGCATTTTATCATGACCCTGAAATGACAAGAAAAAGACTTGCATACATTAGATGTACGTAGAACTATTATTATGTACTTTGATCGCACAAAATCTTTTAGACAATCAGATGCATTTTTGTTACATTAGGCCAGCAGGTAAAGGAAATGAAACATGTACAATTTTAATTGGTATATGGGTCAAATCTCCTCTAATGTAAGCTTATAATGTATCATGAGTATCTGTTCTGGAGAAATACAGTGCCGCTCTATTCGAGGTATGGCAGATTAATGGGCTTTAAGACAAAGGGTTTCATTGGCTGAAGTATGCAGAGCAGAGACTTGGTCATCGCATATTAACATTTGTTTATTATAACAGATATTCATTTTTGCAATCCGAAGTAGATTGTTTTGGGAAAGCTTGAATGTTGTAAATTCATGAACGTATACATTTCTTACTTGGATGTTGCAGTAAATTGCTGTAATTTGTCTTCTTTAACTATAAGCATGAGAAGTAAAATATTTTAGCTTGCTAAATCCTCATTAAGCAGGCACTGGGACGAGCAAGGCTTACTAGTAATCTTCATTACTGTGAGTCCAAGTCTTCCTCGTCCCAGTCCTTGTTTCCCTTTCGCCCTTCCTCCATCATTCCTTCTCATCCATCAAGCTTGAGTTCAACAGGAAGTGGGACAGGGGAATAAGAAAATAAGGCTAGACTACACTGCAAAGGAAACCAGCATTGGCAAAGCCAATAGGTCTTGGCAATGCCCAAGCTATTGGCGTTGTCAATGTGAATGTCTTTTAGCCATGTTGTATAGCAGCAGATCTGTTGGTCAGCATGGCTGAAAGTCACAGAAGAAAGTGCTATGACGCGGCCAGTGCCTGCCACGTCATAGCACTTTTTGTGTGTGTCAGGAGGAGTGGGACAATTAACTCAACACGGGGGCGAAGAGACAGTGCATGCACTGTCTAGCCAAGACCTAAAACTGAACGCTTCCTAGTGTAATGCACTATTTTTTTGGGCAGTTTTATAAAGCGCTATCTCGACCCAAAGGTATTGGAGTGCTTTATCTGAGCACCAGTTGCATTATACAAGGACACATTCATTTTTGGTAGGCAAAGTGAGATTAGGTAATTTGCCCAGAATCACAGGATGTTGATCCGACGTCAAGACTTAAACCTGGTTCCCCAGCTCTAAAGTTGGCAGCTCTGGCTGTTACACCACATCCTCTCTGCATTAATGTTATTGGGGTCGAGAGGGGCAAGAAGCAATAGGGATGGGGCGGGTGAGAAGTGGGAAAGAAGAAATAGGGATAAGGCAGGTGGGAAGGGGAAGAATCTTCAGGGATGGGGCAGGTGAGAGGGGGAAAGAAGCAACATGAATTAAGGGTGAGGGGATGTGCAAGTGAAAACACAAGCACTCATATGGCGTGTTTAACACAAAAAAATGTCGCTCCAAAAACGGGAACAGTGGATGGACACAAGTACTTGGTCCATGCACTAGGGGAGGGCCAAACACAAGAATAAGCATGACGCTGCATGCCATGGACAAATAGAAATGGAGGATGTGAAAGCAACGTTGAAGGGAACAAATGGTAAGCCTATGGGCAATCCTTCTTGAAAAGACAACGCATGCGCTGTCTAGCAGAGACCTAAAAAGACTATAAACAGTTTTTAGACATAGAGGGTCAGTCTTTTATCTAAAAGAACTGCAATTAAACAATGCAGTCTTGAGGCAGGAGGAGTTTCATTAAGTAAGGAATGGGAGGAGGGAGACTTTTAATCAATGAAGATTACTGATTAGTAATCAGGTCTTTCACTGTCCATCCAGGCTGAGCAGGTGACAGGGCCAATCGCAGTCGAAGGCCACCTCCATGTCCCTGGCAGAATATGCCAGCAGTCATGTAGTTGAAGAATGCCACGTTCTGCAGGTCTTGCTTCACTGTTACTATGGAGATTGATAAGGCAGCACCTGCCACTGCCCCCATCCCCCTGTCAGCACACCTCTGAGAATCCAAATGTTCAGTCATTTCTGCCACTTAGGCAAGATGATCAATCCTGTAGACTCGTGGTTACCAAACGTTACCACGAAGTGTGGCTGAAAGCTCAACGTGAATGGGGTTAGAGGGGTAGCCTCGTATAATAATTCAAACTATCAAATTAGGAATGCATTTTTCTCTAGGGTAAAAGAATTAGGGACAGATATACTAAGTTCTCACGTAGCGCAGTACAGCAGCCGTAAATGCTGCTCTGAGCTGCGTGAGAAGGAGAGAGCAGGAGAGCACCAAATGTATTGAAAAATGGCACTCTCCTCCACTCTATGCATTGTAAATGACAATGTCTTTTATTTATGTGTTTTGAAAACCTGCAAGCAACGACTATAAGTACAAAGTGTACATAAATAAATGCATTGTCATTTACAATGCCAATAGCTCAAATTTTCGAAAAAGCGAGATCTATTGCATTGCAAATGTTTGGGTGCAATGACAAAAGCAGCAAAATACCAGTCGGGCGGCACTATGTTAAATACAGATTTTTAGCATTCCTGTTTTAAGCCACACCCTTATTTCCATTGGCAACGCCCCTTTGAGAGACCCCTCCCCCCAGCTATTTCACCCCACTTAAATCCCTGTTTAGACGTGTAGAAATGGTGAAGATAAACAAACACTCAGCAGAATCATAACCAGAAAACAGAGCGATTTGAGGGATTGAAAGTGTGGGAAGCCAACATTGTGCAGTTGGGTGAACAGATGTGTGCAGATGTTGAAGGGAATGATATACTGGAGCGCAGTAAGGACTGAAACATACAGCGGTGCTTTCTGCTATGGTGCTGCGTGCGGCCGAGGCTTGGGACTCAGAGGAGCTGCTGCTGCTACAGCGTGCGCCGAGCCCTACCTTGCCGCCACCTTGCCGCCACCTTGCCGCCACCCTCAGCTTCAGCAGAGCACCGGCCATGAGGTCAGGAACAAGGTGTGTAAACAACTTCAGGGTACAGCGAAAAGGCAGTAGGACACGGGTTGGGTGTGGATGATAAATAATAAAAGTGGGCACATGCTAATATATGAAGCAAGGCACCCGTGTTTTTAATCTAAAAGCAGGCACCGTGCTGAAAGTTAAAGCGCGGCACCCGGGGGCGAGATGGGGATGAAGGTCTTTAAGCCGTGGGGGCCATTGTTGACTATGTGCGTCCATGTACAACAAGAGAAAGGCGCCAGGGTGCAATGTTAAAGATAAAGCGGTGTGGCGCATTGTGGGGAAAAATAAGTTTTACATATTCGAGGGCCCCTCGCATCACATGCCACGTCTTCTGAGTGCTGTGAGCGCTGTGAGCACTGGAGCTGTGAAACATAAGGCGTGCTGGGAACACACAACAATGAAAGCAAAGCCAGCAGAATATGTCCAAAATTATTAATAAAAATAAAAGAAAACTGGATGGCAGGCAGAAGGGAAGTGCATGAAACAGAACATGCACCCTCCAAACTTCTCTAATAATAAAAAAAAGAAAACAAATGCTGTGTGTGTTAGCTGGGAAGGGAAAAGTGTGCCTGCAACAGCAGGTACTAGAAAGTCATTTAAAAAATAGTGCTGACAGACTGTAAATAAAGCATACAACACATGTAAAAGGTCCAGTCCTGACGGGAAGTTACAATAGAAGACAGGGAGGAACTAAGGAGGGACAAATAAGTCTATTAACAAATCAAAAGCCAACATTTACAAAGGACAGTGATCCAGCGATCCGGGACTAACAAATTTTCTTTACCTGGGCCCAATTCATTACCTAACAAGCCCCTTCATGCTGGGTGAGTCAAGTACCAAACTTAATAATTTCCAATTAGTATATCATCCTCGGATATACTTTGTGGCAATGCGATCTTTATTTATGTAATTAGGGTTTGGCAAACTAATACCTGGAACTAGTAATACTCATTATAAACTAAATTCAATATCTCTAATAAAGACAAACTCACTTGTATATTTATAATGCTTTATCTAAAATAATGTGATTGCTCATCAAAATACAATACAGCTCGAATCATCGATCACCACACAAGAAACAATAAATGTAAATAATCAGAAGTACATCTCAACATCAATGCAATGAGTGAGTGGATAGGCGTAGAGACAAAAGATTAGAGACATAAGACATTTGCAAAATGATTATGCAAATTCAGAATATTATACCAACCCACAAGGAAATTGGGAAAACTACTCTCTGGCCATGAGAGCAGCAAGGCCCCTCAAGAAGATTTGAAGAGCAAAGACTAAGTCAGGATTTAGCAAACAGGAAACAGCCAGCCCAAATAGGAGAGAGCAATGCAGCCCTCTCCCCTCGCAAAGAAGTAAAACACACAACCACCTAAACCCCTCCTACCGAGTACCTAATATTATACTCTAAAACCCAAAAAGACCAACCCACATTGTATCATAACACACAATTTCTCTTCATTCTATTGGTTAAAGGAGGGGGTGTACTGTCACACCACTCTCGTCATGACACTTCTGTAAGACTGTCCATTGTCCTCTTTACTCATATTATCAACTTCCAGCCCAGGAAATACAAATTCGAGCTGCTGTCATAGTACACATTTCCTCCATCTCAGTCATGTAACAACTCTTGTGCCTCGATTGTTTAATTGCTCCGCTCTCTAAGGAAGTGTTCCGCTTCCGAAGATTATTTTGTTTCTCCACGCAAACTTTGGCAGGCACACAGGACCTATGAAGGACGAACAGTTTTCCACCTTCCCTTTCTCGCTCAGATTAAACCCGCATCTATTTTCTAAAATGACTCTCGGGCCTTTTCTGCAGAGCAGAAAAACATATTTCTACAGAAAACAAACACATTCATTATTAATCACTTATAATGCTCTACCATAGCGCACCCACCCTGTGTGTTGCATTTACCCGTGCGCATTCCCAGATTAATGTTAGTTTTCAACGCATATTAGTATAATCTAAAACAAGCAGCATGAGTCCTTTTATTTTTCATTAGCCATAAGCATTTGCGGCCTATTCCAGCATTTTAGTTTTCGCTTGCGCAGTTTTCATTTTCCCTTATGTTAGCCCTTTTCGCATTTAGTTTGCACATCACTCGATTAATGATTTCACACTTTGGGAGTTTAATCCAGGCAGGTTTAATTTCGCGAAAACCCTGCTCCATCAACAGTCACAGCAGCCAATAAAAAAGATGGGCGGATAGTGGGAGGAGCTTCTAGTCCATACCTGAATACAGCATGCCTCGCAAAGCAGCACATGCACTGCTCAGGCTCGACCTAAAAAAAGAAGTGTGTCCTGTAAGGAGGAGGAAAGGCTTCTCAGGTTTCAGGAACATGTCCGCTTATGGCTTATGCCTATTCCCAAACAATCTGTACTCTTTTACAGGACACCCTTAAAAGCTTGCCCCAGTAGGATGCTATCTCTGGACGCCTTGCTACTTGATTGTTGTTAGGCCTCAAAATGACTCCTGAGTACCTCCAGCTTTGAAGCTACATTAACTTTCTAAACAGGAGGCATTACAAACACTTTCAAACACACATAGGCACATGTAATATTTACTTAGAAGTAAAAGATAGAGGCATACTTCATAAGTTGCAACTCAAAATGGGCCATGTCATTCTCCATGACGTGTCATTTAAAAAAAAGGCATGTATATCTTCAAACACCTTCTTGGTTGCTGCACTCCGTGATTTAAAAACAAAATCTCACCTGTTCAGCGCCCTCCAGGTGGGCTGGCGCTCTGAAACTGCGGGGTGACATTTAGCGCTCTATAAAATACCATAAATAAATAAATCAGTAGAAACATCAAGAAGGGACTCAGAAGGTCAGTTAATTTCTCTTTATTCTTCTCTCTGTTCTTTTTACTTGTATAATGGAGTTTTTAAAGTCGTTCAAGACTTATAGGTTTGTGATTCATACTATAAATATATTAGGAACAATACGCTGTTGTATGATTTATAAATGTTACTTTCAAGCTGGGGTGATCGTAAATGTAATATCCAGACTTGAAATTCTGAATAAAAATGTCGTAAATAAGTCAAGAGAAATACACTTTCCCTTACTTTTGAGGGTGGGCAAGGTGTTGTAACCAGCTGAGAGGCACTCATCCCTTGAACCTCCCAGTAGACGAGCTCTTTCTTTACTGAGTTTTTCATTAGCTAAGAGGAATGGCTTCTAAGCGGCCATCACTAACACCCTATTTCTTTAAAAACAAAGGCTCTCCTATTGAGACAAAGGCTTCCTGGCTGAAGTCAGAATGCATCCGAACAGTATATGACCTAAGGGCACCTTTACACCTTCTAAAAGGTAACTTGGCAATCCTTACTCCATATCACCTCTGATGTGCCACAACAGGATGAATCCACAACCTGAAGCTTACCACATTCTGGGACGCCTCTTGGTATAAGGTCAGGAGGTACAATACCCCCAGCTTCTATCGGCCTCTGCAGTGAGTTTCCCGGACATGTTATTTTCTTGCCTCCCCCTCACTCTCTAAAGCATTAGTTTTCTGTGAAGGTGTGAAACTGACAGCTCGCACAATGATGAAATGTGCATGCGGTGGCTCCTCTACTACTGTGAGAGTGAGGGAAAACACATAGTTACTCTCTGTGTCCTGGGGACAGGCATCATCATCTCAGAAGATGATCAATACTCTAGATCAGTTTTTCCAAAACTGTGGGTCAGAACCCACTGGTGAGCCGATTTATGATGAGTCCCAAAAGTTAAGGTCTATATGTAAGTAATATTTAACATGATTAGCCCTGTTTGTGCACCAGTGCAAAGTGCTGAAAATGTCCCAAAGTCCAGTGTTAAAACATTCCCAAGCGACACTTCCAGTATTTGTTGCTGCTGTCTTCCTTACTTCACAAAGCCAATTCAACAGGGAATGTGCTCACTTTACGTGATCATACACAACCATACCACTTGTGTATGACTTTCACACTTAAACTAAGAATTATGAATGTGGCCTAATGGCCAGAGCTGCTGACTTTGTATCTGGGAAACCAGGTTCAATTCTAGTGCTAGCTCAACATCCTTTATTCTGCGCAAATCACTTAATCCTGTACATATAATAAAATGAATGTGACCTTCTGTAATGTAATCTGCTTTATGTGTAAAGTGCTCCAAAGACCTTGGGCCATGTTTGCTCAATATTTAACTGCAAACAATATATATATAGGACGGGTGTAGATTCTTATCAAGTACAACTTAAAAGATGGTTTGATGAAATGATTTTGGAGCAGGATGAATACAATTTTTTTAAATCTGAATAACCGAGAATCCCATCATTTTATTTATTACCCAAGGTACATAAGAGCCTGCAAAATCAACCAGGAAGGCCCATTGTGTCCTCCAATTTTTGGAGAATACTGCTATCTATATCTATATTAACTCGTTTTTATTCCCATTTCTGAAAACACTCCCGTCATTATGCAAGGACAGTGGTGACTTCCTCACCAAGATTAATAACCTGGTCTGGGCAGACTCATACATTATGATTACACTAGATGTAACCGCTATGTACACTTCCATTGACCATGATTTTGGGCTACAGACCTGCGAATATTTTCTCAAAAAGCAGCAGGCCTGTTTTTTGGAACACAACCAGATGCTTCTTAAAATGATCAGCATATGTTCGAAAGATAACATCTTTATACATGATGGGACCCTGCATAGACAGAAGATGGGAACTGCAATGGGGGCCTGATTCGCCCCCAGCTTCACCAATTTGGTGATGGGCTGGTGGGAGAAGTAGGTAGCCTGGGCTGATGTGAATCCGGAATATGTTCAAAATACACTGATCTGGACCCGTTACATTGACGACTTATTTTTGTTATGGAATGGATCCAGGTCCAAAGCAGAAGAGTACATTAGGGTTCATGAACGACAACACTTTTAACCTACACTTCACATCACATATGAGTTCAAGTGAGATCTCCTTTTTAGACATATTGTTACAAGTAAAGGATCGGAGCATTAACACCACAATCCATCGCAAACTAACGGCAGGAAACAGCACGTTGCACTTTAATAGTCAGCACCCTAAGAATTTGAAAAATAGCATTCCTTACAGTGAAACATTGAGATTGAAAAGGATCTGTAGTCAGGAGCAAGAATTTGAAAGACAAGTGATGAAAATGAACAACAGGTTCCAAAAGATGGTTTATGGTTCAAAAACTTTGAATATTGCGAAATCTAAGTCCAATAATATAACCAGGAACCAGCTACTTTATCCAAATGACAGAAGGGAAAAGGGTAATTCTGTAACCAGATTCATCATGTCCTTCAATTCTATGTCCCCCAAAGTATTTCAGATAATGGGAAATCACTGGAAACTGGTGAAAGGTGATACAGTGATAGGGAAAGATTTGTCACCAGTACCCCCAGTAAGTTATAGAAAATGGAGGACGTTGGAAGACAGCCTGACACACAGTTACTTTGTGAGGAAACGCAAATCTGACACTCGGCTATCTGCCAAGAAGGGGTTTTTCAAATGCAATCCCTGTAAAGCATGCAGGTTGACTAAAAATGTATTGATGTTTCAGACCTCTGAAAGCCAAAAAAGAAGAGTTAAGGGTTTCTATAATTGCAATACGGATCATTGTGTGTATGTGTTATCATGCCCCTGCCCCCTCTTGTATGTGGGCAGGACCATCTTTCCTTTGAACAAACGTATTTTGGAATATCAAAGAGCAATAAGAAACCATGATTTTACCTACTCAGTGGCCAGGCACTTTTATGATCAGCATGATAGTGACCCAGGACTACTGAACTACTTTGCAGTAGATAGAGTTCCCCCCAATATAAGACGTGGGAACAGGGTGAACAATCTTAGACGCCTCGAGTCTAGATATATCCTAGACTTAGATATTAAATTCCTGGTGGGCCTAAACAGGGATGAAGAGTTGGAAGTACATCTGGGATGATTTAATTGATGTCCCCAGTACATGCTGTTTTAGAGTAGTCCTTGCCTGTTATATTGAGTAAATGGATTAGGAAATGTATATTGCCCCCACCATGTAACCATTCTACTGGCGACATCTCTCTTATGATATTATGTATTTATTGAAGAAATGAACAGCTTGATATAATGAATTTATTAACATTTTGTAGTTAGATATTTGTAAGTATTTGTATTTGAAAATAACCCTCCCCTTATTTTGATATATATTTTGATATATTTGAGACATGATTTTTTATATATATGCATTATGTGGTGGAAGTGGTTTTATCCTCAGATTTTATATAGGATTGATACATATACATATGTTTTTATCTTGGAAAGCTGTGAATAAGTCGTATCTATTTCATCTTGTATATACATTTTATTTTGTCGGTATGAGAAAATAACTATCCGTGATTGAATAGGGCACTGGCCCAAGAGACTAAATGCTCTATTGAGACCTCCTATTTCTTAAGTGAAAATCCTGCACACTCAAAAGTAAGGAATACAGGATTGTGTCATACCTATGCATTACAGTGAAATTATAAATGAGATAAAAAAGATATAAAAAAAGAGGAAAAATAACGAAAATATGCAAAAAATGAAGAAAGACTTCAGAAACAGTGATGTCTTTTATGTCTTTGACACCATGTACCTTTAAAAGGAAATGGCCGGATGGTCAGTGTATCTTTGATAAAGGCTGGGACCAGCTGAAACGCGTCAGGGAGCTGATACGCTATAAATTGGAATAAAGCAATAGTCTGGAGTGCCCACTGTGTTCTCGTGATTCGAGAGGTTTGGAGTTGATATATATATATATATACATAGTCCACGTGAAACAGGATATCAAGGAAGCAAATCCACGAGCCCACTCAATCAGGTATGCAGAAGTTTATTTTCTCGTGACAAAAGAACGCGTTTCGACCACGTCCGTGGTCTTGATCACCTGACCCCATCCTGGGTCGTACACCTTTTAAAATCTTTTACTCGTGGTCAGACATACCACGTGGCAGTAAACATAAAGAAAATATGTGTCAATTAGAGTAAGTGAAGATTGCAACATTACTTATTTCATCAATCAAAATAATGCAGATTCCTTCAATGTTAAATTAGATTGAAGAGGATGTTCAATCACATCTGGTGTGCCGTAAGATTAAAGAAAAATGTGAGCTTTGTTTACGGTTGTCTGGGAATGCCAGTTTCCCGTGTTACCTGACAGGGGTAAGTTAATGGAGTGTATCCCCTTGAAAAGGGGAGGACGGTCTTGCACGTAGGGTCTAGTACCTAAACGTGTGCACCCTGTCGTGTGACCAGTGCAGTAAAATAACGGAGGATGTTGTGTTCACCAAAGGTGTGCCGTGGGTCTTATCCTGGGTCAGTGCTTCTACAGTGTCCTAGATGTGCTCGTCTCACATACTGTGTGACAGGGGTGTGGTATTAAATTGTGTCCCCTTCGAAAGGGGGAGGACGGGTCTGCACATATATATATATATCGAAAAAACGCTTTCTCCCTCCGAAATGAAAGCGAAGTCAGCACTCCGTAAGTTAGTTATCTGGCAAGTTTTTTATTTTTGAACAAACATCTACGCGTTTTGGCCGTTACCTCACGGCCTTGTTCACGATGTCTATATATATATATATATATAGAGAGAGAGAGAGATGCGGTGACCAGGGCAAGCCCAGAAAGTGATAAGGACCTGGGATGGCTCAGACCCTCTCCTGGATTACCAAAAATGCAGCAAGTGTAGAGCTTGCAGCATAGGCAAAAACACTACTACATACTACACCCCCTTCAGCAGTAGGGAGACAAAGATTAAGGGCACATACAATTGCAAGACGGAATTCGCAGTGTACATTTTGACTTGTACCTGTAATCTCAAGTACGTAGGCAGCACTACGCTGCAAGTACATAAGAGGATCTTACAGCACATGAGAGCTTTAACAAATGCGGAGAGATCATATCATGTAGCTCGCCATTGTGAGAACACACATCAAAAAGATCCCACACAAATCTCCTATTATGTAGTAGACGCCATTGCTCCTAACAAAAGAGGAGGTGACAGAGTCAAGGCACTCCGTGAACTCGAGACAAGGTATATCCTTTTACTTGATAGTAAGACACCCCAAGGGCTCAACCATGACGAAGAACTCCATTCATGCCTGTGAACTCTCAATGGTCAGAGAGAACGAGTGAGGATGAGTTCGCAAAAGAAAGAAAGCATAAAATCATATTGTGTAAATGTGCCGATTTTTCAAAAATTGCCCAAAAAAAATTGTGTTGTCAAAACTTGAGAAAAAATGACTCCTTGTAGAGCTGGCACATATCATGTAACACTTTGAGAATGGCATTTATTCTGGCACTTGCCGGTCCTTTAAGTGATGGGGGTTTTGCATAGTAAATATGTTGTGTGACTGCTAGGCACTTGCCGTTACAAAATTCATAATGACATCAGTTGTAAAGGTAACAGTGTCAGCGCGCTATAGAACATCTGCGCGTAACAAAGTATAGAAAAAGTGCAATAAGCGCCACTCGCTCACAGTTCAGTTACATACCAATTAACCACCCACCACACCTCGAGTGATTATTTAACTCGACAGGACATATTATTTACTTTAAAAAAAATTGTAAGTAAAGTAAAACTTACGTGAGTCTGTCCTCTTTGCCATTTGAGCACATGATGTAAAAGAGACACTGACAGAGATGCTGTAAATCCAAGGCCGCTGTGTCGGCTGAAACGCGTAATGGCTGACATGCTCTAAATAAAGTAAGGAATATGAATCGCAATTGAAGTTGGCACTGTTTGTCTTTGGAAACATTTTCACAGGCGCTTTATCAATATATATACACATATATATGTGTATATATTACCTACCGGCAGTCTTTTTTGACTTGACTATATCTTTGGTGCCGTTTGACAAATCTCTACAAAAAATTTCCAAAAGAAGAGCACTGATGATTCTAGTTGTGCATGGGAAGTTTCAGGGCGATCCGTTAAGCAGAACAGAAAAAAAGGGGGGGTGTGGAGCATCAACAAACATTGAAATTCATTGAAAAAACAAAGGTTACAGGGATGTTGTGGACATGAAATAGAATTTAAAAAATGTAGAAATTCACTGAAAAAACAAAGGTTACATGGACGTTATAGTTAGGAAAAAGAATTTAAAAAACCTTAGAAATTCACTGCAAAAACCAAAAGTTACAGGGACGTCATAGTTAGGCTCACATTTTACTTGTACAAAACCATAGAAATGCAGCAGTTACAGTTACCCGAGCTAACTATAACTTACGCTCCTGCAATACACTGCTTATAACCTCACATATTCCATCACTCATATCATGGTTAGTGACATCACTGGTGACATCTCAGATGATATCACTGATGACATCATCCACACAAGCACTCAAACACCGACTGACACACCCACACAACATCTCATCTACCCACTCATCCACCCATAATACCATACCACTCACAGCGCCACTCACTCACCCATACAGCCACTCACACACCCACTCACTCACACATATAGCCACTCAAACAGCCACTCACTTACCCATACACCTACAGCCACTCACTCACCTATACAGTCACTCACACAGCCACTTATTCACATATACAGCCACTCACACAGCTACTCACTCACCAATACAGCTACTCACACGCCTAGTCACTCACCCATGCAGCCTCTCAACAGAGCCACTTACATACACACACAACTACTTACATACCCATTCACACATCCATGGAAGCAGTCACATGTCTTCTCACTCACCCATACAGCCACTCAACAGTCACTCGCCAATACAGCCACTCCCATACCCACTCAGCTAACCAAACACCCACTCAAAGAGCCACTCTCTCACCCATACAGCCACTTACATAGCTAGTCACTCATCCATACAGTCACTCACAGAGCCACTCAGTCACCCATACAGCCACTCACACACTCACTCACCCACCCATAGAGCCACTCACACACCCACTCATGGAGCTACTCACACACACACACTCACTCACCAATACAGCTATTCGCACAACCACTCACTCACCCATACAGCTACTCACACACCCACTCATTCACCCATACACTTACTCACACATACTTATTGACTCATACTGCCACTCACACACCCATACAGCCACTTACACACCCACTCACTCACCAATGCAGCTACTCACTCACCCATACAGCTACTCATGCACCCACTTATTCACCCATACAGCTACTCACACACCCACTTACACATCCATACAGCCACTCACACACCCATATAGCCACTCACACACCCACTCACTCACTGATACACACAGTCACACAGCCTCTCGCATAATATATGTTTGAAAGAGTATCACTTATTAGTAGTAAACAAGATATACTAATGTAACTTTTGTAGCACTTTAATATATATTTTAACAGTCAATAACTTTTACGAAACACAATCACTGGATGATGTCATCAGTGATCTCATTTGAGATGTCATGAGTGATGTAATATTTGAGGTCATAAGGAGTGCATTGCGGGGGCTCAGGTAACTATAACTGCTGAAGTTCTATGGTTTTGTGTGTGGAACATTCAAGCCTAACTATAACGTCCCTGTAACCTTTGTTTTTTTCATTGAATTTCTAAGGTTTTTTAAATTCTACTTCTTAACTATAACGTATGTTTTTGTGTGTGTGCATATATATATATGTATCAAACAAAACACTCCTTGTAATCCAGAGAGAATCTGCACTCTAAAACGGGTAAATTCCATTTCTTTTATTCCAAAGGCAACTCTGGACCGAACAGCTTTGAGATGTGGTTTGGCTTCACAGACTTTATCAATCAAATTACCATTTTTTGTGTTTCTCCCAGGTAGCACACTTATATAGAAATGAAAGAAATACTTTCGCACTTTACACTTACAGCTGTTATGCATAATATTATTAAATACTGATCACATATAAACATAGAGGGCCCAATTCACAAAAGTAAAGTTGGACGAAAGTCTTAACTTTACGACTTTCAGTATTCACAAAGGGCATTTATGAGTAGTAAATGCCCTTTGTGAATACCAAAAGCCGTAAAGTTATACTTTCGTCTCACTTTACAATTGTGAATCGGGCCCTATGTTGGCAATATCTGTTAATTCTTTCTCATTTAATAGACATTCATAATCTTGATAAATATAATTTTTCAGGTCGCCAACATTAAACAATTCGTCCCACAGTTCTCATAGCATAACTGCTGAGTGTGACATGTGAAGCTCTTCCGAAATTACTTGGTTGAGAGTAAACACATTAATCCAAGCATATTCGTGCCGCCCCTTGTTTGTAATTGTCTTTTCGTTCCCAACTTTTGATAATACCATTATTAAATCATAGTCGAATACTTCTTCACTTTCAGGTCAGCTATAATTCATAATTGTCACAGGTCCAAAGTTCTCCATGTCGCCAAAGGAAATACATTTTCCAGTCCCCACCGCTCGGCCATTGCCGTCACGGTACCTTGCTCCTTGACATCGGTACTTCACCTCCAATCTCCTCCGTGTCTAGGGGGCTTGCCGGCTTCTTAGACAATGCTCCTAGCTTGCAGTATTGCCAGCATGCACCTGAACGCACGTGGTGCAGAAAACGGTGTCCCCGCTGGTGCCCTTTAAAAATCAAACAAAACACTCCTTGCAATCCAAAGAGAATCTGCACTCTAAAACGGGTAAATTCCATTTCTTTTCTTCCAAAGGCAACTCTGGACCGAACAGCATTGAGACACGTTTCGGCTTCACAGCCTTTATCAATCAAAACGCCATTTTTTGTGTTTCTCCCAGGTAGCCCACTTACATAGAAAGAAATACATTCACACTTCCCACTTACAGCTGTTATGCATAATATTTTCAAATACTGATCACATATAAACATTATGTTGGCAATATCTGTTAATTCTTTCTCGTTTAATAGACATTCATATTCTTGAGAAATATAATTTTCCAGGTCGCCAACATTAAACAATTCGTCCCACAGTTCTCATAGCATAACTGCTGAGTGTAACATGTGAAGTTCTTCCGAAATTACTTGGTTGAGGGACGAGGACGACTAATATTGAAGATGTGCACTTAGTGAATGGTAAAACCATACATTCCAGGACTAGCTAAGGAAGTGACTATCACTGGGTATATGACTACACTAAGATTGCTGCGGTCTTTACAGACAGAAAGAGACGAGTACGTCCTAATTTGTAAGGAGGTTTTTACTGTCGAAATGATACATTGTTCCGGGAAGTTCTTTATAGATATTTGGTTTATTTAAGTACACACACCATAAAAAGAAAGGGGTGTGATAATTGTAGGGCGCGTGACTACTTCAATATGGCCACGATTACCAGACAAGGGAAATCCACATCCTGCTCTAGTGCGCGAAGTATCCAGAAAACCGGTAGTCCCGATTAACAGGACTGAGGACAGGATCTATAATAGATTAATGCACCGACGCTTGGTTATCATCTGAGAGCGCGGAGTGGACGGGTTAGAGACACCGACCCTTGAAGAAGTAAGTGCACTGTAGTTTTAGGACGCGGCCATCTGCATTAGTCTAGAACCGTTGGTTCTTTAACAAAGGAGCAGGGTGAGGCGAGGCAATTGAGTCTATTCGTCCCACAGCAGTAAAAGGGTCAATTCAGGGAGCACATGATGTGGTATTTCCCCGTTAGCATATCAGCAGTAGGAGGAGTGCCAGAGGATGTTTTTTAATGGCATTGGAACTACGAGACATGGGGTCAGGTAACCCTTTTTAAACATGTAACATTGTGTGGGCCTTCCATACATCTTAGAGGATTGGATGAAAGCAATTAGCTGTGGGAGAAACGACGTTATGAGACAAAATGAAGAATATAGGTAGCCCACTTGAAAAATATGTTTCTTTACAGTGTGTGACTACAGGGCGGTGTTCCCACTTCGGCCCCGGGTTGGGAGAATTTCGAATGAAACTCAGGTAAGAGTGAATACCAAAGTTTTTAAATGGCGTTTCAAAAGAAGACTTGGGTTTCACTGGGAGAGTCCCATATTCCACATGGTGTTGCGGGCTTGTGTTTTTAAGGGTGAATTTCAGATTGTCGATCATTTTTATCCTACACTGGTGTGCATAAAAGAGAATACACAAGCTAAATAAACTTGGTGTAAGGGAGAAATAATAATTACTGATGTCATGGGGGTATTTTACTATGCAAATTTTTGTCTCCTCATAGATATGAAAGGCGAGTGTGGTTACTTACAAGAAGAAAGTAAGGCCTAAATATTTTTTTGATATTGGTTAAAATTCAACCAGTAAAACTTTGATAAAGCTACGAGGGATCAGTACCCTGAGGAAGGCCAGTGACCCACTAGGGCAGTTGATATTAGCTGAAACATGTCGGTAAAAGCAGATGGGGTAATGGAGATGTAACTCCTCCTATACACCCAACACCTATGTTTAATCCTGCCAAGTGGGTCCGCCAATAAACAAGTGTATACGGTACCCACTTAGACAGTTTTAATTTAGTATTTCTTTCTGCACTAAGGATCCCTCATTTGGAGAACTTTCTCTCTTTCTTGTTTCCTTACTCTCAAAAAAGTCAGCTGTGTGTTGGTCTGCACCAGGGTGTTGTTAGCGGCCCTATGATGAAGGATGCTACTACTTAGTGGGTGAGGGCAGTCTTAAGAAACCTAATGGTTTTCCTTTAAGTCTTGGTTATTCATAAATACTTGCACTTTTGCTTTTACTCCCTATGATGCACATCCAGTGTATGTATTGATTAGGATACTATCCGTTCTTTAGCTGTTCTATTTATACAGCTCGTTCCTGTCCTTCTCTTTTTGTGAGGTTTACATATTATAAGCAACTGAATAGCTACATAAGTGGTTATATCAGTGTGTAATAGGCTCTATAAGTGTCTAAGTATGGGTGTCTAAATGGGTATGTAAGTGGCTGTATGGATTGGTAACTGGCTGTGTTAGGGAATGTTTGGGTGTGTGAATGTGTGTGCAAGTGGCTCTATTAGCGGTGAATACATAAGTGTAGTGTAGGTGTATGAAATGCTGTGTAAGTGCTTCTGTCACTCTCTGGGTGTGAGTGGATCTATAATTTTGTAAATAGGTATGTGAGTGGGGGTATGGGTGGGTGGATGAGTATATAACTAAAGGTATGGGTGTGTAAGAGCATGTGTAACTGACTGTCTGAATGCTGGGTCCATAAATGGCTGTATAGGTGTGTGAGTGGGTGTGACAGTGCCTGTATGGGTGTGTGAATGACTATGTAAGTGGATGTATAGTTGAGGAATAAATGGGTGTGTGAATAGTTTTATGGGTGTGTGACTGAATGTGTCACTCATTGTCTGGTTATATGATTAGTGGGTACGTAAGTGCTTTGTGGTAGTGTAACTGGATGTGTAAGTGCCTGCCTTACTGTGTGAATGGGTGCAATTTACATACTATAAGCAAGCACCTACATCTAATTTCCTACTAGCTTAGTAAAATAACTATATTTTCAGTGTAGGAATTCCTCTTCTTCCTTTGCTGCTCTCTATGGGGCTTATTTACAAGGCCCTTGCGCCACTTTTGCATCACTTTTCCTATGTTAAAAATGACGCAAAAGTGGCGCAAGGGGCTTGTAAATCTGCCCCTCTATTTTTAGGCAATGTCCTCATCTAAGCTCCCTTCTCTTTTGCTTTTTACTATAGTGTCTAGAAGCCAGTGGTGGCTACTATTATTGTGGAGTGGTGGTGTGGGGGGGAAATACATTACAACCAAAAACGAAACACACAACTAAAAAATAATTAAAATCCCACTTACCTACCGCTCTGACGGTTGCCAGCTTCCTTCTCTCCTCCGTGCCTGGACTCCAACTGTGCAGACTCCTCGGTGCAAAATCTTAGCACTTCTCTCATGCTGGGAATACTATTCGCAGCATGAGAGAAGCGCTGGTATTTGTGTGAGTGGCTGCATTGGAGCCTGGGGTGTTTTTCCAACCTGGCTGTGCAACACAGCCGAGTTGGAGAAACTTAAGTGTGCATGTGTGTTTGGCCAGACTAGGACGGCTGGCCAAACACACATGCGCACTGAAAAGTGCTCACCACTCCTCCCCCTGCAAGGCCTCTCCGACAGGATTGCCTGGCCCCGCCCCGCTGAAGACCATCATCAGTAGTTCAGCAAAAATAAAATGAAAATAAATTGCTTTTATTATCATTTTATGTTTCCGCTTTTAGCAGGGTGCGGCGCTCCTCCCCCATTACGGAGGAACCACCCCTGCTGGAAGCTACGCACTTTATTTCAGCTTATATACACTCACACTTTCTTTTTAAATATACTTATTTTATACTACAACCTACTTAACATACCTGTAAAATCTCTTTGCTGTTGTTCAACTTTTACTGTGCTATTTGTTAACATCTGTTTTCACTGCAAATCTCAAGTCAGAACTATGGCAATCCTCCTCCACTCTCAGTATAAAAGTAGCTACAATGGATACCCTTCAGCATGTGCTCTTGCTCATACTCCTATATTTAGCAAATCACAGACTTCTTTTCATCTTTTATTTTTGTTATACCACTCCTAAATGGTCACTATTTTTTAACCCTTTCCATGTTTCCTGTAAAGCAGTCCAATCTTGTACAATTTTTTTCAGATCCGCGGATCCACAATAGCACTCTGAATGGCTCTCCTTGTAACTTCATGGCAAGTCCGTGTGATCCACACCAAAGCCCTTAAAAGCATTCAACAATCTGCTGTTAATGCTTTTTATTTATGTTTCACTTTGTAAAATATTGTCAATTACAAGGCATACACTCCCTACTGAGCAATTTCTGTACACCAGTCTGCTTTTCAGTTTCACACTTCAATCTCTTTTGTTCCCTTCCCTCCTCGCTCTTTTAGCGCAGTTTCCATAATAACATTGGCCCACATGCATCGAGGAAAAAACCGGTCGCAAACGGGCAGATTCTCAGAATCTGCCCCTTTGCGACCGGAATTCTTGCATTTGGGATGCATCATCCCAAATGCAAAAATCGCAAATTGCGATTGCATTTAAGGAACCACAAATTGCGATGCCTTGAATGCAACGCAAGATGCCATTTAAAATATCGATTTCGCTATTAGGGTCGCTAATTACCGGAAAATTATACCTGATGGTAATTAGCGGACACTTTGAAAAATGCACTAAAATGCATTTTTCAAAGTCACATGTTACACACACACATGCCCTTGGGGCATGTGTGTGCGCAACATGGGTTCGCATTACACTTTCAGGGTGCAACAGGGTGTCCTTTGACACCCTTGCACTCTTGAAATTGCATGCGCAATCTATAGTACCTAATGGGTACTCGCAAATTGAGCATGCATTTCCCATTCATTCCTATGGGCCTTTAGGCCCATAGGAATGAATGGGAAGCCATTCCTTAATTGCGACTCGCACTTTGCGAGTCGCAGTTAAGGAATTTGTAGGAATCGCTATTTTTTTTGCGATTCCTACATGCATAGGCTTTTGCGGTTCCTTATTAGCGAATCCTTATTTTTCGCTAATAAGGAATCGCAAATGGCATTTTTGATGCATGTGCCAGCATGTTTCCAATAGTCTCTGCCTACCAGTAGGTGAAAAGTTCACAAGAATTTTTCTAAACAGCATACTAGCTTCACATTAACTGTAGAAGGAATATCCCAAACTACATAACTTTTTTTGTTTTTCCAAAATCAATCTCAGAGGTAGTTACTTTTTGTGTTAAAGTCACTACCTAATTTTAGCCCTGCATATCTCCACCATCCAATCAGATATGTCCTTTTTAGGTCTCGCGCCTGCGTTGCAGTGCGCAGCACTGCTCGCGCAGCGCGAGACCTCTAGAAAGGGCTTCTGAAAACGACCCACACGCTCGTGCTGTAGCGTGCGTTTTTTTAGAAAAAACGGCATGCGATTGGGCAAGGGCGGGCGCATGTCCCGCCTTCGCTCCTCCCATTCCCGACGGTGGCCAGAACGCGCAGCAGCGCGCGTTCGCCTCGCTGCCGCTGCCGCGCTCCCTGGCCCCCGCTCCTCTGTGGTGCGCGCGCACCACTGTTTACTACAAAAACAAGCATTTTTTTAATGATTTTGGTGTGAATGAAAAAGCGATCTGATGATGGCTTTTGTAATGGAACCGATCAGCAAGTGGGCGCCCAAGCAAGTGGTGGACTGGATGAAAGGTAAGCAGATTCCGCTGTGATTCGACTGCCCTGCCTGCGCGCGCATGCTGTTGCCGATTACTGTACAATATATCGTCATGCTGCCCTGCGCCCGACTTCTCGATTGTAGCTATGTCCCGGTGAATTGGGAAGGGACCCCTGTGTCTGAAGAAACGGGGTTCTGTTGCAGCTGTGGTTGGGAGCGTGCTTCGGGGCAGATGTGAGCATGCCGTCTTTTGCTTCCTCATATGAGACCCCTTTGGCTTCGAGGGTCCAGCGAGCAGCGTGTGCACCGCATGTGATGCCAGTGGTGGCTCACACCCTGATCAGGTGTCTGACACGCGAGAATCGGGAGTTGGTGGCAGGCTGAGGTGCAAGGCGCTTCCTAGCACGAGCTTGTCAGCGCCGCGGGCTCTCTGGGCTGTGGTTCCACGCGCGTCGCCGGCATGCACAGGCTCGGGGGCAGGGCAGTCTTCTGTGTGTTTGGGATGTGCTGCAGGAAGTACGGACTGTCTGCCGGCAGCAGAAGCACAAACTATTTCTCTAGTTTAAATGGCGTGAGATGAATTTTTCTGTGGAGGAATACCCGGTTTTCCCGCACGTGAACTGAGGAGCGAATTTGATCTCGCTGTCCGGTTGACTTTGGGTGTAAAAATGAGGCTGACATTTTGGAATTGCCCATGCACGGCATTTTCCGTTTAACCTGCAAAAATGTGTGTTTTGTAATCAATAGTATATAGTGACCGTCTTCGAGCTCTCCCGACAATGCTCTGTCTTCTTTCTTCTGTACACCCCTCTCTCTCTCTCTCACACACACACTGTGACACACATATGTATATATATATACACACAGACACACATACTGAACACACTCGTGCACATAAAATCCCATAAACACACAAGCTGATGTGTGTTTAGCTGCACCGAAGATGAGTCCTCAATGACAGCCTCGTACAAAATACATTTAAAAAGTGCATAAAAAGGTATGGTAGCTGTGATTCTGAGTGCACTGGGGGCAGGGGCAGGTGGTCTGGCGACGAGGTCAGAGACGTGGCTAAAAAGAACAAAATATACTGCAGCTTTTTTGTTGGCCATTCACCTTTTGGTACATGGTACAAATGGAAAATATATTCCGAGCAACCCTTAGTCCGCCCTACTTTGTTTAACTCGTGCAAAAAGCAAACATATTGAATATCGTATAAAACAGCCTCGTACACAAAGGAGGAACAGCATATGAAACCGACGTGTAAGTGCTTTGATTTCCTCTCTCGAAGGTGTTATTTTCTTTTTGATACACGTGAAAGGTGTCATATTACCAATTCAGATGTGTGCGGTTTGTTCCCTTGCTGGAATAATGCATTTTGAAATAATTGTCTTTAGAAAATGTAGCAGGTATTCTAATAACAAGCATTTGCAATGCAATAGGTCTCGCATTATTAAAGTTTGAGCTATTGGTGTTGCGATTATTTAGCAATGCCAATAGCTCAAACTTTAATAATGCGAGACCTATTGCATTGCAAATGCTTGTTAATTTTACTTGCTGTCCTCCATCTTAGCTGCCTCTCATCTTCAAATATGTCTCATTCTGCTGTAGCCGTTTCCTGTGTGCTACTCTTGCTTGTCTCCAAAATAGTCAGAGTCTGAATTGTGGGACATAGTTTTGTGTTTTGGACCAGAGAGAGTGCTAGAAAGAGTGGCATTGACAAGGGACCTAGGTTTACCTAATGCAGACATTACTTGGGTTGGCCAGAGAGGGTTAAAGTGGCATCCGTTGCTGCCTTTGGTTGAAAGCATTGCGGATTGCCAACATCCAGACCTCATGATTGTGCACAGTGGTGACAATTACTGGGGTAGGACTGGAAATCCTAAAGAAAGATACCGTTGGTAAATTAATGACACTTTTCCAACATACTGCCTTGGTGTTCTCCAACATTTGCCAAAGACAGAAGTGGCAGTGGTCAACCAAATTTTGTCCACAGATAGCGAAATCCAGGAAACAGGTCAATAAAACTGTTTCTGCATTCCTCCAAGACCACAACAAGGGCTCTATATGCCACAACAACTTAAGCTTCGATATGGACCGAATATATTAAAAAGACAGAGCACATTTTACAAACGGAGGCAACCGGGTGCTCCTCAGCAGTTTGAAAGACTGCATCCTGTTATATGTGTAATTGTAATCTACACATCATAAACACAAAGGCTCTTTTCAGAGCCAACCCTTTTCCCAAACACTGGTTCATTTTGTTTTCAAATCCTTTTTTTTTTAATTTCTCACTCCGAGCCGCGGAGCCGTCAACCAAAATCACACATTCTATCCAGAACAGCAACACATTTTGGCTCTGCGATGGATCCACAGATCCGTCTTCAACCAAAATCACTCATTCCAAACAACAACAGATTTAACCCCTTCGCTGCTTCTGTCGGCCAACGTCCGTCACGAGCACTACCTCCGTAGTGCTGCGCACGTCCGTTGGCCGACGCGGCCCCGCCCACTCAATGGAACGCCCCGCACCGCGGCGGAATTGCTGCCACGGTAAACGGGTTAATACAGTGGGCCTGTGAGTGACTGTATGAGTGTGTGCGAGAGTGAGCGAGTGTCTATGTGGGTGTGTGAGTGAGTGTGTAGATCTGTGAGTAGATATCTGAGTTGCTGTATGGGTGTGTGAGTGGTTGTGTGGGTCTGGGAGTGGATGTATCAGTGGTTTTGTGGGTCTGTGACTAAGTGTGTGAGTATGTGAATGGGTGTGTGTGAGTGGGTGTGTGAGTGGCTGTATGGCTGTGTGACTGGGTGTGTGACTGGTTGTGTGGGTGTGTGAGATAGTGTGTGAGTGTGTGTGTGGATATCTCTACTGATATGTGAGTGGCTGTATGCATTTCTGAGAGGGTGTTTAAATGATTTTGTAGGCCTGTGAGTAGGTGTGTAAGTCTGTGAGTGGGTGTGTGACTTGGTGTATGGGTGTGTGTGTTTGTGTGGGTGTGTAAGTGGGTGTGTGGGTATGTTAGTGGGTGTGTGAATGGCTGTATAGATATCTGAGTGGGTAAGTGGCTGTGTGGGTCTGTGAGTGGGTGTGTGAGTGGTTTTGTAGGTCTGTGAGTGGGTGTGTCAGTTGATGTGTGGATCTATGAATGGGTGTGTCAGCAGCTGAATGAGTGTGTGAGTAGCTGTGTGGATATGTCAGTAGGTGTGTGAGTGGTTTTGTGGGTCTGTAACAGGGTGTGTGAGTGGCTGTATGGAGTGTGTGTGTGTGTGTGAGGGGCTGTTTGGGTCTGTGAGTAAGTATGTGAGTAGTTGTGCGGGTCTTTGAGTGGGTCTGTGAGTATGTGTGTGAGTGCTTGTGTGGGTGTGTAAGTGGGTATGTGAGTGGCTGTATGAATGTGTGAGTGGGTATGTGAGTGCTTGTGTGGGTGTGTGAAAGAGTGTGCATGTGTGTGAGTGGGTGTATGAGTGGCTTTGTGGGTCTGCGAGTGGTTGTGTTGGTCTGTGAGTAGGTGTGTGAGTGACTGTATGGATCTGTAAGTGGGTGTGTGAGTGGTGTTGTGGGACTGTGAATGGGTGTATGAGTGGCTGTATGGGTGTGTGAGTGTGTGTGTGGGTCTGTGAGTGTGTATGTGAGTGGCTATATGGATATATGAGTGGCTGGGTGAGTGGTGTGAGGATCTGTGAGTGGCTGTGTGAGTGACTGTGTGGGTCTGTGACTGGGTGTGTGAGTGGTTTTGTGGGTCTATCAGTGGGTGCGTGAGTGGTTGTATGGGCATGTGAGTGGGTGTTTGAGTGATTGTGTGGGGATTTGTGAGTGGGTGTATTTTGAAAAAAATTGGATTCTGGATCCACGGATCCATAGTGGATTCACACAGAGGGCCTCACTGAGCACCACGGTGGATCTGCGGATCTGCGCATGACCTAAAAAAAATTTTTTGGGCAATTTCTCTTGCCCATGAGGGGTCTCTCACAGACCCCTCCATCAGATCCTTGGGGTCAGGAGGCCTCTATCCTGACCCCTTATGTCCCATTTATAGTTAATTCCCCCCCCACGGGGCTGAGTCCCGATACATAAAATAGAGGGCACAACTATCCTGTCTGGTTGCAGGCAGCCAATCATTGCATTGCAGTGGATCCACATCCCTAGATATACATACCTCTTTTTTCTTTAATAACTCTAAAAATACTAGACAGATTTACACCATATTACAAAAAGAGATCTTTCAGGACCAAATTTGGTGTAATTCCGTTCAGCGGTACGAGCATTAGTCATGTCTAAAATCCCTATGAGAAGTTGCATGGGGAAAATGCATTTTGGGACCACCCCTTTTTTCCCTGTCCCCGCTTGCCGGATCATTCCAAAACTCTCAAGACAGCAGCTGAAGTGACTGGCACTAGTTTTGAAAATTTCGTGAAGATGCGTCAAAAGGGGCAAACGTTATTAGCAAAACAAAAAATGCTTTGTCTATGGAAAGTAGGAACCTGATTTATATCTTGGCGGTAATGGTCCAGCCGTCAATTTTCCATCGGATTTCCTGTCCATCGACTTGGCAGTTCATTCGCCTGATTTAGAAGTTGGCGATCCCATAGACAAAAGACCGCCGATGAACCTTCGTCAGCGCCTTGAATAACCGCACGCGTCGACGGCACCATAGTGGCTGGTGGCAGGACTCCAGCTCCTTTTACTGCTGAGCCATTCACGATGTGCATTCCCACCAACCTAACTGTGGCGGCCAAGCTGCCACACCTGAGTTGGTGGATTGGGAGGGAAATAAGCAAAAAGCTTACCTTTTTTCTAATTTTCCCATTTCCTGCCGCCATGAATCCGATTGTACAAGTCCTGCAGTTGCTGTTGCTCCTGGACCAAGACAAAAATCAATGCCGTCGTTGCCAGAACAGAAGGTAAGTCACTGTTTTACCTGTCATCTGCAGAATTATAGCTGTACATTAGCACTGGATTCATGCATATTTAAGAAATACTTGCAAGCAATACTGCAATGATTTGCAATGCATATGTCTGTAATGTCGTACTTAGAAAAATGTTTAAAAAGGCACCTCAATATAAAAGTAACACCCACCAATCTGGTACTAACTGCTTTCATGGCGATGGACACATGCACAAAAAGTCACAGCAATCACAAATAGAAATGTTACCATACAGGTGTGTGCAAGATTTTTCCCTGAACTACCATATCAAACACATATATAATATACCCAATAGGACCTACTCAAATCCATGATAATGTAGTAATTGCACTACAAAATGCTACAAGTGGATGTACACAAAATGTACAAACAATTTTACCTCTAAACTGCAAACATGTCAGAGATGTATGAAGGTCACATGTCCCCTTTGTCTGTGCAATTAATGACAAACATTAGACGTCATTGAACTGTAAAGTGTCAGGTCCCCTGTGTAATGTATATGTGCATATTATTGACACAACATGTTTAAATAAACACTTAGGGTGGGCAGAGTACGCGGAGTGGCACTTCGCAGAGTTCCACGGAGTTAAAAAAAAACTCAGTGGAACTCCGCTCCGGTCCCACTCCCAATTTTAAAAAAAAAAGAAAAAAAATCACTTACCTACTCTTTGGCGTCTCCGGGCTGCCCTCCTCCTCGCCATGGTCTCTCCTCCTCACCGCAGTCCTCGTCTTTAATGCCAGTCGCAAACCCCTACATTTTATGACTTGTGTGGACTGCGGTTTGCAGCGAGGACGACGGCGAGGAGGAGACACCACGGCGAGGAGGAGGGTAGCCTGGAGACACCAGAGAGCAGATAAGTGTTTTTTTTTTATTTGGGCCCGGTAGCGCAGGGGCTATCTCCGCTCCGCCATGGAGTCAGAGTTTTGCCTGAACTCCGCATTCCCAACGGAGCGCGGAGTTGGCAAAACTCCGCAAACTCCGCTGGCGGAGCGGAGTTTGCCGCCCGGGGTTGATAAACACACATGCATTATCCAGTCACAATAACAGAAACACATTTACATATGATGTAAGTGTCCAGTAAAACGGGGAATGCTTGCACCAAAATGAACATGTCCATCACAAATGTACAACACTAATGTATGATTTGAAAAATATATATATATAAAATATACAACCTGTCATCATTGCACAAATGAGAGTAATTGCATGGCACACACATTAGCAGAAATAACATCATCAGCAAACAATTAGTAACAATCAAAAAATAAGGCCAGGACAAAGGTATTCTCAAATCAAATGTTTTTTATAAGTATGAGATGACTCTCTCATATATTCTGTAAAATTCAATTAAAATAAATAACTTCAAAGGCACTAGGCCAGAAAGTTAAAAGTCTGTTTTGCATGCCCATAACTTGCCTCCCATTTACACTGCCGAAATAAACCTCCCCTGTAAGGGGCATCTATGGGGCAGAGAACAGACCCCTCAGTGATGTGACTTGGGGGGGTGGTCTTATGGTTGGGAGGGGTGGGTTTGGCTTTGGTAGGGGTGTGTTTAGATTTGAGGGAGGTGTGTTTGGATTTGGGAGGGGTGTGTTTGGATTTGGGAGGGGTGGTTTTGGATTTGGGAGGGGTGTGTTTGGATTTGGGAGGGGTGGTTGGGGTGTGGAAGGGGTGGCAGGCCCTGTGGGTGGGGTGAAATTATGTTTGTGAGGGGTGGTCTGGAATGAGGAAGGGGTCAGGGCCAGGGTATCATATTTTCCTTCAGAAACCAGGTAGGGTGTTTGGGACGGAGGATGGGTTGGAAAGTAGAGGGAGCTGCAGTGTCCGTTGTGCATTTGTCTGTTGATGGTGTGGTGGGTGCCTGAGGGTCTGGTGTATGTGGTGTATGTTTTGGTTAGTGTTTTTTATTTGGTGTCAGTTGTGTGGGTGAGTGTGGGCATTTGTGTACTGTAAGTGTCTGTGTCTGCTATGGAGGTGGTGTGTGTGGTGCCTGCGGATGTGCTGTGGTGGCTGTTTGTGTTGTGGTGGGTGTGGTGCATGTGGATGTGCTGGGTGCAAATATTTGTGTTGTGGTGGCTTGGTGTCTGTGGGTGTGGTGGTGATGAGTGTTGATGTCTATGTTGTGGTGGGTATGGTGTCTGTGGGTGTGGATGTCTGTGTTGTGGTGGGTGTGGTGCCTGTGGATGTGCAGATGGTGGGTGTGGATGTTTGTGTTGTGGTGGATGTGGTGTCTGTGGGTGTGGTGATGGTGAGTGTGAATGTCTGTGTTGTGGTGGGTGTGGTGTCTGTGGATATGCTTGTGGTTGCGTTGGTGGTGGGGTGTGTGGTGTCTGCATGTATGTGTGTGTATTTCTTGCCGTGTTTGTGTTTATGTGAGGATGTGCTGCTTGGGTGTATCTGAGTGGGTGCATGTAAAGGTGTGCATGTGCTCTGGATATGGCTGGGAGGAGGGATTTGGGTTTGGCAAGGGGTGGGATTTGAGGCATGTGGTTGGGGTGGGTGGGAGGCTGCAATCAATGAGGAGACCAGACCCTGGAATGACCGCTGGAGGCCAGACATGGCAGTGTGAATGCCATCCAGGTAAGCCAGCATCTGGGTCATCTGACTACTAAGCCCCGGGATGGCATTCAGTATTGTGGTCTGGCCTACAGCGATATCCGCAATAGACCCATAGTCTCCTCATTGAGTGCAGCTTAGGAGACACGGGCAGGGGAGGGAGGTGTCTGCAGCAAAGATGATGCCATCCCTTTTAGGGAAGCGGCTATGACCAACCCGGGGTTGGGAAGAGGGAGGTTTGAGATGGAAACATGGGTGGCGGAAAACGATGCCAGTGGAACTGTAGCAGTAGAGTCCGACACCACAAGGGACTGGTCGTCTGTGGTGGCTTCCAGAGATGATGTTGCATCGCTCGTGGCCTCCATGCCAGTCCTCTCTCCCCCACTGGCACTGGCTCCCTCAGTGTCCGTGGTGTCTGCACCAGGAGCACAGTGCCCAGCTTCTTCCCCGCCACTGTCACCTTCACCTTGCCCAGATGTTGCTGACAGAAACAACAGTTTGAGGGTATCTGGGTAAAGAGATTTGAACATGAACTTTGCTCACAAAACAGTTGCCAAGTCTATATGATACACCAGCTTCAAGGCATTCAAACTTGGCTTCTTAATCATCAGTATCTCATGCCTGTCGGAAAGAATTCCACAAACCATTTGCTCAAAGTCTAGAAAATCACTGTGCTAACTCCCATATCATGTGTGCCTTTTGTCTCTTATCCACTTTTATTTCTATGCATGACAAATGGCTTTGACAGTATTAGTAAATACATAGGCCTGGATACATTCCTAAACCACTTCAGTACAGAGAACAAACATTTCCAACATATCCAAAAGAGACATGTTTTGGGCCTGATATTGACTTATCAAGATGGGCTACTCCAACATCTATGTGATAGAACCTTCCATGTGGAATTGTCTTTTTAAGTATCACTTTTCTCAACATTATTGCTTTCTCATCTGGACATAACTAAGGGCACCTAAATGTCGTTTGGGGTACGTGTAACTCTGCCACCAATGTGGACACTATCCTGTATGTTTCAGTTAATACAGTCTGGCATGAAAATTCATGTTGGTTGCCACAGACTGGCTTACTTGCACATTAGGGAAGGACTGAGGCTTCATGACAATTTGCTACTTTCTACATGAAATGAATTGCATTTTGCTATTGAAACTCATTTCAGATAAGGAATGATGCCATTGTACAGTTTCCAGTCCTTTTGGTGCAGATGCTCATGATCATATTTTTATTGTACCAACTTACAATGTAAAGTCTGAAACATGCTCTGTCTCATAGGGCTTACTATGCCAAGTCAGCAGCAATAGGGCCTACATTATCTACTCACATTTATGATGGAGCATCACACCTGACCCAATCCTCAAATGTGGCATGTCTGGTACAATTGTCCGGTATAACATGGAGACAATGCTGGTCCCCCTTTTTTTTTACATGCAGCCATGTGTCTGCTCAAAAAAGTACTTGCCTTGTGATGAGGAATCTGGTGACAACCTATAGCACAAAAAATACACCAAACACAGCATCAGAGACCGTCTGAAAAACGTACAGCTCCAGAAATTTTCGTCTTCGTTGGATGTGTGACAACAGTCATGTTGAGGCCAAACAGCATTGCTGTAAATTAAAAAGGTTAAACAACAAGATTAGCTACATACAATGACTCACCCCCTTGATGCTGCTTTTGGGCCCTCAACTGCCCATGAAGCTCTGGGTAGGATGCAGGCCATTAGGGAGGTCAGGGTACGGCCCAAGCGCTTGCCTCGTTGGGAGGCCTGGCCGAGCTGGACTTCTGTAGACTTCCTGGTCCATCGTCGGAGGTCCTGCCATGTCTTCCTGCAAGGCAGGCTACGCGGCTTAAAGACCCCAGTGCCCGCACTTTTTTCATGATGGCCTTACACAAATCCCCTTTCTGATGGGCATTGACCTAAATAGATGAGAACAAAATACAACAAAAGATGTTTTGAGTGAATTTGTTTGTCTGTAGTGCAGTGACACATTTTTTTGCCATCTCTCACATGCAGTCCAGATCAGCCGGTACAGATTATGTATAAACATTTCAGTTCCTAAGAAACCCTAATTTGCAGTGATCTGTGGAGTAGCCTCAATACTTTCTTTCTCCTCATGTAACCAATCCAAAACACAAACATCATCTAAGCCAGGGATTGGACTCTTTTCATGTAGTGAGACCCACTCCAGATTAGTGCAGCTCATTGTGAGCTACTAAAGGCTAAATAACCTGTACATTATTTGGACATAACCACACACACAGCTACATTTTCTTCATGCCTAACCTTCTAAGAGTCAGATACTATGGTGTGCACTACTTACAGTGACTAACGACAGTTTGGGAGGACTGCCATGTGTCTATGAGAATATGGTTTTGGGTGATGTATGAACAAATGTGTGTTGTAATGGGAAATACTTGAGTGGCTGATTGAGAGGATGGGTCATTTAGACTGGCAGCACAGGAAATACCTTTGCCCGTATGTGGCATCATGACATGTATAACACATGAAGATACTCATATTCCAAAATATGGGCTGTACATACACTTGACAGGACAGCATCAGACAACTCTATAATTTAGGAGATTTTACTTGGACTTTACATTTCTCTCAATTCAACCTAGGCTTTATGTTTACACTTAAACTAGTGGTACAGTGCCTACTAGCCACTGGAAGTAAGGTGCCTGCAGTTTCTCTAATTGAACCTGGAATTGTCAGTAACATGCACTGAAAACTCAGCTAATACTTTCAGGCGAATTGTCATTTCAATGCACAGACATTTCTGACATCCTCAAACCACACACTGTACTTAGCTAAATCATTCAGTTCACAACACTCCAATCACAACACTTCACTCATGAACAAAAAGGGAGCAAATAGCCTGTGGACAAAGAGGGAACAAGTCCTTTGGCAGACATTTCCTATTCAAACATGTACCTGTTCTTCTGGGTTCTCATACAGCTGGCTGTACTGGGACAGGACCTCCCTGGTGAGCAACTCCAACTACTTTCGGGAGAAAGCAGGCGCCCTCTCACCTGCTTTTCCCGGCATCCTTGCTCCCAGAGGTCAGTAAGAGCAGAAAAAACTACAAGGAGGTCTTGTTGGCTGCAGTGTTAGGAGGCAAGTGAGCTTTTTTCAATACACCACGTACAAGTACACAGCGTACACGATCTGCGACTGAGACGGACACAGCCCTTGGCTTTCGTGTGCAGTCGTCACACACATTAGCCTATGGCAGGGCCCGTTGCAGAATGCTCCACCCACTGGGTGGTCGATGTCCAGCGACGGCCATCGGATAGCCAGTGTCCAGAAGGCAAGTTCAGGTACCCACCACTTTAGGATGGGTAGCTGTGTATTTTTAAATAGTTTGTGCATCACCAGCTCTCAAAATGGTGGCTACTTTGTATACATATCTCAGATACGTGTGACACCGTTTGTGGCAAGATATGACACATAGAACAGTGAAACGTTACTGTGTTTGACATTGATAGTGCTGCGGTGATTGTAACACTTCAGTTGATGGAAATTTTCCACAAAAAAATTATTTAAAAATTAAAATTTGCAAATTACAAATTTCAAATGTATTATTAACACATTGTTTGTAAAAATACGTCAGACATGTAAAAAAAATATCAATTTACAGTAGAAAAGATGTTTGAAAAATATGGTAACATATGACACAATAAGATCACTTATCTAACTTAGACATGCGATGTGTGTTGATTATGAAAGTCTTGTGTGACAATTTTTATTGATAGTTTGTTTTCCTTACATGCAGTCATATGAACCCAGAGAAGGGCAGAAGAAGGTGTCCTCAAGTCTTCAGACTGTTTCCAGACCTTGCCACCATGGAGGAAAGGGACATTATCAAAACGTTCCAATTAAATAGGCAAACTACACTGGGTTTGAGTCAGCAGCTGGAACCAGATCTCATGCCCCGCAAAAGACACAACAGCAATAACATCAATAGTGAAACTCATGGCAGTACTTAATTTTGTGGCCACTGGCTCTTTTCAATACAATGTGGCAGTATCTGGAGGCATGTCACAGCCAACTTTCAGTGGTGTGCTACAGTAACTCCTTGCTTCAATGGTGAGACACATCAACAGTTTCATCCAGTTTCCAAGAGCTCAGTATTTGGCCAATGTGAAGGGAGATTTCTAATATTTGGCTAGCCTACCACATGTGGTTGGAGCAATTGATGGCACACATATTGCCTTTGTGCCACCACATGCCAGGTAACAGGTTTACCTCAATCAAAAGAACTTCCAATCCATCAATGTGTAAGGTGTCTGCTTACCAGATTTATACATCTCAAGTGTGTGTGCCCGCTTTCCTGGATCAACATATGATTCCTTTGTACTACTGAACAGCACCTTACCCCTGCAAATGTCACAACTTGGATATGATAGAGCCTGGTGTCTTGGTAAGTACAATTTGACTTGAGGATCAGTTGCTTCAATCCTAGTTTACGAATGTACAATGGCCTGATATGATATTAATCTATCAATGTATTGCTTCCATGTAGGAGACTCAGCGTATCCTAACCAACCATGGTTGTTGGCACCGCTGAAGAATCCGACAACGCCAGGGGAAGTCTGCTTCAATGAGGCCCATGGAAGAACATGGAGGCTAGTGGAGCTGGCTTTCGGGCTCCTGAAGGCCAGATTTAAGTGCCTGGACAAGACCGGCGGAGCCCTGCTCTACACATTCAACAAGGTGTGCCAAATCACGGTTGCCTGCTGCATGCTACACAACATTGCCCTGCGACGGAACATCCCAATCGTGGCAGAGGATGGAGACTATGAAGAGCCACTGGGTGAGGATATTGAAATGCCCAATGAAGATGACAGTGGTGAGGAGCAAGGAATTCACCTATGCCAAGATGTCATTGATTATTTCTTCACCTGAGTGTAAGTGTATCCTTGTATATTGTGACATCCAATGTCAGAAAAACCTGTGATATAGGGAACATAGCAGTATGTGATTGGAATTTGGTAGGAATGTAACAAACACAAAAGATGATGGACGGAGTGCTGAAACGTTTCAAACACTCCCCCAGTCAAGAGATCTGGGTTAGATCCATCGTTCTTTTGCTTACCATGCCAGCCCAGTTTGGACCCAGCCATATGCAAATCAATCTTGACACTGCTACCCATGGGAACAGTCAACCCTGGACTGGAAACAAGCATCCTGGAACCAGTTTTGGGGTATCACCCCTCATCAGCCAGGCTAGCTTGAATCCAGCGGCACAGCGAGCAAGGGACCCACGTCTGGGCATACCCTTTGTCACTTAGGCCGAACATAGCGAACAAAACAAGATGATGGACGGAGTGCTGAAACTTTTCAAACACTCACCCCCAGTCAAGAGATCTGGGTTAAATCCTTTGTTCTTTTGCTCACCATGCCACCCCAGTTTGGACCCAGCCATATGCAAATCAGTCTTGACCCTGCTCCTCAAGGGAACAGTCCAGCCCAAACTGCCAGGCCAGGTTAATGTACACAGAGGCACACTTCAGTAACAATGATGGAGAGATGTCCTGAAATGTAAATTGTTATTTAGGAATTGTGCTTTCCATGTACCAGACATGCAACTCAACACAGTAGCGAGGAGATTTGAGAGCTGAGCCATTTAAAGGCCTAGCAGCCTCTAAAACAAACCATGGTACAACTTATTGGATTTAATGGCATTAGTCATCAAAAATGCACTGCAAATGAAATAGTGTATCAATAATACTTATAATCAGCATGTCACAGAACATGATTGGAAGCCTTTGAATATACACAATATGATTTCTGCAAGCAAGTAGATCTATTCAATGGAGTTACAAGAAGGTGACACCACAGCAGATGAGAGCTGCGCCATCTCAAGGCGCAGCAGCCTCCAAAACAAACCACGTTACAACTTATTGGATTAAATGGCATTGGCCATATATGTGCACTGCAAAGTTAATAGTGTATCAATAATACTTATAATCAGCATGCCACAGAACATGATTGGAAACCTTTGAATATACACGCTATGATTTCTGCAAAGAAGTAGATTTATTCAATGGAGTTACAAAAAGTGACAACACAGCAGATGAAATTTGTAGACATACATGAAATGGCGAATGACAACTACGTAAAGCTTTGTCTTTTGTACATATGTGGAAAGAAAGGAAGGTTGGCTAGCATTACATTGCACTATTGTTTTCCACGGACAAAAGCAGGGCATCATGGTAATTGTAGTAATTTGTGGACACTATTGTCAATACTTGTGAAAAAATGAGTAACACATACCTATTTAAATTACTACAGTGAAAATTAAACACACATTTACGATATATACACATATGTGTATAATGTGCATAGGTTACAATACATCTTACAAGGTCTATACCTTCATGTGCATATGAATGACGTTTGGAACCTGTTTTTTGAAGTAAGACAGCCTATACTGAGATACCTCAAAGGCAAGGGGTGATCCATGGAGGACAACACACAATCTGACAATAAATATTGGGCATTGTTAAATAGACTGTAACAACCATGATGCTACTGATTTGGCTAACAGGTATTTTGGAAACTGAAGTTTAAATATATATGTTTTGATAGGTGTCTAGAAACATTCTGAATAGCTAAGTTAAGTGCAAGAACTGCATTTGTGATTACTGAGACATACATAGGTATAACTTACCAGTCTCCACTCCAACAGGGATTCCTGTCAAGCCTTCAGGATGCAGGAACTGCAAGATCTTCTCCTCCCAGGGAAATAGTTGTGATGGATGCTGGAAGAACCACCACAAGTCCTCTGGGCCTCCAAGTGATGCTTGGAGGCCAAGGAATGGACTCTACCCCACAGGTCGTTCCACCTCTTCCTAATTTCCTCCTGTGTGCGCAGATTTTTAGCTACAGGATTCACTCTCTTGACTATTCTGTGTCACATTTGCCTTTTCTAAGATATGGTAGTATTTTGCATTTGTGCTCCAAACAATTGTGGCTCTACTCTAATAATTTCATCCACCATGACAGACAATTCTCCCTCTGTAAAACATGGGTTCCTCCTCCCTGCCAATGTGATAAAAATAGAATTATATACTAGTGACCCTACAGTGATTTAAAAAAAATGGATGAAAAAAACAGAGGGAGAACTGAAAAATCAAAAATAACCTGGATGTTCAGTGGTAAGGTTGTCCTTGGAATGGTGGTCAGCAGTGTAATGGCAAAGTATTATCGTCTGAAATGGAGTGTGTTATATAGTGTGTTTTGCAGGTGTTCACAATTGTCCAATATACATCAGGTGTGGGCTGCTAACATCCATCCAATAGCAGCAGTCATAATCCAATGCTGAACGGGTCCCACAACAGACTCCCGCCATTATGGGACCACCGCTCGCACACCACCAGCTTGACTGTGTTATCTAAATATGGTCAGCGCAATGCCGCTGTCCCGACTGCGACTGAGTGCTCATCGCCAGCATTTGGAATCCACTACTTCGGCTGCGGGTTACAGCTAGCGCGACGGAGTACACTCTGTCCACACCAATGGCAGTTTTACAGCCATAGTTCTAAATACCATTACATATCAATGGAGTAACCCAACAATAACCAGATGGACCTGGGTAAAATGTGATACCCAACAACAATGGTTCAAGCAGAGAGACCAACAGGAAGGACACGATTAAACCAGTTAACTTATCCTGAATTGAATATTGTCCAGACCAGCCTCCTCAACCGAGAGGTAGGGGGTAAGGTATTACCTTCAACAATATGGAAGAGAAAATTAAATGATATCAATACTTATCACACACAAAGAAGTCAATGCATAACTTTTTTATATATATGCAACTTGACAGTATAATTGACATTATTTTCATCCGATCGCTCCAGATAGGGAGACATGAGAAAGAAGGTGCTCAAAAAGAGTGCTTGTGTGCGAAATTTCCGTTAGAGAACGAAAAGAGGAAGAAGACCTCATACATATAACATAGCTATTCCAGGAAAGCCTGTCTGTTACATTTATTGTACATCATAAATGAGATCTCATTAAACAAGGATAATAGTCTTAATCATAATTGTCCCTTTTATGGATGGGCAATCCAATCCAGGCTTTGTGAAATGTCGACGTTTCGACTCAGCAAAAAGAGAGAGAGGAAGGTTAAAGCCTCAACAGCCGGCCTTCATCAGGACTTGGTAAAAGGTGCGAAGGGGAGCAACCTGGAAAACATTCACAAGAACAAGAGCCAACTGGCTCCTTGCCGCAGAGGGTTCTTGAATAACCCTGCATGTGGATTGGCATTGGAGAGGAACTTAGTCATATAGTTAAATGAATACTACATGGCTGTACGTTTATTCGTGATATGTGGAAGCCTCTGAATCCGCAAAACACCTCAGGCTCTCAGTCTGGTTTAGTTCATCACTCAGAGAATTGTGAATGTGGCTTGTGGCCAATCCACACGCAGGGTTATTCACTACCACCAGAGGGTGGTAGTGAAAGGCCCCCTCAGGGTTGGCTAATGAATGAGAAAGGTCAACCTGAGCATGATACATGTTTGACAGGCTATTCTGGTGGGTGGTACAATCAGTGCTGCGTCTCACTACTAGCCAGTGCAGTACCGGCCCTGGGTATGTGGTGTTCCTTTTTACAGGGCACTCACAGGTACGACACCTAAACCAGTCAAGTAAGCACCCCTTCCTGGTATGTGTAGGAAGGGCGCACACACTTTCCCGCTGCAATACAGGGGGAAAGTGCTCAGAGCAGCGGCAGCTCCTCCGATATGGCGGAAGAGCATTGCGATACCTGCCAGAAGCCAAACAAATGAAAAATAAAACGATAATAAATCCTTGTTTATTATCGTTTTATTTTTTCGCTCGGAGCCAAGCCTTGGGGCGGGTGGGTGGGTGCCGGGGACAGGTTGATGACAGGCTGGTGAAGGAGTGTTGTGCACTGCTATTCAGTGCGCATGATGGTCTGACCGGCTGTCTCAGGCCGGCCAAACCGCCATACGCACTGAAGCTCGCTCTAACCTGAGCTGCGTTGTCGGGTTGGACAGAGCAGGCACAGGCTCCCAGTCTAACTGGTAGTGCAAATCATTGGCACTCAGGCCAATCCTGATGCTGCTTTCAGCAGCATGAAAGCAGCGTCAGGATCGGCCGCAGTGCACTCTGGGAGCCTGTGCCTGCAGAAAAGAGGGGTGCAGTGCAGCCAGGCAGGTAAGTGTTTTTTTTTAATTTTATGCCCCTCCGCAGTCCCCTCCGAACCCCCTGCCCCTCCACTCAATCCGCACACCGGCCGCTACTGGCACAGAGTCTTAAGGTCATAAAAAGAGAGTCGTCAAAAAAACAGGAAGACAAAAAGCAAATTATTTCAGGGAAATCTCCCTAAGAAGGGCCATGTCCAACAGCCAGCCACCTTCTTCTTTTTTGAATTGAGGTTTGGACTGTTTAGGTTATTATGCAGTCAGAACAGCGCTGTGAGTCCTTCTTCGGTTTCACATACTCCTCTGATCTGCACTCTGACCGCCCTCCTCTCTCGATTGAGCCTTTTCTTTATGTTTTACATCCCACTTCTTCTTAGAAGACTTGGGTGCTAACTTTGAGTTATCCTTTTCAGAATTACTCGTAATTTGTGGCATACTAGGTCTGGCTCCCAAATTATCTCAACCTATTGTTGCATAGGTTTCCTCAATAATTTTAGGTAACGCCTGCTCCTGTTCTCTTGGGTTCAAGTTAGTCGTTGGCGTACTTTAATGTTACTCAACATAATGGCAGATACTGCGGCAAAATTGCTCATCAGTTTCATCCCCACATCCAGGGCAGGGACTGCCCCATACTCATTTTGGATCTGTTTAAGCACCTCTGGCAAAACAGCTAATGAGGGTGTATCGTGTGTTCTGTTGTATACTTCAGCAAAGACTGTACCCCAAGTGATGCAGTATGCCACTGGGGTAGCCATCCCCATTGGAAAGCAAATTGTAAGAATTCTGTGTTTTTCCTGAGGTCCCGAATGGGGAAACACTGCTTCATGCTCCTTCGGTGTTCGGCGCTCGGCTGATTATGTTATAACACAAATTAACCTTGGGTCTGAGTGCGCACAAAAACCAGCTGATAGTTATCAGGTATATGTCTCATCAAATCTCCTCGGGGGAGAGAAATATAAAGAGCATGCAGGTAATCTAACAACGCAGCTGAAAGAAAGGAACTACCCTTTGAGCATCATTCGGAAATCCCGAAAGAGAGCTGCTAACAATAACAGAGAGGCCCTGATTGAAGTGACACCTCCCAAAGAAGATCAACCCAGGCTAACCTGTGTGAACACTTTTTGCAGCTACTCTAACCAGATCAAAAAAAGTATCCTTAGACATTGGAAGATCTTGAACATTGGGATTGAACCATTGCCTCGTCCGCTGTTTGCCCTCAAAAGGAGCGCAAACATAAAAGACCAGTTGGTACACATGCGACCTCTGACGAAGAGAACCCCCAGTCAAGATTCCCTGTGGGGCCTACCACCTATCAAGGGTCATTTCCTGTGTGGTTCCTGCGCTGTGTGCCCACAAACAAAACGCACAACTGAGATTGATATTGGTACAAACAATCCTTGGACACTATCTAGACACACTAACTGCAATAGTGACAAACTTATCTACATGATCCCCTGCCCATGTGGCCTTCGCTACGTGGGGATGACCACGCGTAAGATTAAGACACGGATACTTGAGCATAAAAGCACCATTCGCTGCAAAAAAAGATCCACGAAAATGACAAATCACTTCTTTTTTTTTTTTTATTAAAACAGTTTTATTGCAACGATTTGACACTGATATACACATCTAGACGCCTACAACCCTGGGGCCGGCGGCTTGGTGAACGGAGGCTTTTTCCACAGCTTTATTGCCAACAACCCATTGGGAAGGCAGCGTCATGCGCTAATGATCTACATTCCTAATATTCAATAGATATGCCTCATGTGCATCAGTATACTTAAAGGATTATGAAAAACAAACAAACAAAAATTCTTTAACATAGTTTGCTACTGTCAGGTATGCTAACATTCGTCATCTTATCCATGTCGCAACTCTTATCTTATACTTTTCCCCTCCTGCTAGTTGTCGCCTTGTCGGTCGATACCTCCTCTTGGGCCCAACTGACTGAGTGTAAATCTGAGAGCGTCCCTATTCCTAAAAATATCTGTGCATCCGCGTTTGTGTTGCCCTAGCAGCTCTCTACGGGACTGGAGTGTTCTCGTTGTCGCCTGCGCCTATCGGCGTCCCGTTGGATGGGTCCTCCCCTTTGTTGAGTAAATATGTGGTGTATAGCCCCCAGAAGTTCTTCGGCCTACTGCGGGGAGTGAGCAACTCACTGAAATTCTCCGATTGCGTGCAGCAATATAGCATATCATGTGACCACTGTTTGATCGTCGGGAGGGGGCCCCTCATCCAGCATATTGCTACTCTGCGCTTTGCCAATAAAAGTCCCATGTCCGCGAGCCTACGTGTCGCCTTTGGCAGTGGCTTGGAATATCCCAGTAGCGCCAGCGCAGGGTCTGGGGATATCTCCATTCCCACTATGGTGCTCAACTCGTGAAATATCTTTTCCCAAAAGGTAGCCACCCCCTGGCATCTCCACGCCAAATGCAGGAAGTCTGCTGTCTG
Source organism: Calotriton arnoldi (assembly GCA_963921515.1). Classification (NCBI taxonomy): domain Eukaryota; kingdom Metazoa; phylum Chordata; class Amphibia; order Caudata; family Salamandridae; genus Calotriton; species Calotriton arnoldi. The sequence goes on along the minus strand of CAWUFW010015855.1, from coordinate 109,253 downwards.
CTCCTGGCACCTGTCGCAGATTGCGTCCTCCCTCAACCCATATCTGTATAGTCTTTCCGGTGTGTAGTACACTCTGTTGATGTATTTAAAGTGGATAAGCCTATGTTTGCCGTGCAGTGATATATGTCTTGTGTTGGCGCAGCAGTAATACCACATCGTGTCGTCAATGGTCTTTTCTAAGTCTCTCTGCCAGGCCAGCCTTGCTTTAGTGTACTGATTTGCTCTGTGGGACAGCGCCAACTTGTATATATTCGAGACCATCTTACGGGGGGATTTAGCCTTAATAATGTACGACAGCTCTTGCACCTCCGGTGGTTCAGTCATATCTTCCCCCAGTTGCTGGTTGAGTGCCCTACGCGTTCTGTGGAACTGGAATCTGTGCAGTGGTGTGTCTGCATCTGTTTTGCCCTTGATCTCCTCCCACGACTTTGCGACCCCTCCGGTAAACAAGTCCCCCGTTTTCGTAATATTCAATGCACGTAGCGCTCGTATAACCCCTTTGTCCCTGCAGGGGGACAACCACATCGTCCACTCAATTGGCATCACCGGGGAGTATAGCAGCGCTCCAGTCTGCAGCTGCAACAAGCAGTGCCATGCGTGCCGTGTGGAGTTGAGGGAGTCCAGTATACCCGTTCTGCGGTCTACTGGTTCGAAGATCGTGGCTGGAAGAGGAAGAGGGTCAGCAACAAGCTTTTCAATACGGAGATACGGTGTGTCCGGCGCTCCGTGTATCCAGCTGTGAGCGTGTGCTCCTTGCGCCGCTCTATAATACAACTCCAGGTCTGGTGCGCCCAGTCCCCCCATGTGGTATGGCAAAGTGAGTACCCGCCACTGCACTCGTGCCTGCTTGCCCGCCCACGCCAGTCGTATCAGTAAAGAGTTTACTCTGGCAAAGAAGGATCGTGGCAGCACTATGGGGATATTAGCAAACAAAAACAAGAGTCTGGGGAGTATCACCATCTTCATTATGGAGACTCTGCCTATTAAAGATAATGGCAGTTTGATCCAGGTTTCAATGTCGTCCTCCAGTTTAGCAACTGCCGGGCCGTAGTTTTCTAGGAAGACAATCTCCGAGTCCGTGTGTAGTTTGACGCCCAAGTATCGAACCGAGTCCACAGACCATAGCAGGGGGAAGTCCATCTCGAACTGTGTCGTGACCGGGGTGAGCGGGAAGGCAACTGATTTCGCCCAATTGACTTTTAGACCAGAAAGTGCTCCGAAGTGGACCACTTCTCTAAGTACCGGGGATAGATTGTGTTCGGGTTCTCTTACGTACAACAACGTGTCATCAGCGTACGTAGACACCACTATATCATAGGTTGGGAAACGGACACCTCTGTGTCCGTGGTACTCACGAAGTGCGCATGCCAGTGGCTCAGCGATCAAGGCATATAACGTTGGGGACAGGGGGCATCCCTGCCTGGTTCCCCTGGCGATCGCTATGGGTTCCGTAACTAGGTTCCCCAGTCGGATGCGCGCTGTGGGGGCGTTATACAACACTCCAATTAGCTGTAGCAGGACTGTGCCAAATCCCATCCTTGTCAATACTTGCCGCATAAAGGGCCATTCTACCGAATCGAAGGCCTTTTCCATATCCAGGAAAACCGCTATTGCCTTAACATCTGGTTTAACATGTTGCATTGCTCCGAAAACTGTTCTCAGGTTATAGGTGAGGTTCCTTTCTGGAATAAATCCTGCCTGCTCCGGGGCTACCAGCTCCGGGGTCAGCAGTGTCAGGCGATTAGTCAGAATTTTGGCGAACAGCTTAGTGTCCACGTTTAAAAGTGAGAGCGGCCTGTAGGAGCCGCATTCCTCTGGGGGTTTTCCCTGCTTGGGGATCGGGACTATGATAGCTTCCCTCATAGTTAGGGGCATCTTGCCCGTAACGCATAGGTCATCGAACAATGCTGAGATATGTGGAAGCAGCATTTCCATAAAGGCCTTATAGAAGCCAACAGTTAGGCCATCCGTCCCTGGAGCGCTGGATGCTCTCATTCCTGCCAATGCCTCCAGTATTTCGTCTTTATCAATGGGATGCATCAGGAACTCCCTATGGTTGTCGGCTAGGCACGGCAGTTTGATATGCTCTAAATATGCGAGGATTTCATCGTCCATGTTCGAGGAGCGGGATGCGTATAGTTTTGCGTAATAGTTCTGAAACCCCTTCGCAATGTCTGCCTCTTCGGTCAATAGTTCGCCCTCTTCCGATCGGAGTTCAGTAATTGGGGTCCTGCTACGTTTTGCTTTCAACAAGTGTGCGAGTACTAATCCTGGCCTATCGCCCTCCCCGTAGGTACGCGCTGTGGCGTATTTGCCCAAGTGTTTCACTTCGCTATCTGCCGCTTCCTGATATTCAGCCAACAAGTCCCTAATTGCTCCTGTGACATCTTCTGTCCCTCCAGACATTTGTCGCGTCTCCAGCTCCCCAAGCTGTTGTTCTAGTGCCGCTAGCCTCCGCCGTAAGGATCGGAGAACCCCTGAGTGTTTAGCCATGGCAACTCCCCGAATGTACACTTTAAACGCTTCCCATAGTGTTTGTGGGCTGTCCACCGAACCTATGTTGGTGTCGAAGAAGGCGTCTATTGCCTCCGCTAGCTCAGTTTTAAAGAGGGGGTCAAGCAGTGAATACGGGGAAAGCGCCATGTAAAAGGTGGTATAGTTTTCTTGGGTGTTGCTAGTATCAGCAAGAGTGGTGAGTGATCTGACAGGGTGCGCGGTAGTATCTGGCAATCGCGGACCACGCCCATGAGGGACACGGAGGCTAGCCAGTAATCTATACGTGTGTGGAGATTATAGTAAGCGGAATAATGTGTGAAACCTCCCTGTTCTGGGTGACGTTCTCTCCATACATCCCCCATGTCTGTACTAATCATGATGCTTTCTAGGGTTCTTGCCGCTGCAGGCGGTTTCCTCGTCGGGCCACCAGATCGGTCCAGCTCTGGGTTTCTGACCAGATTAAAATCCCCGCCCCATATGACCTGTGCTCCCTCGCTGTCCCCTATCCTATGCGCCAGCTCCGCATAGAACTCCGGGCTGTCGTAATTCGGGCCATAGGCATTCACACTCAACAGCTCCAGACCCCTGCCCCGGCATCTGGATATCACATATCGGCCATCTCTGTCTGCTGCCAGCAGGTCTATCGTGTAATCAGATCTAGGATTAACCCAGGTCAGTACCCCACGTGCATGCGAAGTGAAGCCCGAGGCATTAACATTACCCAACAGTCCTCTGCTACGCAACATCGCGCTATGTGATGGGAGGTGCGTCTCCTGTAGTAGGGCCACATCTATATTATGTCTAGTTAGAAAATTCAGTACTTTCCGTAGTTTACGATAATCGTTGAGTCCTCTGACATTCCACGTCAACGCGCGGAGGGAGTCTATTGCCCTCGGAGCTGCCGCTCCGCTAGGTGTCGCCATTGTGCTTTACGAGTCTGCGAGTCTTTCCTGACCTATGTAGCAAGCGCGTGTAGCGTGTATCTAACATATACCGCACTAACTTCATTAAAACAAAACCCAACATGACTTTAACCCTGCTTCCCCCTCCCCCTCCCACAGCAGACCACCCACAACTCGGTCGCGCCACATCCCCCCAAAGTGCCCGCCCTCACCTCCCTGCCTCCCCCTCTGTGTCAAGTTCACAGTACTGGTGTGCGTCACACGTGGGCGGAGGTCGCTCTGCTAGCTATGTGCTATCAAATGGCGAGAGTCTCTCGTCCCTGCCTCCGCTCGCCGACTGAATTTGCACAGCCCCCACTCCGATGCACCGGTCGTGCACTTGTACTGGTGTCAATTCTAAAATAGCTAGCCCACTTGGGCTTCCAGTATGGTCCCGGCCCTACTAAAATAGTACCTCCCTAATTAACCTCCCAGTGTGTGCCATTCTGGAAACCGTTAAATCACCAATGCATTATCCCCATTGCTACCCCCCGGCCCACTGCGTCCGCTTGCTCCCCTGATACTTATCAGCTGGAAGTGCGTGCCGTGCCCTCAGTCCTGATCGTCGAGTGTTCCGCCTGCCGCCTCGTCCAGAAGCTGCCGCTCCGGGCTCTGGTGCTTCTCCTTGGCCCAGTCTTTCAACGCCTTCTGTAGCGCTTTCGGGTCCGTAAAGATGTGCGAGCGTCCTTGCTTATTCACCCTGAGTTTTGCTGGGTACAGCATGGCGTAGTCTAGGCCCAGATCTCGCAGCTGTTTTTTCATAGGGCCGAACTGTCTGCGTGCTTCCTGCACTCGAGCGGTGAAATCCGGGAATATTGATATCTTGGAGCCCTCAAATGCCAAATCTTGTTTTTCCCGTGCCTTCCGTAAGGCCGCGTCCCTGTCCCGGTAGTTGAGCAATTTTGCTATGATGGGGCGCGGTGGTGCTCCTGGAGGTGGACGCTGTCCCAGGGATCGGTGCGCTCTCTCCACCACGAACATATCCGAGAAGGCGCTTTCCCCAGAAGGCTCACTAATAGCTTCTCAACGAAGAGTTCCATGTTTCCTGTAGGGGTAGTCTCCGGAAGGCCGGTAATTCTTAGGTTGCATCGTCTCGAGCGTGCCTCCAAATCTTCCGTCTTGTCTTGCAAGACCCGCATGACTCTCCCAAGTTGTTTATGGTCCGAGTCCAGCGTAGTCTGCGCCTCCTCCACCTCCGTGAGTCTCCGGTCTGACATATCCAGTCTCTCCGCGTGTTTATCCAGGCGTTCCCCCATTCTGTCCATCCGGTATGAGAGGGCATCCATTTTAGTGCCTAGGGAGGTGATACCAGTCTGCAAGCTCTTTTCCATTGAGATCAGCATGCTCCGGATGTCTGAGTCGCCTTCCGCAGTTGTTGACGTCCTGGAGGCCTCTACTGTCGTATCGTCATGTGATTTGGAGCGTTTCTGTTCAAAGGAGATCTTCGGCTGCGTCCTGTCTGTTCTGCCCATAGTCTCTTCCGTGCGGGACTCGTCCGCCAAGGATCGCGTTTTGCCCCTCCCGGGCATACACCAGCTTGGGCCAGGCGGGGACCGCACCCCCAGACTACCACCGCTTTCTACGCGGTTGCGAGCAAGCTCGATATGCTCGGGAGGCCGATTTGAGCGCCCTGACTAATATCCAGGAGCCTCGCCCGCGTACAGTGTCAATCCCCCTGTTCTTTGGTTTACGTCCGACTGAGTTGCTGCTTGCCCCTTCGCTGTCTTCCAGCACACCCCTGCGGCACCCCTCCTGGGTCGCGCTCCGCAATTGTTACTCAGGCGCCTCTGGGTCAGTATGTTGTTGTGGCTGGACCTATCTCCAATCGCAGTAAGTATGATTGCCAAGCAAGGGTCCTCGCTCTTTTACCTGGATCTGTAGCTATTGTGCGTCCTCTGCAGTGTTCCCTGGGGTAGTCAGCTGTGGGTCACTCACCGGTGCGCAGGCATTCGCGTTGCAGCGCGCTGCTCTTTACGTGCTTTGGTGTCTGTCCCCATGTGCTGCCGTCCAGGATTTGGTGTCCCCCTGACGAAGGGGTCACAAAGCCGACACCGCTCCGAGCTGCAGTGGGGGCCCCGGCCGCCCAGCCACACCACGAGCCCTCCGCTCACCTCAGCTGCTCCGGGATCCCCGGCACCACTCAGTGCAGATTCCTCGTGCCTGTCTTCGTCCTCACAGCCGCAAATACTTTAGTGCCGGCCCCCTTTACTCAGCCTGAGGTCGCTATGTTTTCCCGCGGCATGTGTGTTCCAGCCGCCGTCGTTCCTCTGTGTGTCCGGCCTGCGTGTGCTGCAATCTCCCCAGCACTCCCGCAGCCCGCCAAGCCCGATGCCTGGGCCAGCAGGCGCTGGGCGGTGAAAGTCGCGTGTGCCGGTCTGAGCTTCCAGAGGGCCGCGGCACGTACACCTACGCAGCTCCGCCTCCCGCTTCACTCCGGGCCGAGGTCCCCAGGTCCAGCGGGTAATCTGCCGTCCGCAGCAATATCTCCTGAACGGGGCGCAGCGGAAGGGTCGGGAGGCGCCCCCCGCGTCGACGGTAGGCTCCGGTGTCAGTGCATCAACCAGGGAGCAGGTATGGTTGTGGAGTCTGTCGGATATTTTTCGGATTATGCGTCAGCGATATGGAGCTCAAGGCTCAAGCGGCCATCTTGGTCGCGAGCAAGCTCCGCCCCCCCGACAAATCACTTCTTAGATCTGAACCACAGTGGTGAGGATCTATGCTGGACAGTCCTAGAGCAACCGTGGATTCCAACACATGTCACAGATATATCCAAATTCCTGTTCAGACGAGAACAACGTTGGGTATACAAGCTCAAAAGCGACATGAACGGACTCAATGATGAGATTCCTTGGCTCGCTTTGTAAAGTTTCATGCCGATACTAGCTGTATAAGCAACCTATATCTGACCATACCTACTGCTAGGCGACAACTATACACAATTACATTTGGCATGATTCTATATTACGTCACACGAGAACAGCTGGTCACTTAAAAAGGTGAACTTATTTGCATGTCGCACACATAATAATGAGTTGGTCGAGAACTCATGGACACACACTATACTTAGTTATGAGACTCATTCCGCGAAGAACGCTGTACAATACTGGTTTTCACGTTCTTTCCTACAATAGCGAACTACCAGTCAACATTACGAGGTCGTATTCAGGCAATACAATTGTTATAGTAATTCGCTGTTAGACTATAATAATCTTAAGTCTAGGTCATACAAACGCCCCATGTATAATACGATAGGATTGTGTGTTGCGTGTCCTAAGGTTAGCTCACTCCAGCATTTGCGCAAAAAACTGGGTCTTTAAAGAAGTTTAACTTTATTAGAATAAAGAGTGGGAATAACACGTGCATTTTGCAAAATAAGTGAGCGTTTCCTCTGCTTGTTTGATGGTTAGATGTATCATCACTAGCGCAAATTTTTGAAGCTGTTTATATTTTTATTGACATTAGAAGCAGCACAGAAAAAGAGGTCTATTAGCGCACATGCGCATTAGACAGCGCCTGGACTCCAGCACGCATGCGCATAACATCTATGCGAGAATTCTGACAGGCTTCCACGCAAGCCACCTAGAGGTCCTCGCCCTACGCGAAGGGCTGACTATGCAATAATGACACTATTTTAGAGCCCCCGTGCCTCACCGTCGGTCACCTCCAGCCGCAGCTTCTGTACCGTGACGGGGTACCGACGGAGAGGTGAGTGTTACGCTGAAAGGCATCCGATGTTTTCTATTGATGCCACGCTCATAGTACTGGCTGTCTTTTCTCCTGATCGGTTTTTACGATAACTAAACCTAGAGATACAAGTAAGTGGTTAGCCTTTTCTGGCTGATGCTGACATACCTTCCTGCCGATATTTTGAAATTTCATAGCAAGCAGGACTGGTCCTCAGTCAGCTTGCATGACTTGATATTGACTTTAGCAGACAATTCTTGTAAAATTCCCTCGTTTACACATTTATGAAGACTAGGTTTTGTGAAAGCGGTGCTTACCTAAAACCTTGAGTAAAGCCCCTTTTTAATGGAATAATTTGTAACATGACCTGGTTGGAACCCGGAGATATTAGGATACTGTTGAATGCCCCTTTTAATACATTCCCATATACTTAACCCAGACCACTTGTGTTGGACTCACTGATACACAGAGCTTTACAGATCAGTGTCCACATTGAGTTGTCAGAATGTGTGACACATGATCTTATTTGTATCCTTCACAGAGTGGGCCCCCTTCCCTGAGCTGTTGCCAGGTAGAGGTGTGGCTATCTATCCTATACCCTAGGGTAAGTGATATGAATGTGTAATGAAGGAAATCCTTCTCATCATAAACATGTATAGGTAATCATACGCCTTCTTCAAGGATATATTGAATCCTTGTGAATGTACACGCACTGATACTTATGTTTGATTGATTTGTCGTATATGTCTCCCCAAACCCCCCTTTTTTGTCTCACATCTGCAGATAGTTCCAGCAAAACCCTAACAAACAATACATAGGATTGCTGGTTCTGTATATATCTATATATATTTCTTTATCTTTCACTTTATTAGCAGCAGCATTATTTCTCTAGGGGTCCTGAAGAAAGCCTAGATACTTACACAGATCACCTTGGCTGAAACATGTCGACCGTTTTCTAAACCTAGCAGTTTATAATATATACTGCTTGTTGCACTGCTTTTTATCCTACCAGTGCGAGCAAGTGAAGAAAGGTTTTGTTTTGTTCACACTAGGTAGTTTTAACTCACTATCACTATTCACGTATTTATTTTATTGCGCTGCGTCCTCACCCGACCACACCTCATACATATGGGATTTTAGCATCCTTAGTAGTGTCGCGCTACCTTCAAAACATCCCAGAGCTCCTTCCTCACATTGAGGAAGTTGTAGCCCTCAGTGGGACTAGGTGTTCCCACTGGGAGGAGAAACCCATATGATGAAGCATGCCACCATAGGTGGGTGAGGGTATTCGTCCTAAAAGGGATCTCTCCCCCGAGGAGATTTGATGAGACATATACCTGATAACTATCAGCTGGTTTTTGTGCGCACTCAGACCCAAGGTTAATTTGTGTCATAACTGTATTGGATAAGGGGATACTTTTCCTTGCAGGTCTTTAAACTTCCTCCCCTGGACCCTCTCCTCCTGTTCTTTGTTGTACTGCTCGGCTGATTATGCCTGATTGAGCCTGAGCCGCAAGCCGCGAGTTGCGAGCGAGATCAACCCTCTGCTCCGGGGCCCTGGAACCCGAGAGTCAGCTCATGCAACAACGCCACAATTCCAAGGCTCCCCCGCCCTGCCGGCAGCGCCCGCAGGACAACTACAGGTGGACTGCAGAGGACGGACAGCAGTTGGCTGGGTGAGGAATGGACTGTGTCAGGAGGAAAAGCAGCCAGAAGGCTAGGCCAGTGAGATTACTCTACTGAGACAGAAGTGGCCAGCATTAGGCCGGTGCGGCTTGTCTCTGCGAGGAACTCACCTCCCGCTCACCTTACAGCACCAGCCCTGCCCCGAAAGCCATAAGTAGAGCGTGCCTTACGCTCCCCTGTGCTCCCCGGCTCCTATAGCTCTGCTTCGTGAGCCCCCGGAGGCGAGTCACAGGAGGGAAAAGGGCACTACCTTGTGCACCCCTGGATCATCAATCCACGAACTAGAAGTTTGGATTGGTGCACTGGAACCTGTTCTGGAGGAGAGAAGGCCCGAAGAGGGTCAGTAGCGAGGTTGCAGTGGGGTCACACCCTGCAGTGCAGGCGTTCCCCCGGGTCGAGCACCTGACCACGGAGGCGACCCAGTCAGGGCTGGGTGTGGCTTGTGGTCAGGGTGAGTCTCCTGCCCCCGCTGTCACCTGCCCGCTCTCGCACCAGGAGTGCACCACATTGCAGGAAGAAGTGCAACGCCGACAAGGTCTATAGGTTGGTCTTCATCCTAAAACTCAGCAATTTGGAACAACAGGACCCCCGAAGTAATCCTGTGAGGATTCAAACCATCAACAAACTGACAATGTAAGAATCTAACTCGGACCTGTAGATTAATACTCAAATGTCATCAACCACACCCCAGAAGATTCCGGAAAATAAGTGCCTTTTATACACTTGGAAACTGGTTTATAAACTACCTTTTAAGCTACAGGACAAGAGCTGTCTTGAAAAATACAAACAAGTTAGTACACCACGGGGGCTGATAATGACTAAAAGGAGACTAGGGATTAAAAAAACTACCAGTAAAACCCACCCTACACGAGGGCCACCCAAAGACACACAAGTCCTGCGTGAGTCAACTCCCGTTGCACTGCCAACCCCCTACGTTAAATCAATCTGCAGGTACTTCACTCCAGCGTCCCCCCTGCTGAGAGCTCTTATGAAGCGGCAGTCGTGCAACAACTCTCCACTATCCGCACTGACTTCGGGAAAACAGGGAGACCAATTATTGCAATAACAAGTAGATGAAGAGGGACAGTAACAAATCTCCCACCACAGGCAGAATTTGGACTGTGGACTTTCCCCTTGTTCCCAGGCTGTCGGAATTGACTGGCCATCAAGACTAGGCTCCCCAGAGAAAGAGATAAGGCACGAACAACCCAAAGTTATAGAAATATTATTTGCACTGGTCTCCCCGAAAGGTATTATTAGCAATATAGAAGGACAAAGTGATGAACTTTCCCAGGGTCAAGGCAGCTGCCTCTATGGTGACCTGCTTCTACTACAAACCCTTCCAGCATCGCAGCCTTACAACTTCAGTCAGAATTCTCCCTTCCTGGGTTTGGGAAATAACAGCCCTGATGGGGATCCGGTCTGCTTCCATCTATCTGGCAAGACTAAGTATGCATCTCTACCCGGGTGTACTCAACAAAATTCCCTCCTAGCTTTGTTAAACACAACGCTGACGGCTGCAATTAATGCTCTCGCATGGCAGACGCAAAAAGTGGAAATTCAAATGGATACGATGCAGGCGACAGCAATTACCAGACCTGACATAGCAGTTAAAATAGACAAATTAGAGGGTAAATTAGACTCAATAAAGACCCAGCATTCGGTGAAGTGCCCATGTCTCCCTATAGTGGAGAAGCTTAGGGGCATATTAGCAAGACCCACGTTAAAATTATCGCCGTTTTAGCGGCAGGAAACTGCCGCTAAAACGGCGATAATGGGCTTGCTAATATGCGTTATGGAATTCCAATAGAAGCCCAGGTTAGATGTCCTGCACATCTAACATGGGCTTCTATTGGAATTCTATAACGCATATTAGCAAGCCCATTATCGCCGTTTTGGCGGCAGTTTTCTGCCGCTAAAACAGCGATAATTTTATCGCCGGTCTTGCTAATATGCCCCTTAGTTCTTTGACGGAAGTTCTTTCATTATTGGTAACAGAATTGAAACAAAGGCAACTGTCGAATACAGACCATCGGAGCCAATACATCGAGGTTAGGGTCCCAGTCCCGGAAGAAGAGAGCCCCATTACCACCATCATAAACATCTAAAGTGACAACACAGCGGGAGTAGATACCCCCCACCTTATCACAACTGGCAACATCGGGGATCTACAACCAAATCCAAAATGACCTGACTGCAACGGGCAAAACTTCATATAGCAGAAACGTGCCCACGGATCCGCTTGAAGAGACCACAGAGCCCTGTAAACTCCTATCCAAAAGAGCAATAAAACGCTTGAAGATGCAAGCAAAAAATACTAAATAGCACTGTTGTGCAAAGGCACTCCGACAGTGATTGAAGGCATCAGATAGCGGCAATTCCATCCATAAGGCAGGCCTAGACACTGCCGCCCAACCAAACGTACTTAGGCCACAGAATTTCTTTCCAATTGTCCAAATGGCGAGGCCCGCCGATAGTCCGGGCAATGACCAGCCAATAATGATGCCTGCAACGTAGCCACGTAGCCATTTATAAGACCATGTACTGGGGCTGGCTACTATGAGGAGGGGCAGACGCAAGCCTTACAGGAGTCCAATTACCTCAAACAAGCAGACAACAGGGGGGAGTAACGATATGGCGTAGCATTTAAATAGGCCGGATCTAACAGGGCTACCACCTATTATGGACAGTACAAGAATAACGTCACCCCAAATAATCAGAAATGGGCCATGGGGGACTGGACCACTGCATGCTCATACCAGCTGCAATATAATAAATAAACAAGCCTCAGAAACATATGCAGTCAACATAAGGATTGGGGATAAGGCATTAAAGGAAACCAGAGAATAATATCACAGTATTCACACCTGAATACATCTACCGGGGAAGCACAAATATATTAAAGAGGGCAAACATTTTACAAATTCTTCATTACATTCCACAGTTAACACACCTCAAGACAGAAGATCTAACACAAGTACAATTGAAGGCCCTGAGCAATAGCGCGACAACAGAATCAACAATAGTCACATGGGAAGCCAGCGCTTTAGCACAAATAATCATTGCAGAAAAGGTCCAATTTGCCAACAGGGAGATTCACATACAGGAACTCGAAGAGAAAAAATACCCACACATGCTACTGGGACAACCTAATGAAAAAACAACACAAACGCTTTACATCCTCAAATTCCATGATAGGACGCAGAATCACTGAAGGAGTAAAAGACGCACATCGTATAAATGATTGGAACTGGCTGGTGACGAACCTGGCAGGACCACAACCACATTGCTCCTAGCATAAAGAGATTAAATAGGCCAACGGGTAGAATGGACAAGGTTTTAAAAATAATATCCTGGAATGTGTACGGGCTTAAAACAATGCTAAATAACCGGACTACTTTAGAATTTCTACAAACAGGGGATCTACTTTGTCTCCAGGAAACTTGGTTATTGTCATCATTGTTAATCCCAGGCTTTGTGGAGTTTCAACGCCCAGCTAAAAAGTACAATTTGTTTGGAAGGCCATCCGGGAGTCTATCCATTTATGTAAGCCTCATCGCAACACTAAAGGCAGTAAAATCCCCCATGAGCACAGATATGTTACAGGCCGTGCACCTGCAAGGCCTGAAAATGAACAGACTCCCAACAGCGATTCTACTATTAAACGTGTACTTTAACTGCAAGGAAAGCCCTCGACACTGCAAGATAAGGGAACTGGTTGAAACATTAGAACACCTACGCAGTAATTATCCAAATTACGGGATAATAATGGCTGGTGATTTTAACACTCACAACCTGGCAACAATTAAAGAATCTAATCTACTTAGGGATCCAGCCGGTGACGTGCTAAATTCATTTTTAAATGCATATCGATTGAGGTCTGTACAAGATGTCATCCGTGCCAGAGTAAACCACACTACGCCCAGTCATAAATCAACTATTGACTACGTCTTCATGAGTAATGTTCTCCATGAACAAGTGATTGAGTTCTTAAAACCAGTGCTGCAGACCAGCAATCATCTTCCTCTGTTTACTGTAACATCCCTACAAGTACGCAGCCCTCAGTGTATAAATACCATGGGTTCCTTCAACAGGGAAGCAATTCACACATTATTGCAACAACTAAAGTGGAATAAAATTGATACATCAGGCTTGGCAGCTTGGAAAAACAACTAGCTGACAGCTAACAGCAACTGTACAGGGGAGAACATATTTCCAAAATGGCCAAGTATGGCGGCGGACTTGTACTATTTGGTGCTCGGCAAGTCACCTATCTCTTGGTAGGAGTCCAAAGAAATGGTGTGCTGCTGATGTCAACCTCATTGTACCAAGATATTGAAAAGTAAGAGAACACTGAGTCAGGCTAACCGCTATCATAAACGGTTTGGGATGAAGCGTCACATCGTAAGTGGATTTCAGCCTGAAACATGCATAAGAGAAATATATAGCATTTTACAAAACAACATGAAGAATCCCAATGGTTATAGTCTTTTAAATCTAAGCAGCCAATCTGAATTTTGACAATATATTAATATATTAATATTCTTGCAGAGCATGGCCCTGACTGAAGAAATGGAATTTCAAGTCATATATGGATCAACCATGTGAAAACATTGTACTGTAAGCCAACCACCAGAACCTGTACAGATAACCAACCAGTCTTAGCAAGTATCAGTCAACAGAATACTACTGGAACGAAAACCAGGGCAAGGCAAATAATCAGTGGAGATGTATGCAAACTCCCTTATGCGCACAATCGCTTGCTAACAAACTTAAAGAACATCAGAAGCAACAGAGACCCGGGCCCAAATGGTCTACTAGGGCAACTATTTAAATAACACTGTGATCTCTGGGTAACTATACTTACCCCGTTATACCAGTTTTGTATTTTTAGCACAACAATCCCTGAAGATTGGAAAGATTCCCTATTAGAACCAATACACAAAAAAAGGTGACACCACAGATCCTACCAACTACAGGATGTTAGCCTTGTTGGACATTGAGGAAAAGGCATACACAAGTCTCCTCTTACAGGAAATACAATACTGGGTCAGTGACGAAGGTATACTACCGGTGTACCAATCAGGTTTCAGGGCTGGAGCCTCAACACTGGTTAACATTTTATCCCTGGCTTCCCTAGTCGAACAGGCTACCCACACAAGACAGCGTCCTCTCTTCGCTTGTTTCGTGGATATTCTGCGGCATTTGACTGAGCCAACAGGAATTTACTCTTGCTAAAAATACAATACTGGGGGATCCCAAGTATGCTGCTGAATGCGATTATTGCACTCTATTCCAAAACCTGGGTACATCTTAAACTCACGCAGAACACAGTGACAAAGAAGGTGTTTACGGATCAAGGGCTTAAACAAGGCTGCGTATTGGAGCCCCTACTTTTTAATTTGTACACTGCAGATCTGGGCAATTCAATATCAACAGCAAACCTGCGTGCGCCAAAAATTTGCCGGTCTAGACTGTTTTTAATGCAGTACGCAGATGACATGGTCCTATAATACCACAAGAAGACGGGGTTGTAAAAAGCACTGGATGTACTAAGCATCTATAACAACGCCAATGAATTCGTGGCCAACGCCAATAAAACAAAGGTAGTGATCTTTGGAAGGTACGCCAACAAACTTAAACATCATTGGAGATTGAGAAACCTTAAAATTACCACCACATTCAGGTATAATTATCTGGGGGTCTGGTTTATGAGCAATGGCAAGCCCCCCCCCCAACACATTTTTTCCATAGAAGCAAAAGCCAAGGCTGTGACGTACGCCATGTGTAAACTTAACTCCAAATTGTACCGTCCATCCACTGAGGCAATCCGAAAGGTAATGAAAGCCGAGCTACTACCCTTAATTTCTTATGGGCAACTAGTCTTTCCTGGAGCACTAGTGAATACTATTGAGACGGCCCATTTCCTCACTTTTAAAAGGATCTTCTAAATTCCTGCCCATGCACGGAATGCCTTGGTACGGCTGGAGTTTGGTTTAAGCAAACAATCCTATGAAAATTGGGCATCTATCATTCAATACTACTGAGGAATCTGAGCAGCTCCTCCTAACACTATGAAAGCAATCCTAAAAGAACTCTTCAGAAAAGGCCAAAAACCCTGGTCAGATTTTTCATCAACTGCTTGCACTAAATTAAATCTTAATATGTCAAACTGGGGAAGTTTTATCCATCAACCGGGAATACTAAAAAAATACCAAGGAAACAAATAAGACTTTAATCTAGGCCAGCAGACCTGGGCCTAATCGAAACTCCTGAAAGCAATATCAGGGTCTTAATTGGCTTCTACAGGGACAAATCAAGCCAGCTGTATCTAAATTCTGCACTGAACAAATCAATTTTAAAACAGATCTTGTCAGTAAGACTCATGGTTTTGCCAATAAAAGACATAAACACCCGCTGGAAATCCCTTGAAAAGGTTACCTCTTGTAGACTGTGCCACCAGTATGTGGAAACTTTGGTCCACCTAGTTTGCATCTGCCCAAATTTGATGTATGCACGCTGCACTTTATTAAACCACCCTTTTTAAAGTACGGCACTTGCACTAACCCTGGGCGGAGTTCGCGGAGTTGCACTACGCGGAACACCGCGAAGTGCAAAAAAAACTCCATCGCACTACGCAGAGCTCCGCGAGTGGCGGAGTGCAATAGACAAATGCCGTTTGCGGTGATTGCACAGTGCCGGATGCTTGTCCACACTGTGCAATCATTGCGAACGGCACCATGCACAGTGCAAGCGGTCCCCGCTTTCTTTTTCTGCCGCTCGAGTAGATTTTTACTCGAGCGGCAGCTTTCTCAACGCGAACGGGCAGTTTCTCAACGCGAGGTGTCGCGAGCATACGCGACCACTCGCAATGAGAAACCTGACCCCCCCGTGTTGAGAAATCTCGCCGGGATGTTGATTTTCCACGCTCGCGCTCGCCAACTTGATGTTGACGATCGCGAACGAGGAAAAATCTCGCCAGGAGGTTGATTTTCCTCGCTCGTAGTCGCCAACTTGACGTTGACGAACGCGAGCGAGGAAAAAAACTCTGCTCCGCTACGCGACGCAGAGTTTTTCGGAACTCCGCGATCTCCGCGTAACGCGGAGTGCAGAAAACTCCGCGAGCGGAGCAGAGTTCACAGCCCAGGGTTAACTTGCACTAGCTCAGATGCAATGGAACTTCTTTTTAATTTGGAGATTCCAATGGAACTGGCAAGGCTAGCAAAATTTGCACGACAACTCCAAAGACTTCTAAGGGAAAGCCAAGCCTTGCGCCAAAGGCACACTGAAAAAAGTTACATTTTGTGGAATATATATCCAATTTTAAGGGTTTTTATCTTTTCCTTGTATTTGTATTATTCTGAAACCAACTAATGAAATGGTATGTTGATGTTTTAAGTAAGATCAAATAAGGGCCTTTGAAAGGACATACTGTGTACGATTTTTATAACAATTTTTATTAATTGAAACAAATCAAATTCATTCATTCATTCATTCATTCTTTCAAGCTGGTTTGTTTTTGTGCACTTCACAATGGTATTTCCTCCCGTCTGACGGGAATTTTATCCATGACTGCATTGATGGTTTGTGGACTAATTCCAGGAGTAGCCAATTGTGATTCTGCAGCTTGAGAGGTACACATGATTGTGACCATAAATAAGAATTCATCCTCCAAAGAATAATTCTTTAGCATGAGTGAGCTTTTTAGAAGTCTGAAGGTGGAGGTTGTCACACTGCAGAAACAAGAAATTTGCATGTATTGTTGGGAAGTGCATTTTTTATTGGGATTTGGTTTTGTGTTGTCCGTTTTGGATGTTTTCCACACAATAATAAGACCTCATTTATACTATATCAGATATATGATATCTTGGTTCACAGTAGGCCTTCAATGTACCACAGAGGTGACAACAGTAGATGTTAGAGGTGCTACCTTTTCTCTAACTTTTCTTCTTTAATGTTATTTTATCCTTATCTTTGTGGTGACACAGTCTTGCTTGTGATGGCATGGTGTCGTTACTCTACTGCAGACCAAGTATAGGGTCTGTAGCACTTGAGTCATCTATAGAACAGCCCAGATTAACTGAGATTATTTAAAAAGTGATTTACCCATGTTTGTTCTGACTGGTCGATCGTAATATTTTTTATGCATTACCCCACTCTGGCCACCTTTAGAAGTATTGTCAAATAGTGTGGTCCTGAAGAAGGTGTTTGGACAAAAGCAATTTCAACACCGAAACGTGTGTTGACCGTTTTTAAAGGGGTCTCAGCCCACAACATCTCAGCGGTTAAAAGAGAAACACCTTCCCCATTGTTTTATCGCTATGTGTATGTGTGTTTGTGCTGAGATGTGATGTATAAGGAGTGTATGATAGGTATGTTTGTCATATGTATGAATGAGTGCAGGATGGGGGTTCTTAGCATCATCTTTTGTTTATTTTGTATACTTTGTGTCAAATAAGTGTTATATGTTGATGTAATTATACAACAAATATTGCAATATCAACCAATATATGAAAGCAATACAATTATTGATGATAACAAGTTGAACTAAAGAATGTCTAAAAAATGTTAAATAAAAATCTTTTTTTACAAAGTGTGTTCATTGTATAGTGTTTCCTAGGTCAGAACATAGAGTACTAATAAGACATAAAAGAAGCAATACAGGTCAAGGGGCTTTCTTTCTCTTGGCCTTGCAGCATTTATTGCCATTGTTCGCATGACAAACTGTGTTAAAAATCTATATGTTTTAACCAGATCTGTGTTAAATGTATGTAGTTCTGGAGCTCTCTGATTATCTGTATCTGGATATATAGTGTACCTGGCTAAGACTGGCCATGCTGCTCCCTCATTGTTAAGGGGACCTAGTCTAACGTTGTAGTATGTATGTGGTAGAATGCCTTCAAACCAATTTTGGTGTTCTTGGTAAGTTAATGGTATTTCTAGAGCTTCATAAGCTGTGTTGTTATTAGGAACTGTATCTGCAGTGCATGTGTGAAACAGTCTTGAAGTTGTATTTGCTGCTCAGAATGTAACCCATGAATAGCATACCTCTGTCCTGTATGCTTCATGGGCCTCAACCACAAAGGCAATGTCTCCACCTGTCAGGGGCAGACCATGTGGTAACAGAATTTGAGTAACCGCACGTCTTCAGTTAGCTGGTATGTTAACTGGTGGGTCGTCTTCAGACATTTAAATATATGGAATCAGAGAGAGTACCTCTATGGTGAGATTCTTAAAAAAGGTTCAAGCTTGAATAACCTACAATCAATGCATAGGGGTTACCTACTCAGCTGAGGAGGATATTTTCCCTATCACCAAGGACGTCTCCTGTTAGTAGGTGAATAGGGGTCTTTGGGTACACAAAAGAAAAACATGTGATCCATTAAATAAGAACCCAACCTAGAACGTTGGCGGCGCCATGTCATATGGCTTATACTTTTTCAAGTAAAAACTGTGCGTTTGTTGTGCAACACAGACGTTCGACTAGTGCAAGACTGATTCTGGGCACCCCTCATGATATGTTGGCTTTTATAGTCCTGCTAGCTCACAGCGCACCATCTGTACCTCTAACATTACATGGTAACTAATGGATGTGCAACCTCAGAACATGACAACCCTTTACTCCCCAAGGAAATCGTAGTAACAGAGCTAGAACGCTTTTGCTCACCCACTTATGCAAACCCAAAGAGATACACAAGAAATACACAGGGAAGCGTTTCAATATTTATTGAAGCATTGTGATTCTTGAGTAAAATACTTGTGCTGCAATGATTTATTGATGGAAACATAATAATGTGATTAACATTACGAGAATAGTGAAGAAGATGAGCAATTCAACCATTTTGCTGGTTACAGAAAACTATATGCTTGCATACAAGTACTGTAATATAGTGTACTCCTACCTAGCGCATTCTACGCTATCGGGTCTAAGGTGAGTGGATCTGCCATATCCCTGTCGTGTGGTCTAACTCCCCATTACCTGTGGGTAAGTGTCAGCATGCTGTCAGTCTTGTTGTAGAGTTGGACAGCATCCTCGCATGAGGTGGCAGGAATCAGCTAAGCTGGAATGCTGGCAGGGACCGACCTATCAGTGCCAGCGAAATGCTCCTCTGAATAAACAAAGGTTTGTTTTCATATATATAATAACATCCTCCATATCACCATGCTGAAGCCCCAGTCAGGCCGCTATTGTTTATTCTATTGTGATA
Source organism: Calotriton arnoldi (assembly GCA_963921515.1). Classification (NCBI taxonomy): domain Eukaryota; kingdom Metazoa; phylum Chordata; class Amphibia; order Caudata; family Salamandridae; genus Calotriton; species Calotriton arnoldi. The sequence continues at coordinate 90,238 of CAWUFW010015855.1, read as the reverse complement.
GCTCTGTCGCCGAGCGGCCAAAAAAAGATAACAACATCTAGCGTTGAACTTAGTCCTTGTACAGAATGTTCCAAGGCGTTCTGATACATAAGATGTGGTATTGTAAGCAAACTGAGTTCGAGGAATGTTATCCTGTGTGTGCACACAAATTAATATGTGCCACATGTCATCGTGTTTAGGGAGAGCAGGGAACTTAAGAACGTTAGCATGTAAAGATGGTGTTTCTTAACCGGATCTAATACCTCCATGTGACAGCAGTGCCATCCCAGCATCAGACTGGTTGGGCAAACATTCTGAATTATAATTACAATTTTCCAATACCAATTATCTTTCTTTTCAAAGCCTTCATGATTATATAACCTACTTAGCAGCTGCCAGTTTTGATTTGCGTCGGATTGAAAGAATGTGATTTTTAACTACTTTACCAATTCCTCTATAGTTAATATTCATATCAGGGCTCTTGAAACAAATGAAGAGACGAAGTTAGTATTCCGAAGAGAAATACAACTAGTGATGAGTAGAATACTTCAGTGAGTCTCAGCCACTGGTAATTACTCTGGTGTGCAATCTAGCGTTCGAGGTTATTTCCACCAGTGAGACTCTCTGAGTCGTCATGTGTCCCGCAGCTCGCTGTGCCCTGGCACTGCAGCGGTGCCCCACTGATAAGGCCCTGCAAAACTCAGACCGATCAAGGTTGCTTGTGTTCCAGTTCAGGGGAGACGTGGGTACATGGCCTATCCGTTTAGGCTGGACTGTTCCCTCTGGAGCAGGACCAAAGCTGATTTGCATATCCCAGCTTATGGTGTGACTGAACATAAAAACAAAATCGATGGACTGGAATGTGACCAAGAGTACATTAAACTGAGATTCATTCAAGAATTCTCCCATCATTGTTTTGTTTTTATTCTTTGGTCGATGATTAACTTACTTTCCAGAATATGAAGGGAAATGGTCACTCTTAGATTTAGTTGAGGTGTCGAGAAAGGCTTCTCCGCGAGAAAAGTGTCTATTTGCACAGAGGGGTCCATTCCACTGGGCGTAATTTTACGCTATATAGAATTAAATAGGAGCCCGGCAGGATGTCACATGCCATTGCCAGTAGTATGTCTGGAACCTGCGCCTGGAGAAGCATCCCAGCCGTACTACCTACTGGGAATGTATATGAATTGCAAATAGTAGTACATCTGCTCCAGTACATAGGCGTTCTTATACAAGTGCAGAATTACTACTCTCCATGTGAAATGACCTCTCAATATTTGTTCACCTGGCAACTGCAGTTCGTTGATGACGTATGAGTAACGATTGTGTGGGTAAGTCTGTTATTTGGTGGATGACTTAGTTGATAGAAGGGTGGATGAGTGGATGAATGGACTGCACGACAAGAGAGCATGTAAAGGGCAAACGAAGAAAAGGGAGAATGGACAACAGAAGGTAAGATCTGTCAGACCTAAAAGGCCAAAAGTCACCTCTCTCTCTCCAACCAATGCCTGATCAGGAATCTCAAAATGGATCACCCAGTGTAGCAACCAACTAAGTGGACTGTGGTCATGAAATATCATAAGGGACATGCAGAGCTGTTCAAGGCTACCAGCCCACTGAAAACCATGACCTGCATGCCTTTCTCTCACACATCTTCATCCACCCCTCTGCTAAGTCCTGCGTCCTATAAAAAGATAACCAGACTTCGGTGGTCATCATGCATTATGGAAACACTTCCCTCACAAGAACAAAACAAAGACAACATCCTTTCAACCACACACCCTACACGGTACCATGCTATTGATATAGGGAGATGCCTTAATGTCCCACATAGGCTTTATTTAAATGTTAGAATACAATACAATAAAATCAATGAACCATATAAGATTTCACTCTAAATCCCTTACTGGGTCTGACCCATCAAATCTGTCGCATGAACATATTCCCCACAATATGCATCATGCGCACCCGGGCTTATCGCACCAACATGTGAATAATGGCGATGCAGTGCAATCGTCATCAATTATACATGCACTACAACTGCACTGCAAAGAGTGACTTCCTATCACCATTATGCAGGAGCCAGTGATACTGCAGGTGCATATGTTGCATTTCCTGGTTGCAGTCTGCAGCTGGCAGACCTGTGCAACACTGCCACCTACAGGCTAGGAGACACAAGATTCAAGCCAGGAATGCCCAGCTTGGCTGACTTCTGCCGTCCGTGGGACAAACAGCGGGCGGAACTATCGGGCACATGCATCAATGTAGGCTTTTGCGATTCCTTAATTGCGATTATTAAGGAATCGCAATTAAGGAATTGCAAAAGCCTATGCATGAAGGAATCGCTATAAAATTAGCGATTCCCAAACATTCCTTAATTGGGACTCGCAAATTGAGAGTCGCAATTAAGGAATGCCTTCCCATTCATTCCTATGGGCCTACAGGCCCATAGGAATGAATGGGAGATTACATGCGCAATTTGCGAGTACCAATAGGTACTCGCAAATTGCGCATGCTATTCAAGTGCAAGGGTGTCAAAGGACACCCTGTTGCACCCCTGAAATTTCTCTGTGCACACATGTTGCGCACACACATGTGTAACCTACAACTTTGAAAAATGCACTTTAGTGCATTTTTCAAAGTTTTTGCAAATTACCATCAAGACCAACTTGATGGTAATTTGCGCCGCCTAGTAGCGAAATCGCTATTCTAAAGTGGTTCTTGCATTGCATTTAAGGAATCGCAAATTGCGATTCCTTAAATGCAATCGCAATTTGAAAAATCGCAATTAATTGCGAATTCTCAAATTGCGAGTGCCTTGAACCTTGATGCATCGCAAATGCCCTTTTTGCGGGCGCAAACGGCCGATTCTTGCGAATTGCACCGTTTGCGCTCGCAAAAATGGTTGATGCATGTGCCTGTATGTATCCTTAGGTGACTTCTGATAGGTTTGTCAAGAGAAGATGCTTCTGATGTTTTTTGAGTCAGAGAAAATACAGGCCTATATAATGCTAATGGGACTTGGCTCAAATTGGTTCTTTAAAAGGTACCTGTGCTCGGGCATAAATAACTATTAGGAAGGCGATCCTAATGTTCCACAGGGAAAGCTGGGCATGCTTAATATAACAAAACATAATGTCAAAGGACAAAGACGTATTAGTGTGATGGAGGGTGAACTATGTCTGAACTATTGTCTAAACAAATTATTCTAATTGTAATTAAAACAAAAAAGAACTCAAAATTATGTAACGGCCATTGTATTGGGAAACAATCCTGTGCAGTTTAGAACATTATACAGCCTTTTTATTGTGCCAAATTAATTTTGCCCTTACTTTTTATTGTGCCAAATTAATTTTGTCCTTGCTTTATGCATTGCAATTCAATTTGGAGAATGGAAATTAATGCCATATCTCTATAGCTTATTGCACTGTGGTGAAATGTGTGGGGGTGAAATGTGCATGGGTGTGACAACCAAAGGTCGTTACACAATGACCTACTGTATTAGCATTTTTTTATGCCATATAGGTTGTTTCATGTTCAAGGACATTAATATTCTTAAGGGGTTATTGATACTTGTTTCTTGTTTCAGTAAATTGGGCACTGAGGAAACGGTTTGGAGGGTCCCAGGGCCAGCAGGAGTTACTGGGCTCCAAATGTGTCTTTCACCTCAGATGTCCTGCGGCCAGCCTACTGTGAACTCAAATCCTGAGCTGCGGTACACCCCTTTAGCAATTGACTATCAGGGCAGCGAAGCAGAGGAATCCAAGGCTTATATAGGGAGGTAGTGTGGGGTCGAGACTCAGAAATCAGCACCGAATACATTTAAGCCCAAGCCGTGTTTTTCTTATAAAACTAAAAGGTACTTTCTTCTATCCACAATGAATCACTAATCGTTCAGCAATGCAGATAGAGATAGCACAATTTAATGAGGGCAATCAGAAGTCTGTGGTTAACGGTAGTGGTGTAATCCTGATAGTTGCAGGAACCCCATCCTCCGTGTAACACACCGTTCTCTCCAAATCACTTCCAATGCGTATTAGAGCTGCTCCCAGTGCACTCTGGGACTTGTAATCCAGGCAGTACCCCCTTAGGCAATAGGGCCCACTTCCTTGTTAGAGACATAGCTGGCTTTGCACACATGTTTACAGTTCTTCCCGCACAACTCCTTATTTTTCCAGGTAGCTGAGCTGTGGGTCACTTTTACAGTGAGCGGCGGCTTCTCCGCTATGGCGGAGATGCGTCGCCCCTCCTGCCAGCAGCCAAAAAATGAAAAATAAAATGATAATGAACGTGTGTTTATTATCATTTTATTTTTCTCCTTAGCGTCACCTAGGGGGCAGGGCCATGGGAATGACAGACAGAGGGGGATTGGTAGGTGCACTGGTTGTCAGTGCACATGATGGTATGGCTGGCCGCCCCACCGCCATGCGCACTGAAGCTCTCTCCAACCCAGCTGCGTTGCTGGGTTGGAGAGAGCAGTCTCTCGAGGAGTGCAAATTTTCGGCGCTCAGGCCAATCCTGAGGCTGCTTTCATGCAGCGTCAGGATTCGCCCAGGGGATTCTCAGAGTCTGTGCCTGCAGTACACTGTGACGGAACCAGAGAGGAGCAACAGAGCGTTGAACACGTAAGTTCTTTTATTATTATTTTTTTATGTTGTCCATCCCTGGTCCCCCCTCTCCCTCCGCCCTGCCACTTTGCCCAGACACCGGCCGCTACTGACAGTGAGTCCATGTTGTAGGGGTACCTCTTATACCCCTAACTCCTTGCTAAGTGCTTTGCACCCATGTTTACAGTCCTTCTTACAGAGCTCCTTATTTCTCCAGGCAAGTGGGCTGTGGGTCACATTTCTAGGCAGCTCCTTTCTGTAAGGATATCTCTAATACCACTTTCTCCTCAGTGATAAGTCCTTCCTTAAAGGTTCTTCCCAAGCAGCATGGGCAGCAGGATTGTAGCAGGACTTCAGTTATATTACTGATGTGACAAGAGGGCTGGCTGCCACAAACACAAGACTTGAAGCTCAAAAATCTTCCCCAACACACTGTGTCAGTTCTCTGAAACACTGACTTGGGGAATGTACCTCATATTTATACGTGGCTAACAGAGTACACTCTGTACGAATCTACCCCACATTTATACTTGGGTAGTGACAACACCAGGTCGAACTAGAAGTCATGGGCAACCATGGACTTAGCGAAATGAGCGAGAATGGTGAAAGGCTTGCAGATCTCTGCACCCTGAATAGTCTGGTGATATGCAGCAGTGTATTCTCACACACAAGAATACACACAGCAACATGGGTGTCATTAGACTATCTGCAGAGAATCACACATCTGTATTGCCAAGAGGTCTTTCAGGATGCAAGAATGATGAGAGGCGTATACGTGGTGTCAGACCATTACCTTGTCATGGGCAGGCTGAAGCTAAAGCGGAAGAAAGCATGGATGGAACCGACAAATGAATGCACCTGCTATAATACCACCCACCTCAAAGATGCACAAAAACTGAGTGTATATTCAGTCACCCTCTGCATAAACTTTCAAGTCCTGCAAGAGCTAGAGAATGACAGAGAGCTAGTAGAAAGTCAGTGGGAGAAGATCAAAGAAATAGTGACATCAACCTCCCAAGAAGAACTGGGTCCCTAGAAACACCAGCATAAAGAGTGGATCTCCCCTGAAATGCGTCGCAAAATCCAAGATTGAAAATAAAAGAAAGCTGCAGTCAACCCCAGCCGAGCAAGAGCAGGAAAAGCAAAAGCTCATGGCGAGTACACCAAAACCAACAAGAAAGCAAAGAGAAGCTTAAGAGGAGACGAGCAAAGATTCATCAATGGTCTTGCCACAGAAGCCCAGGAGGCAGCAAACCATGGAAACTTGAAAGAACTCTGATATAACAAGGAAACTCCCCGCCAGATACAGCAAGCCAGAAAGACCTGTTAAAGACAAAAGTAGCAAGATAATCATGGGTAACGAAGGCCAACAACGTAGATGGGTGGAGCACTTTGAAGAACTGCTGAACCTGCTTGTGCCACAGTCTGTACCAGACATACAGCCAGCCGACAAGTTCTTGCCAATCAACTGCAGCAGACCAACCAAGGAAGAAATACTGCAAGCCATGAAACATCTGAGAAATGGAAAGGCAGCAGGACCTGTTAACATTGCTGCAGGGGCACTGAAGGCAGTCATTGAAACTTCCGTAGAGATTCCCTACCCCAAGTTTGGAAGGATCTGGGAAGAGGAATATGTGCCATTAGACTGGAAGGAGGGATATCTCTTCAAGAACCCCAAGAAAGCTGGCCTGAGTAACTGCGGAAACTACAGAGGGATAACTCTTCGATCAACTCCATGCAAAGTTTTCAACAGAGTCATCCTGAACAGAATGAAGGAAGAAATCGACACTCAGTTGTGAGATCAGTAAGCTGGCTTCCCCAAAGATAGATCCTGAACAGACCGGATTGCAATACTGCGCATCACCATTGAGCAGCGGATGTAATGAAACTCCCCCCTCTATGTCAACTTAATCGACTATGAGAAGGCATTTGACAGAGTGGACAGAGAGTCTCTTTGGAAACTGCTCTGCCACTACAGTATAGGTGGCATAAAGACCGTGTCAAAAAGCTTATGTGCTCAAGAATTTATTTTGAATGTAGTAAACCAGGTGGAAACTAAGATGGGTTCCTGCCACAAAAGACCGTGTCAGAAGCTCATGTGGTCATCAATCAATCAATCAGGTATTTATAGAGCGCGACTACTCACCCGTAAGGGTTTCAAGGCGCTGGGGAGGGGGGGCACAGGTTCCATTCCATCAAGGAGGTCTATCGAAGAGCCAAGTTTTGAGGTTCTTTTTGAAGATGGGAAGTGATGTTGTCTGTCTGAGGTAGATCGGTAGGGCGTTCCAGGCTCTGGCCGCGAGGAAGGAGAAGGCACGGGGACCACGGCGTGGGAGAGCTGGGTTGATCGTAGGGTCCTTTGGGGTGCGTGGAAAGCGAGGCGGCTGTTCAGGTACGCTGGTCCGGCATTGTGGAGGGCTTCTTGTGCATGGGTGAGGATCTTGAAGGTGATTCTAGCCTCGATGGGGAGCCAGTAGAGTGTGCGCAGGTGCTGGGAGATATGGCAGTGTCTTGGTAGGTTGAGGACCAGTCTTGTGGCGGCATTCTGGATGTTTTGCAGCTTGCAGGTGAGGTTTTTGTTTATTCCGGCGTAGAGTGCGTTGCTGTAGTCAAGTCTGCTGGTGACGAGGGCGTGAGTGACGGTCTTTCTGTGCTCGAGGGGGATCCATTTGAAGGTCTTACGTAGGAGGCGGAGGGTGTGGAAGCAGGAGGATGCGACGGAGTTGATCTGGCGGTCCATTTTGAGCTCGGAGTCCAGGATGATTCCAAGGTTGCGTGCGTGGTCCGTGGGGGTGGGCGGGCTTCCGAGGGCGGTGGGCCACCAGGTGTCGTCCCAGGCGTCGGGGTGTGGGCCCATGATGAGTACTTCTGTTTTGTCCGTGTTGAGTTGTAGGCAGCTGTTTTGTATCCATTTGGCGACTTCTTCCAAGCCTTCTTGAAAGTTGTGTTTGGCTGGGCTGGGTTCATTGGATAGGGAGAGGATGAGTTGGGTGTCGTCTGCGTAGGAGACAATGTTGAGTCTATGGGTTCTGACGATGGGGGCGAGCGGAGCTTGTAGACGTTGAAGAGCGTGGGGCTGAGGGAGGAATGAGCGGATCCAGTTGAGGGCATTGTCCCGGATCCTTGCTTCGTGGAGTCTGCGTACTAGGGTGCGGTGAGAGACAGTGTCGAAGGCGGCTGAAAGGTCGAGGAGGATGAGGGCTACTGTCTCTCCTCTGTCCAGGAGGGAGCGGATGTCGTCTGTTGCTGCGAGGAGGGCGGTTTCTGTACTGTGGTTTTTTCTGAAGCCGGATTGGGAGGAGTTGAGGATGTTGTGTTCTTCGATGAAGGTGGTGAGTTGACTGTTGACGGCTTTCTAAATGACTTTCGCTGGGAACGGGAGCAGGGAGATGGGTCTGTAGTTTTTGAGGTCGGTGGGATCCGCCGAGGGCTTCTTCAGGAGGGGGTTGATCTCGGCGTGTTTCCAGTCATCGGGGAAGGAGGCGTTCGCCTGGGAGCGGTTGATGGTGTGTCGGAGCATGGGTGCGATGGTGTCGGCGGCTCTGTTGAAGATGTGGTGGGGGCAGGGGTCCGTGGGGGCCCCGGAGTGGATTGACTTCATCGTCTTCAGTGTGTCTTCGGTGGTGAGGGGTGTCCAGCTGTCAATCATTGGCTTCAGGGTGTCAGGGGCGTGTGGTGAGGGTTCGGTGTGTTGGCTGTCTTCGTCGAAGTTGTCGTACATGTTCTTGATTTTGTGGTGGAAGAAGGTGCTGAGTTTGTTGCAGAGGTCTTGTGAGGGAGGGATGTCAGTAGATTCGCTGGTCGGTTGGGCGAACTCTTTGATGATGCTGAAGAGCTCTTTGCTGTTGTGCGCATGTGTGGAGATTCTGTCTTTGATCGCTGTTTTCCATGTTATTCTGATGAGTTGGTGGTGGGCGTTGGTGGCGGCTCTGAAGTTGTTGTGGGCTTCTGTGGATTTGGAGTTCCTCCAGGCCTTTTCGAGGCGGCGGCATGTGCGTCTGGACTCTCGAAGTTCGGTGGTAAACCATCTTGCTTTCTTGGCGTGTGTGTTGTTGTTCTTCTTGAGGGGGGATATGGTGTTGGCGTTGTTGGAGATCCATCTGTGCAGAGTTCGGGCTGCGGTGTTGGAGTCGTCGTCTTCCGCGGTGGTTGGGGTGGTGTTGCCGAGTGAGGAGGTGAGCTGGTCGTCGTGATTTTGGTCCAGTTTCTTCATGGGAGCAGGTGCTGATGTCTGTGGATGGTGGGTGTTCTGAAGGTGAAGTGGATGCAGCGATGGTCTGTCCACGGGAGTTCGGTGGTGTGACTGAAGGTGATGGAGTTTCCTGTTGTGAAGAGGGGGTCGAGGGTGTGTCCTGTTGAGTGCGTGGGTTCGGTCACGATCTGGCGGAGTCCAATGTTGTGGAGGTTGTCCAGGAGGGATGTGGTGTTGGGGTCTAGCTGGTTGTCGAGGTGAAAGTTGAGATCTCCCAGTAAGGTGTAATTGGTGGATGCGATGGCTTGCGGGGAGATGATGTCCGTGATGGAGATGGTGAAGGTTCCAGGGGGGTGGTAGACGAGAGTTCCTCGGAGGGTGGTGGTCGGGCTGGCCTGTATCTTGAAGTGTAGGTGTTCCATCAGGTCTGTGGGCTAGTCGGGGAGTGTGTTCATCCGGAGGGTGGATTTGTGGACAATGGCGATTCCTCCTCCGGGGCGGCTGGGGCGGTCCTTTCAGGAGATTTTGTATCCTTGGGGAATGGCGATGGCGATGTCCGGTCCTGAGGTGGCGTTGGTCCAGGTTTCGGTGAAGAATGCGATGTCCGGGGTGGTGCTGTCGAGGAGGTCCCAGATTTCGGTGGCGTGTTTGTGGAGGGATCGGACGTTGAGGAGGATGCATTGCAGGGTCTTTGGTTCGGTTGTGTTCTTGCGAGCGGGTAGCGCTGGATCCTTGGTTTTGGCGGTACTGCAGGAGTGGCGGCAGCGCTGACAGCTGAAGGGTCCGTGGGTGTCGGCTAGTGATGCTAGCTTGCAATTGTTGTTGCATCCTGGGTTGAGTGCGTTGAGTGCCGCTGGGTTGTAGCGTTGGCGGTTCGGAGATCCAGGGTTCCTGGCGCTGGTCGCGGACAAGTCGTGGACGGGCGCAGGCGGGCTTGCCTTTGACGCGCCAGCGGCGCGGCCGCTGCGCGCGGCCGCCATTAAGTAGGGTTCGGGGAGGGCTGGACAGCTGGGAGGCGGGAGCGGGGAGGGGAACTGGTTCGTGCTGCTCGTACTGCGGGGGAGGGGCCGCGGGGGCAGCAGCGGCAGGGAAAGCGGGAATAAGGAGGCAAAGGTGAGGAAAAGGGGGTAAAAAAGGGAAAAAGGAGGCAAAAAGTGAGGGAAAGGGGGTAAAAAAGGGAAAAGGAATAAAGGGTGAAAGCGGAGCAGAAGGAGAGAAAAGTGAAAAAAAACGAGTGAAGGGTGAAGAAGCTAAAGGGTGAAAACGGGTGAAAAACGGAGCGGACAGAAGAGAATGAAGGGGGCAGACAGACAGAGGATGAAGGGGGCAGAAGCAGAGAAAAGTGAAAAACGAGTGAAGCGTGAAGAGGCTAAAGGGTGAAAAACGGGTGAAAAACGGAGCGGACAGGAGAGGGTGAAGGGGGCAGACAGACAGAGGATGAAGGGGGCAGAAGCAGAGAAATGTGAAAAACGAGTGAAGGGTGAAGGGGCTAAAGGGTGAAAAACGGGTGAAAAACGGAGCGGACAGGAGAGGACGAAGGGGGCAGACAGCAGAGCGAGAGAAGTAGTCAGAGGTCCACTGGACCACCAGGGATGAGGCGCAGGTATAACCTGCGGGTGGAGTAGGGCATTGAACACCAACACTACAGGAGTGCAGGGGCTCAGGAGAGGCCTCACTTAATGGTGGAGCTGCGAGGGTGGGAGAGCAATTTCACTGACAAAGAGTCAGTAGTCTTGCTCGCCTGTCCCCGCAGCGGCTGCCATTAAGTAGGGGTCGGGGAAGGCTGGACAGCTGGGAGGCGGGAGCCGGGAGGGGAACTGGTTCGTGCTGGTCACGCTGGGGGGGAGGGGCTGCGGGGCAGCAGCGGCGGGGAAAGCAGAAAAAAGGAGGCAAAGGTGAGGAAAAGGGGGTAAAAAAGGGAAAAAGGAGGCAAAAAGCGAGGGAAAGGGGGTAAAAAAGGGAAAAGGAATAAAGGGTGAAAGCGGAGCAGAAGCAGAGAGAAGTGAAAAAAACGAGTGAAGGGTGAAGAAGCTAAAGAGTGAAAACGGGTGAAAAATGGAGCTGACAGTAGAGGATTGAAGGGGCAGACAGACAGAGGATGAAGGGGACAGAAGCAGAGAAAAGTAAAAAACAAGTGAAGCGTGAAGAGGCTAAAGGGTGAAAAACGGGTGAAAAACGGAGCGGACAGGAGAGGATGAAGGGGGCAGGCAGCGGAGCGAGAGAAGGAGTCAGAGGTCCACTGGACCACCAGGGATGAGGCGCAGGTATAACCTGCGAGTGGAGGAGGGCCTCGGACACCAACACTACAGGAGTGCAGGGGCTCAGGAGAGGCCTCACTTAATGGTGGAGCCTCGAGGGTGGGAGAGCAATTTCACTGACAAAGAGTCAGTGGTCTGGATATGTAACATAAGTAAACCAGGTGGGAACAAAAATTATTTTCTGGTCAGAGACGGCCGTTTGCCAAAGTAACGGTCAAAGTATCCAAGAAAGTGATTTTAGGCGGAGACCAAAGTAAGCTTCTACCTCTTGTACTTGATCAGCACGTATTACGGCATCCCTGAGAGATTCTTCTCTGGGCAAAAATAATTTTGGTTCCCACCTGGTTTACTTATGTTACATATCCTTGACCACATGAGCTTTTGACACGGTCTTTTATGGCAAGAACCCATCTTAGTTCCCACAGGGTTTACTACATTAAAAATATATTCTTGAGCACATGAGCTTTTTGACACGGTCTTTATGCCACCTATTTACACATTGTCAGTAAAACTGAGGGTCTGCTTCCTCATTACTTGCTCTAGCAAGGTGGATTACAATATGGATATGGATTCATCCTAATATACCAGCATCTTGCATTTTTTGGCTCAACATAGACTTTTGGCCATATCCTTAATCTCTGTACTTTGCCTTTACATGATTGTAGTCCTTACTTTTTGCAATGGACATCTCTGACTATCGATTTGCTGCTGGACCTATCTGCAAGTACGGTACCTTACCTTGGGTCTACTTCCAGAGGAGCACTTACATTAAGGAACTGTCTGTACCTAGGTTTGGCCTTGAAAAAGTCACCTTGTGACAAAACACGTGTCGGCTGATGTATATACTCAAGACTGGTTATTTCAAACTGTGTTTTCTTCAATAAATATTGAAAATTGCAACACAGCTACGAATCTTTGATCTATAATCTTTCAAATGAGTATGGACTCTTACTGAGTGCTGTGGTGTTTTCTGAAGTTTAATGTACTCGTTGGATCTTTGACCCATTGTTATTTGGTACCTCCGGAAGTAGGGTGTCATGTAGCCCTTTAGCACCAACCTCAGAGATCTATTGAACATTATATTATACTGTACCCACATTATTATCTAAGTTTTAGAGGTGCAATAATAAACCCACTACTACCAATCTGTAACCTACCAGGGCATTGTCATAGACAGGAAAGTTGCCACAGACATTGACGTCAAGGCAAGAATTGGCAAATCAAGAGTCCCCTTTATTCAGCTAAATGAAATCTGGAACTCCAAGGACCTAATGCGATAAACTAAGATCAGGCTTTTTAACACCAACATAAAATCGATCCTTCTGAATGGAGTAGATAATTGGAGGACAACAGTGACCACCCCCAACATATTCCAGACCTTCATCAACACCTGTCTGAGTAAAATCCTACAAACCCACTGGCTATACACCATCAGCAACAATAATATGTGGCAGCAGACGTCCCAACTCCCTGCCCATGAAGAAATCATGAAAAGCCACAGGATGGTCAAACCCTCTGCAAGCCCATGTCAAACACCACCAGGCAACCCCTGACCTTGAACCCTCAAGGGAAAAGGAAAAGAGGAAGGCCAAGAAGCACCTGGCACCAAGAGCTCGAGGCTGACTGCAAGGAGATAGGCTACACCTGGAGTCAGATTGAAAGAAAAGCCCAAAACAAAGATGTCGGTAGACTCCTGGTTGATGGCCTATACCCCAGAGGAGTCGTAGGCATAATAAGTAAGTAAGTGAGCAGACTAAAATTCTTAATCCCCAGGCATTGGTTATTCAGGTTCAGGTCTGGCCACAGAGAAGTTGCTTTCATTTGATACTAGCTACTGAGTCTTTGTTGTGCAGATTTGGCAGGAAGTGTGTGGATCTGGGTGTTTCATGTCAAGGGCATGTGAGACAATTTCACAAAAGTAGTAGAACATTTCCAACCTAGCTAGTCTACAAAATGGTCTACAGCACATCTCTGGGGAAGACTTCAGCAGCAGCGTGCAGGGACTGCCCATACTCTTTAAAAGAGATATCTGTTTTCCTCCTTCGCTTTAGAGGAGCATTGACCCCTTTCAAAGGACCTGAGGAATGTTGTTGATTTTTATTACAATTTAAGTCCCTGTCTGCCAGGCTCTCTGCATCTTCCATCTTCTGAACCACACACTCACAGGAGGACCAATTTGGATTCTCGTATCCATGCAACCAAACACCATACACACTCTTCTCATTCACTCTTCCTCATACTTACAGAGCAAACATACATGTGCCATCCATAGAGGGAAGGCCCAAGTTGAAAGTATCTGGTAGGGTTTTTAAAACAGGAGATGCTAATAGGCACCCCTCTCTCTAAAGGTAACTGATATAATGTCCGGATACTATGACTAGAATGATTTACTGCCAATTCTCATCAGGCTGATGAAATGCCAGTAGTCATTCCCAGAAAAAAGACTGGTGCTCTTGGTGTGCTTCACAAGACTACAGAACACTGCTTTGACTCTCAACCCTTTTCCTAAAGGCCCTCAGTGAGCATCATGAATGAAACTAAAATTACAGAGAGACTTGCCATCATGGGGACTCACGGAAGAGGTGCACGCTCTACTAAGCCATGCAGGGGACATTCCTGGGTATTAACACATTGGAGCCATGCCTAAATAAATTTGGTCGGTTCTAGAAACAAGAATATAATTTGGAAAATTTAGGGGAAAGTGTCCATGTTGCTCAGAAATTTTAAAGGGATGCTTGGGGTGAGGCAGCTTATCAATATATGACACTGAATCTCCTTAAGAAATGAAGGGTTTTGTGACACTGGGGTACACTACATACCTGCAAAACCTATTAAATAATTGCACTGACCCCCAGACCATGGAAGTATTAACTGAGTCCAGATAAAGACTTTTTAATCAATGAAGACCATATAAACTCCGGAACCAGGGCCCAACTACATGCATCCTCTTCAATGATCACATCTAAATTAGAAATTAGAAAAGGCCTATGTACATAACAAGGCTCTGGAACCAGCAAGCCATCACAACCTTCCTACCTGACTAACAAGCTCGTCACATCTGCGGCTCTAGCACACACACAGTCAGGGCACCATCTGAAGACTGGAGACAAGGCAACAACAAGCCTTCTATCTTTATGCACCCAGGATCCATAATGGCATACATGTATCTACAAGGACCGCAGCGACCCTGCTTCGGTTTAGGAAAGAGCTGTAGGTACACTGCTTTAAGTACATTACATTGGAATGAAGTAACATTCCTCCTCCACTCTCAGAATGCAGTTTCCTCTCCCATCAATAATTAACTGCATCTTTGCATTTGACCATGTACAGCGCTCTGCTTCTTTCTTGCTACTTTTGTGCTATACAAATACCGCATTCATGTTTTACAGTGAATGTAGAAAAGGGAGAAGGCCTACTCATGTCAATGCAAGCATCAGCAGAAAGAAGTGCAGACATGTACGTAGTAAAAGAAAAACACAGGCCCCAGCTATTTGCAATAGCAGAATAGAGAGCAAGTATGGAGTGGGGCCTGGACGGAAGCAGACACGCGTTTTAGTAGAATAGAGAAATATAATTAGTAAATACAGCAGAAATGGAAGTTACAATGTACACCACTGGCATGCATTGCAAGGACACGTCTCTGAGAAAATATGTAGATAGGAGGAGACACAAAGGAACAAGATAATCAGGTGGCTATGCATTGCAGAACAATAGACGCGTAGGGAGGAAAGGCATTGCTAAGCTTCAAAGCATGAGACAGCCAAGGGCACTGGTAGTGCAAGGAGCATGAAAATGTATCATTAACACATGCACTTGTGTCGCATTCCATAAACGTGTGGTTAGATGTTTTTGCAGAAACTATTGCTTTTTGATGAAATGATAAGAGATAATGATGTGCTTGAGCAAGCTCTTGATTTGATATGCTAATGAAATATATGACATATTGTGGTTTTGACAGTATATAAGAAACTGCCTGTTACGTTGTAAGTTTGAGTTCAGTTTCAAGTTACACGGAGGTGGCTGACCTCTAACGCGTTGATAAACTCTATACTATATTGCCAACAGAAGTCATGTTGTCTCTTTCTTTCTCCATCAACACATGCATACATACAAACATGGAAGTGCCAATCAGACTAGATAAAAGGCCCAAGTTCATGCAAAATCATTTCAATCACTAAGCACCAACAAGCACACCACCTTGGCAATGGTAAGAGCATGAGTACATAAAAACGTTTTTCAAACACTTCCCACTAATCAGACACTGGAAACAAGATGAGAGCTCAAACACAACCTCTTCAACCAATGCACACCAGCCAAACATTGAAAATGAAACTTCAGTAGATACAAAATATTTTCAAACAGAAAACGCTACCCAGATATACAGGGTTCATTACAAACATCACCTCTTCAATCACTAAGCACCAACTAGGCACTAGAAACAGGGTACTTATGCATGCAAACCCTATTCAGACTCTAAAAACTAACGAGATATCCCTGTTTTTAGAGCTCAAAACTGTTCAAATCTGCTGAGAATAAACAGTTGAGAAATGCAACTGTTGAGAGATGCAACTGTGAAAATTAGAGGTTGATTTTTACATTTTCCCCCTGCCTTATCTCCGATAATTGATTAGATCTAAAATACCTGAATATGCAAGGAAGAAAATTAAAAGTAGACTATAGGGTCAACCTCTACCCCTTTAACTCTGCAGCCAACTCCGCTATGCTAACTGAACCTGTTGCAAACTTCACACATTTATCCATCTAAGGTCTGCTTGCAATGTAAGTCTTCGACTATTTTGTAACAATATTCCGGTCTATGCAGTGCATCACAAATAAACACATGAAACACTTCACACACATGAATCGTCACCCTTGGGTGCCTACCCCGGAGGTCACAGCTTTTTGGACTTTTAGACTTTGAAATCATCTCCGAGGCAATAAAGTAAGTGAAATTGTTTTTATTTATGTACGGTGAAGGGTCAGTTCTTGCTCAGAATTCTCCCCATGAAAGGACTTGTCTCCAGCATGCTGGACGGTGAACACTAGGCCTGGGCGATGAACTCCGCTCCGTTCACTGAGTTTTCGGCACTCCGCGCTCCACGGAGCACATGGAGTTCCGAAGAGTTTTTTCCTCACTCTCGCTTGCAAACGTCAAGTTGGCACGCGCGAGCGAGGAAAATCTCCCTCCCGGCGAGATTTCTCAACGTGGGCAGTCAGATTTCTCATCGCGGATGGTCGCGGATGGTTACGACCGCTCGCATTGAGAAACCGCCCGTTCGCGTTTAGAAAGCTGTCCTTGCGGGTAGAAAATCTACTTGAGCAGCAAGAAGAGAAGCAGCGCCCTCTTGCGCTGCATATGGTGCCATTCCCGCTGATTTTACAGTGCGGGACAAACACCTGGCACTGAAAATCAACGCAAACGGCATGACCAAACGTACTCTGACACTTGCGGAACTCCGCGTAGCGCGGCAGAGTTTTTTGGTCACGCGGACCTCCGCGAACTCTGCCCAGGCCTAGTGAACACAAGTGGCGGTCATGGAGAGTTTGACATTGTGTGTCCCTTTGTGAGTCAACATCTCGCTGTCCTTGCTTCCTGTGAGGTCATTTCCTGGGGATGAGAGCGAAAGGCTTTCTGGGCACTGGCTGCCCTTCAAGGTAAATCAGTGTTGAGGCTGTCACCTTACCCACATATGTTTTGAAGCCTGTACTTGACCATGAGAACCAAAAACACCTGGAGACACAGCTTAAATACTAAAAATATTACTGAATATTTCATTTTTAAACAAAATAAAGCAGTTTTTATATAGACAAAGACTAAAGTGAATTGCAAGAGGCAGCCATTCATTATAATCGCTTTAGCGTGCCACAAAGGGGTAGTAAGAGCTATATAAATGTCACCATGCAATACATAAAACCAGTATTGGTTTCATTCACTACAGTAATGAGTCATGGGGCATCAGTAGAGATGTGAATTGATAATTAGGCTCCTTTTATTTTGCAGTGCCTTGCACCTTATTACTGTCAACAGGCTACACAAAGTAACATAAACACAAAACATGAACCAGAACTAATCATCACACTTACGTTAGCCATTGATGTACGGTAAAGTATTAATCAATCAATCAATGTAAGGGAAATAATCCTGAAAAAGTCTCCAGTCTGTAGCCCACATCAGTCCCACGGCCAACTTTGTTTAATGAGTTGGATGCAGGCAGTGTCAAGTGTCAGTGTCATAGACCCTTTAAGCCACTGGAGCAGCATGTCCATGGAGAAGAGACGATGACCAGAAAGCTACTGAGGTTGAGCTACAAGGAGCTGGCCAAGAATTAGATTTCTAAAGTAGGCAAACTGAGCTCTATTGGTACTGTACAAGTCGGGACTGGTGTGGGTTGGTGACAGGGTCAGACTGGCCTATAGGGCAATCAGGCAGTGTCTGATGGGCTGGTCTGACAGATCAGTGTGTGGGCCTTTTTTTAGCTGTTTGTGAATCGGTTTTATGGCCAGGTGGGCCGGTATTAAGTTTTTATTTCCCTGATACTACCACAAGCACTGCCTGCAGCAAACACACAATTCATGCAGTCTCCCATACCTTGCAAAATACCCATCCAGCGTGTCTTTGCAACTTCAAAACTGGCCTGATTTGCAAATGTGGGTCACTTTTTTATCTGTCTGTTTCGCCAATAAGGCCACTTATATTTTGGTGACCAGGCCTATTTTTTGTCCCAGTTCGACCCTGGTTGGTGAACAATATTAATGCTAACATCGAATAAGAGAAACAAGATCATCTACAAACTACATTGCCTCTTCCTCTCCACACCACCAATCTTTAATCGAGGTATAGTATCCAAGAATCAATGAACAAACAGAAGTTGTAGGTAAATAAAGTTTAACTGGCAAACATGCACTTTTGTATCATCTGTGGTTCGAAGCTAATGCTTTCAATAGTGTCGTTATCCAAAGGTCATGTCACTTTAAGACTTTAGGGTGGCTAGCGCCAATTACATTATTCTGAGCTTTTGCTTAAAATTAATACGGCTGAACTGTGGCAGCTAAACAGTGAAAATCTGAATTCCCATAGCATCTGCTTGTACCCTGAATCTCCTGTCAAATGCCGTAATAGGTGTCTCTATGGGTCACTGGCGCGTTGTGCCAAACTGCAGGATTTCCCTTCCGTGAGATTGGGATGTTTTTCTACAACTTTGCAAATTGTGAGGTCTTCACAACGTTTGCAGATTTTATAAAAGAAGGCAGTAATTACTGACAGAATAAGGCATTCATGGAGTACAGTCCTCAGAAAAACTTAGGGGCATATTAGCAAGGAGTTGCGATATTTATCGCAAAACGCGCTTAGCGCGTTTTTTGTTAACGCCGCCTATCGCTGGAAATTATCGCTGAGATAACACCCTATTAGTAAGATTTATCTCCATAGCGATAATATTCCCAGCGATAGCGGCAAAATGTGAGAATATCGCTGGAAAAGCAGCAATATTCTCGCATTATCGCTAAGGTGGATTCAGCATTAGAATCCACCTCCTATACTTCATACAGGTAAGTCATCCTCACTAGCAGGTGATAAAATATAGCGATAAACGCGCTTAGCGTGAATTATTTTATCGCTTCGCCTGCCTTGCTAATAGGGGGTAGTGGGATTAGCGACTGTTTTCAGTCGCTTTTAGTAGGGAACGCCTTCCTTGCATGTCATTAGCGATAATTATCGCTGACATGCAAGGCGATGGATAACGCGGCCTCTAACGCCTGAAAGCTGTCTCTAACGCCTGTTAGCGACAGCTTGCTAATAGGGCGATAAAATTATCGCCGCTTTAGCGGCAAAAAGTGCCGCTAAAGCGGCGATAAAGCCCTTGATAATATGCCCCTTACTTTTAGCTGGAAAATTCGCCTACAAAACGTTTCCTGCGAAAAATTTTCGCAAATCAATTTTTCTGCAAGTAAACATTGTCTAGAGGTGAGCAGGTTGGCATGGGTTTATCTGTATCTTTATTGCGTAACATTACAGTGATATATAGTGCCGTTTCATACTTACCATATAGTTAAGGTATGTGATACCAGAATTTATGTGGTATTTTATAAGTGAGTCATAAAGCCACATGGTTAATAAATGGGTTGAATAAATGTGTTAGCGCACACCTCTCAATATGAAACCTATTCTTCAATGAATAAAACTTACTGAACTCGTATGCGTGCACACCAGAAAGGAGTTTCCTATCCCTCGAATATGAAATGTATGCGAGTGACTGTTCACTCGGTGTCTGATTGCACAGCATGAATTAAAGTTAATCACATTATCAAAAAATCAAACTATCAATGTACTCAAAGGGTCACCACAATTGAACAATGATTGTTTGATTTTTTGATAATGTGAATAACTTTAATTCATGCTGTGCAATCAGTCACCGAGTGAACAGTCACTCGCATACATTTAATAAATGTATAGAGATATGGGTAGTTGGACTCAGTTTGGCATATCACAATGAATGCACCTTCCTTTGGATACACCAGGCCATGGTGATTATCTTATATGGGGAGTTTCACCCCCCAGATCCATGTGGGAAGGCTCCGCGTGGGGATGCTGTAGACAAGACCTTGTAGATTTGCATTGGAAGTGTGAAGTACAGCTCACCACTCCATGTTGAGTGTTGTGTTCTTGAGTGTTGAATGTTCCACTGCTTGCGTGATGTCATGGTCAGGCATCAGGCAGTGGCTGCAACAGCTTTTTACTTCTTACTTGGCTGCAGAAACGGCATAGAAGTAAGAAGTGTGTAGTAGGTTTCCACCTGACAGAGGTGTAACTGATGCCAGTGCTCTTTAATGAATTTGTGCTTTGGAATGGTCTAAAAAGCAGTGGGGAGTGGGGTGTCCAAATCATCATGTGATCCAAAGATCTGTGCATGGTTGGTTGGCTGTCCTTGCACCTGCCATGGGTGCATTGCGGTGATGGAGTTGTTTTGAATATGCGATGTTACAACACATGCGATACATCGCATGCCATTACAACGCAGTCGTTACAACGACCGCGTTGTTACATCGCATACCATTACAACGCAAGTCGTTACAGCGACTTGCTGTAGGGGGCGCTGGATGTTGGAATAGTATAATTTACTATTCCAACTCCTGTCTGAGCAACAGTAGGGAAGGTGTTGGATTTTGAATCCAACACCTTCTGCCCCCTACAGCAAGTCGTTGTAACGACTTGCGTTGTAATGGTTTGCGATGTAACAACGCGGTCGTTGTAACAACCGCGTTGTAATGGAATGCGCTGTATCCCATTCGTTGTAAACTATGTCTCCCGTTGTTTTTAGTTTAAATAATATTTGCTTTGTAACATGTACGTTTTGTAATTGAAACAATAATGCTGTGATGTACAAACTGTGTTTTCTTGGCATAGGCCGTACTGGGAAAAATGCTCATTGGCGATACTTCTTGGCAAAAGGGAAGAAAAACTTGGCATATGGGAGGGGGGAACCAAGACAAAATACTGGCCCTGATGTATTAGACATACTACAGGTAATTTGACATAAGGATAACCCAAGGTATATGAGTGTATTAACTGCAACATTCTGATGACACTGGCATATTGTAGGTCATTTTTTCCATAATGCAGCACCCATTGCCTCTGATGGCACCCATGACAAAATGCTGCCCTCGCACAACGGAGGTGATTTTTGACATATGGGGACATCCATAGCACATTCTGAAAACAATAGGGTCAACTCCTCAAGAGTGTCAGGTTTTATTGGATTGGCTCACCAACCACAGCACCGAGACCGCCCTTATCGCAGCCACCGACGACATCAGAACCCTAACCGACAACGGGAAACAGCAGCCCTCATCCTCTTGGACCTCTCCGCGGCGTTCGACACCGTCTGCCACCGCACCCTAGTGAAGCGCCTCAGCAACATCGGAATCCGAGAGAAAGCACTGGAATGGATCATCTCGTTCCTCGCCGGAAGAACCCAGAGAGTCCGCCTCCCCCGTTCAGATCCGAGGCCACCGAAGTCATCTGCGGCGTTCCACAAGGATCTTCACTCAGTCCAACCCTCTTCAACGTCTACATGAGCCCCCTCGCAGCCATTGCACGCCAACACAACCTCAACATCATCTCCTACGCCGACGACACCCAGCTGATCCTCTCCCTCACCAACGACCCCACCACCGCCAGAGCCAACCTACACGACGGGATGAGAGACGTCGCCGACTGGATGAGGAACAGCCACCTTAAACTGAACTCAGACAAGATGGAAGTCCTCATCCTGGGCTCATCACCCTCCGCCTGGGACGACTTTTGGTGGCCCCCGGCCCTGGGCACCGCGCCCAAGCCAACGGACCACGCACGCAACCTGGGCTTCATCCTGGACTCCTCCCTGTCGATGACCAGACAAGTCAACGCCGTCTCATCTTCGTGCTTCAACACCCTGCGCATGCTCCGCAAGATCTTCAGATGGATCCCCACTGAAACCAGGAAGACCGTCACCCAGGCACTCGTCACCAGCCGACTGGACTATGGGAACACCCTCTACGCCGGAACCACAGCCAAACTTCAAAAAGACTCCAGCGCATCCAGAACGCCTCCGCACGACTCATCCTGGACATCCCCCGACACAGCCACATCACCGGACACCTGAAAGACCTGCACTGGCTCCCCGTCAGCAAGAGAATCACGTTCAGACTCCTCACCAACGCACACAAGGCCCTCCACGACCTGGGCCCCAAGTACCTCAACGACCGCATGACCTTCTACACGCCCACCCGCCAGCTACGATCAACCAGCCACGCCCTCGCCACCGTACCACGCATCCGCAGAGCCACCGCCGGAGGAAGATCCTTCTCCTACCTGGCAGCCAAGACCTGGAACTCCCTCCCCACTCACCTTCGGCGAACCCAGGACACCCAGGACCATCTCTCCTTCAGGAAGCAGCTCAAGACCTGGCTGTTCGAGCAGTAACTTACCCCCTCCCCCAGCGCCTTGAGACCCTCCCGGGTGAGTAGCGCGCTCTATAAATGCCGTGATTGATTGATTGATTGATTGAAGGGACATGAATATGAATGAGTGTCCTTGCAGAGATAATGGCATTTTAGCAAATTTATATTAAAATTATGCCTTGAAAATACACTATTTGACCCAATTGTTTTCAACATTTTCTCGGGGGGCAAACTCCCACCACCTAGAAGAGATCTGGGCTCACTGCACTTCGGGGTAAGTATTACATCTCACTACCTTCAAAGATCATGTCAGTGCTCTAATGTAGGTGGTTTCTAAAATGGACATTTGTATGTGTTGTGTTATACTAACCATCCAGTTATTACAAAACTTCAGCAATGTCAATTATTGCGATGGCTTCAGGGTAAAGGTCATGTCATAACACCTCCTAGCAACATTCAGGGTCAAAGGTCATATGGTGTCACTTCCTGTGATGTCATTAAGGTCAAAGGGTGTGTGATGTCACTTCCGCCACCCCTGGCAATTTGGTGAATTGATGTCCATGGCCCCTACACAGACACCTTGTGGAAGATGATTCAGTGCTGGGATTTGGCACCTTCATTTGTGCCCAGTATGAGTGCAATTTCATTTTGCTCAGGTTTGTAGATGGTGGTTATTTGCTGCTATATAACTGTAACACATTGCTTTAGTTTTTTAATTTTCTTTAACAAACTACTACGTTCTGGGAGTTCTGGCCATTGCTCATTTCTTTCAGAACCAATGACACCAAATACCACATCACATGTCCACTTGGCTAGAAAGCGCCTGTGTGCTTGAATGGTCATCCCAAAAGTATGAGAGTTGAAAATGTGTCTGTCTGGTTGGCTTGCTATTGGTGGTAGTAGCTCCTAGGGTTGACAATGAGGATCTGTCCGGAGACCTTCACCTAGGTCCATGTAGCCATTATTCTTTGACCAACAACTTCAGTCACTATCCCATGATAGCCCCATGAGTGAAACAGGTGAGAGAAGCTGCCATATGCTCTAAGGCCACTGTCCAACTGGGAAATATGTCAATATTGTACGTGAAGGTACAGCATTTGCTGCAAGAGCATCACATGCTTTGATTATTTCTTAGGCAAATTCACTCTTGGACAATTTTAGCTAAAACAGAGGGGCGACAAAGTAAAAAAATTAATTTAAAAAAAAAACTTACCGTCAGTCGGCTGCATCGCACTCTTCTGCTCGTCTCCTTGCAGGCACAGGCTCCCAGACTCCACTACGGCCAATCCTGACGCTGCTCTCATGTCATGAGAGCAGCATCAGGATTGGCCTGAGTGCTCTGAATTTGTGCTCCCAGTGAGACTGGGAGCCTGTGCCTGCTGTCTCCAATCCAGCCACACAGCTCGGGTTGGAGACAGCTTCAGTGTGCATGACGGTTTGGCCGGCCAAACCGCCAGGCGCACTGACAACAGTGCCCACCACTCCTCCTACAGCCCCGCCCCAAAGACTCGACAGGAAAGGAAAAATAAAACGATAATAAAACGTGTTTATTATGGTTTAATTTTTCCTTTCCTGACGATTTGAGGCAGTTGGCAGAGGGGGTGACGCGCGGACGAGCCGCCGCTGATAGTGGCTGAAGGAGGCTGAACCAAAGCCCGAAGAGTATGTATAGAATGCAATATGTTCACAATGAATGGTGCAAGCCCCATTACACATCAACCCAAATAAAGAAGGGGAAAGAGGAAACGAGATGAATATGGTAAAAGAAGCTATAGCAAGAAAGAAGACAGAAAAGGGGACACAGGAGGAATGAAAGCAACAAGTGGTGGGAAGAAAATCTGAGAAAGATAAAAAGAAAACTCGGGAAAGAAACCAAGTTGAAAGGGGTGTGGTTATGGAGCTTAAGAGGAAAACAATACAAAGAGAAAGAACAGGGTAGAAGACACACAAATACCGAGAGAAGATGGGACACAGAAAATGTGAAGCCTTCAAACAAAATGGAAAAATCTTGAAAAACAGGTCGAGAAGCATAAAGAAAGGAAAGAAAAATAAGGCATTAAGGGCCAGATGTAGATAAAATCAGTTTAGCGAGTCCTTAATAGCGATTTTTAGGGAATCGCTATTAAGGATTCGCAAAATGCTATGTAGGTAGGAATCCCAATAATTTTAGCGATTCCTACACATTCCTTATTTGCGACTCGCAAATTGCGAGTCGCAAATAAGGAATGGCTTCCCATTCATTCCTATGGGCCAAGAGGCCCATAGGAATGAATGGGAATTGCGCGCGCAATTTCAAGGGTGCAAGGGTTCCAAAAGGAACACCCTGTTGCACCCCTGAATTGTGCATGTGTGCACTTGTGGCGCACATACATGCCCTAAGGGCATGTATGTGTGCCTCATGGCACTTTGAAATAAGCAAAAAGTGCTTTTTTAAAGGAAATCGCAACTTACCACCAACTTCGAGTTGGTGGTAATTTGTGATTCCTTAAGGCAATATCGCAATTTGCGATGCCTACTAGCATAGCATTTAGGGAATCGCAAATTGCAATTCTCTAAATGCTTGTGCAAAATAAGGAATCGCAATTTTTGCAATTCCTTATTTTGCAAGTAGGTATTTGCCTACCTACATAGCACACAGCTAAATTGCGATCGCAAACGCTGATATTCTGCGAATTTCAGCGTTTGCGATCGCTATTTCGCTTGCTACATCTGGCCCTAAATATCAGACACACATACCATCTTTATGTTACAGGTTAAAATGTCAGTGAGATAGTACATGGGGTTAATTTGCCTATTGCATAGTTCTATGCATAATTTGTAGGTCACAGGCTGAAAATCTCTTGAGATAGTGTAGTTGGTTGATATATCGACTGTAGAGATATGTGTGCAACCAGCAGGTCACAGGTACGAATTCCATAAATAAAACACAATGGTAAATGCTCACACTGTAAATATCTGTGTACCTTCTGGAGGTTTAATTCTAATCCCAGGGGGGAAAGCTCAGGAGGTCAATGCAGCTGCTGGTGTGTAAAATGTTGGCCACCTATTCCAATGCGAGTGACACAGATCGGGGGTGAAGTTGAAGGGGTCGGTCAAGGGCTTTATGCGGAAAGCAGGGTCTAACCAAAGTGGTACAGATTACAATCATGTTTGGGTGGCTGTGTCCCTGGAATGTGAGCTGTTCATCAGGAGATCACAGCAACTGATCAAAGGAAACCTAAAACACATTAGTACATTTTAGAAACACATGATTCAGGGTCGCACCCGATACCACCACAAACTTCGGCCACCCTAAGCCCTCTGTCGATTTTGACGCGCCCCCATTGCCTTTCATCTTCCAAAAGCTGCCCCTACTAAATGAGTGGCAGAGCTACGTTTTACCATTCATGCAGGCGTTTCAGAGGTCTGGCCAAGCCTGCCAAAACATGCCCCAATGTCTTAATCATTCTCTTCTTCAAGAATAATAATCTAGTTTTCATATTCTATTCTGCTGTCTATAAATCACCAATTAGTATTGCTGAAAACAGATGTTACTGTTACCCAAATTCAGAGGTTCCTGTTTACTTGGCTCAGAAGGAAGAAATACGACCCTGTTAGGAGGAGAAACCTCTGACCTGCATATCGCACACAGATTTAAGCAGCAGATTCCTTAGCCTACTGAGGTGCCTTGCCTCTAGCAGAGTAATTCACCGAGGTCATTACAAGGGCCATGACCCCGGTTTTTACAAAACAAGTAAAGATAAACTTATGTCCCAGCATCCATCATGCAGTTCAGAAGTCTCACACTTCCTGAGGTCAGTGAAGATTACTTTAGCAGGGGGAGGCTTTAAAAACGTACAAGGTGAAAATAGAGGGGGCGGGCCAGCCTGACATGGACGTCAACACTAAATTACACACTTTATTCGTTACTCTAGGACACCGCCCTCTCATCTGCCCCTCTCCTTGCTGGAAATTCCAGAAGGCCATTAACTGTTTTTGCTTTATTTATTTTGGGACACTAAATATGATCACTTGGTCGAATAAGCACACCATTCAAAACAAATACACAGGATTGGGCACCTATAAAGAACTCTGCATGACACTGTACATCAGTTGCAGGTGTAACTTCAATTCAGTTAACAAGTAATCTAGGGCTTGTTAAATTTCCGTATTTCCTAAACAGAATTACACATCAGCACATCCATGGAACAGGGAAGGTGCTGCAAGGCGTGTGATAAAGGCTTTTGATTAACTTTAAACCCCAACTGGCTCTGAACGGCAAGGCTTTGACTATCTCCAGAGACAATGAAAGGCATAAACATGCCTCCTCACACACCTCACTGAGAGTGGATTAGTGTGCTAAATGAATCCTTCTGAGGGGCATATTTTATTAGAACGCCACACTTCAAAATTAATTTAAAACCCCTAGAACAAATATATGATTTGCACGTCCATAAGATGAAAGGGAACCCTTGTCAACCCTTTTCTACTTTTTCTACTTAGTTATGTTATGTTTATTGAAATGTTTGTAGTAAAGGTTGAAAACCATGCTGCTTGCTGTACGACGTGTTCCCTGGTTCTCAGTCTCTACTTAATTTAATGAACCTTACAATATGACTTTGGTGCTGAAAATGACAGCTTTTTATATTCCCATCTTTCATTCAGACTGCGATTTCCCCATTGATGTACATAAAATGCTTGAAGTTCACCCAGTGAGTAGAGTAGATGTGCCACTTCTGTCTCGTTGCTCAGAGAAAGTTACCTCTGGAAAGAGGTTGCTGTAGGAAGTGATCCCCGTGCAAGAATCCACTCCAATAGAACACGAGAGAATTTGAAGGGGGTGTCTCCCAGCATGGCCAATTGAACTCCCTGTCAAGATCCAAAACGGTTTGCTTCTCCCCCTTGGAGAGCCCTAAAAGATACCAGGGCAAAATAAGGAAAATTAACAGCTTGGGGGTAATGACGTCCTGGCACTTGTTCAGAAAAAAAGGAGTTAGGCCCATGGGGCAAGGCACAGGCAGGGCCGTTTATATATACTTGAAAAAAGAATGAGCCTGTACCTTGCGTTCTTTGTTTAGTATACAATTTCACTAAATAGTCAAACCCATCGATTTCTGACCAAACGGAGGCAGAGAGGGATCAGGAGATGAAAGCAATTGCAGTTCAACCAAGTCAGAGAATAGAGAACGCAAGTTAATCTAAATCAGCGAGCGCCGCTACAAGAGAGGAGGTGATCCAGGTAGCGTTTGAAAAGTCAATAGCGAAAATGCCCGCCATATAAGGAAACTAGATGCAATTGCCTTATAAAAAGACAAAGATAAGAATCCCTAGTGATTGAGATTAAATGTCCTTTGGTGAAGCGTATACCTTAAGGTGAAGATTAGTAAGAATTCTCAGAAACCACCATTGCTGTCAAAATTCAAAAGCCCTGATGAGATTCCTGGTATTCAACTCCCAGGACTCGAAACGCGTCGGCACATGGCACAGGCACACGGCACATAAAAATACAGAGGAATAATGAATAAAATTTAATCTGAGAAGATTTCAAAAATAATAGTTTCCCCTGTATTGATTTGGGATACTGAATATAGACGCTTTAAGAGTTTCAGGATTAAAATTGAGAATAACAATTGTGATATATGTATTGGATGTGATATATGTATTAGATTTTCTTTTTTGTAAAAGTCACACACTGATTTATGTAAATACATGTTGTATAGCACATTTATGTCTAGAATTTTTGATATGACCAGGCACATGTTTTTTCTGATCAAAAAAGCAGCAAAAAATAAGAATCTAGTGAAAATAAAAAGGTTAAAATAAAATACCTGTTCAAACTGAAATCGATGGGTTTGACTATTTAGTGAAATTGTATACTAAACAAAGAACGCAAGGTACAGGCTCATTCTTTTTTCAAGTCCTGGCACTTGGTGGCATCCCACCCTCTGGAATTATACGCAATCCCACAATCTTCCATCCGTGGGGGGCAGAAAGCCCATTGTCAAAGAGAAAAATTAAGAAAACTGAATGGAATAGGAAGGCCTGGCTTCCCCCTAGGCATTCTCATAGCATTTTTTCGTCAGACCCAAAACATTGAGCAACTTGATGGTTCCCAATTTTATTTATCTTTTCTGCGTCTGGTGTTATTCCTGACTCCTGGCCAGGCAGTATTTTAATGCTCACTGCAAAAAGGGCAGCCCTGATATTTCAAATAATTACCTTTTAATTGGTGTCTTAGATAATGAGGGCAAGTTGCTTGTATAATTGTTGGCTCAAAAGAATCCCGGATTCCTGAGAATGCTTTGCTTCCTTGGACTCATAATCAATTTAGGAGTGGGTCATGTACCCTTCATAATGTCTTAGCCTTGCACCTGATGATAGCGTTTGCCCTATCAAACAAGCATTTGCAATGCAATAGGTCTCGCATTTACACGAGTTTAAGTTATTGGCATTGTAAATGACGATGCCTGTTATTTATGTTTTAAAAACGAAAACAAAAATAAAAGGCATTGTCATTTGCAATGTCAATAGCTCAAACTTGCGTAAATGCGAGACCTATTGCATTGCAAATGCTTGTTTTATTACTCGCGGCTCAGGCCTTTATTGTGGTAGTTACTGTGCCCGTCAGGTAGTTGTATGTCCGTAATCATGCCCCCATCAAAGAGGTACATGTAATCATGCATACGATTGCTTGCTAATTATCACAACTAGTTAAGTAATGATTATGGCAGTAATTGTGGACTATCAGGTGATTACTGGGTCTGTAATTATGCCCTCCAGAGAAAGTGTCTTGGCAGCAACCGTGCCCCATCAGACAGTTACTGTTTCCGGGAGCAGGCCAAAACACTGATTCCAAAGATATCATGAAAGAAGGTGTATATAGAGGTAGGTAGAGAGTTAGTAGTATACTTGCCACCAGATCTTTGCAACCTGAATTCAAGCAGTTGAAATGTGGAGCTATGAACAGTAATCCGGCATTGGCCGCCACCAGAACCTCCCCAGTTCTGCACCCCTAGTTTGGGGGTGGGGGGGAGAGAGGTGGGGTTCACTTAGCATACAGGATCTGTGTTCCTTGACCAGTGTAGCGCCACACACTCGCTTCCAGACACTACAGTTGCTGGAGACATCCTCGAAAGGGGTTGCCCTGAGAAGTTTTATTTCTGGATGAAAGTTTGACAGCCGTTTCTTGATGGAATGGAATTGTTTTTCTTGTGGTTTCTTAGGTGGTTTCATGCCCCCCTCCCCCGGCGTACTTATCCTGGAACACAGAGTACGAAGAACAGCCTGTGGGGTTTTACTCTAGAGCCAAGCCAGTGGAGAAAGGTTTGGTGTATTTTCAAAAAGCGTGATTTGATTTTTTTTTAATGATCTCTCAGCCCTCGTCTACCAGAGGGGGTATGTGTCTACCAGAGGTGGTAGGTGTCTACCAGAGGGGTGGTGTCTACCAAAGGGGGTGGGTGTCTACCAGAGGGGGAGGGCGCCTACCAGAGGGGGTAGGTGTCTACCAGAGGGGGTGGGTGTCTACCAGAGGGGGCAGGTGTCTACCAGAGGGGGTGGGTGCCTACCAGAGGGGGTAGGTGTCTACCAGAGGGGGTGGGTGCCTACCAGAGGGGGTAGGTGCCTAGCAGAGGGGTGGGTGTCTACCAGAGGGGTGGGTGTATACCAGAGGGGGTCGGTGTCTACCAGAGGGGGTAGGATCTCCTGAGACCTTGAGTAGAAGGTACCATGTGCACACAGTGGGTTTGCATCTTTGAACTGATTTGTTTGCACCTGGGGATGGACATTTGTCTCTCACTGTTGAAGGTCACTCACACAGAGGTCAGACAAGGTCAGGCTGTCCTGCGCTCTGCCCACTCCCCCTCTTTAACACCTTTGTTTGCACGTCTCTTCCCCTCACACTGCTGAGGGTGAGCAGAGGTTGTGGCAGAGTAGTGCACTTTCTGAGGTGCCTTGAAGACGTAATTTGTGCATTCCCTGGGAGGGCTCTGTTCGTTACTTACAGAAAACAGGCCCTCATCTGAGACTGCGCCAATTAGCGGGGTGTGGAGAGAAGGGGGGCTTGTGAGACTTCCATGCACAACAGCAGATGGGGTGGGAGAGGCTTCCATTGTACAGGGCAGTTCTTACACAACAGCGTGACGTGGACACCACAGAACCCCAACATGCCCCTGCTTCCTTGGACAGTAAGTTTTTCACCTTCTCAAAGATCCCAGCCAGATGATTGCCTAAAATTTAGCAACTGGAACTCAGTTGACCTCAGTGTAATATTTCCTTTCACTGTGCAGTGTGACTATACTGCATTACTTTACTAACTTGGTAACTGAATAATATAACAATATAACTAAGGCCCAATTTAGAGTTTGGTGGACAAAGTACTCTGTCACAAACATGGTGGAGTATAACCCTGGGCGAAGTGCTACGCTACGCTCGCGTAGTTTGCGAAGTTTGCGCTACTTCGCACAACGCGAATTGCACGTAGCACAGTGCAAACACGCGTAGCGTAGCGTAGCGTAGCGCCGCGGTCATTTTTTGCTTGCTCGCGGTCCTCAACGTCAAGTTGGCGACCGCGAGCAAGCAAAATGACATCCCGGCGAGACTTTTTCTCGTTCGCGATCAGCAACATCAAGTTGCCGATCGCGAGCGTGGAAAATAAACCTCCCGGCGAGATTCTCAACGCGGGGAGGTCAGGTTTCTCATTGCGAGTGGTCGCGTATGCTCGCGACCGCTCGCGATGAGAAACTACCAGTCCGCGTTGAGAAAGCTGCCGCTCGAGTAAAAATCTACTCGAGCGGCAGTAAAAGACAGCTCGCACTGTGCAAGTTGCCGTTTTCAATGATTGCACAGTGCGGACAAGCATCCGGCACTGTGCAATCATTGCGAACAGTGCACTACGCAGTTCGCGTAGTGCTACGCGAAGATCGCGTAGTGCGAACTGCACTTTGCGTAGCTTCGCGAAGCACTACTTCGCGAACTACGCCCAGCCTTAGTGGAGTACCCTCTGCAGAGTCGGGCGGAACGTCATGGTTCCGATGGCGGTAACCCTGATAGCGCCTCCGTAACAAAGCTTAATGCAATGGCCCAACGGAGTAGGGGCCATCGAAGAAGGGACATCAGACGGCCTGCCCTATTTAGAGAGGATCGGACGAAGTTTTTTTCTTCTGCCTGTCGCAGCAGGAAAAACCTGTCAGTTCAGGACATAAAAAACAGAAAACTGACTCCCACACCCTGGTAAAATGTGCTTTTTGGTTTTCATTAACAAACTCCCGCTTTCGGAGTTTGTCTTTGAAAATCAAAAAGTTTGGACTGCAGCCACCTTAAAGATGGAGGCCGAGTAACGTCGCAGTACCATTGGAACCACACTGACATCATTTCCTCTTAAGGCACAGAGATAACTGCTGTACTTGAGTGAATTCAGCACTTGAGTGGATTCAGCACTTGGGTGGGTTGCGGGACCTGAACCCCTGTATTCTGAAGCAGGAGTGCTGAGGAGCGCTGAGGAGCATGGGGGATTAGCTGTCAGAGAAAATAGCTTTGCTCATCATGGCTGCTGCAAACGGTGTCTGTGGGCAAAAGAGAGAAAGGACTAAACTTGGCACATGTAAGTGAGCACTCGGGGAAAGTTGTGCGCTGCTGAATAGAAGGCTGTGAGAAAGCAAAAGGTAAAAGGCCTGATTTACAATTCTCTCGGTCCGCCAGCCTGGTTTACAGGTGGGTGGGCCTAAGTATGTCGGCAGCAGATCCTACTTCGGCTCCTTCACTGACATGCTCCACCGATGCCCCAACGGAGTACAGACCGTTGGTTGTGTATATAGAACACCGTCCACCCGATTTAGAGTGGATGTTATACATGTTTTTTACTATTTGCCACCACCAGGTAAAACCTGACAGTAAGGGACAGTAAAAAAACATAATGACCCCCACCCCCCCACACACCACAGGAGACAACTCTTATACAGTGGGGTTCATTCGTTTTTGCTTTTTAAAAATAAAATCCCGCTTTGGGATTTTTATTTTTAAAAACTAAAAACTTTTAACACATTGACTGGAGTTGCCATGACAAGGTACCTGCCAATGAGCAGAGATGCCTGTAGGGCCGGAGGGCAACCCTAAATGCGGAGCATGGGTACTCTGTCAGGGCAACAGAATATATTAATACGTCGTCCTGAAGGAGTACAAACCGTACTCCGTGATTTAAATCAGGCTCAACGTTTTTTAGCCCATCACTAACACGTTTTTCTAACTGAAACCTTTTCTTTCCCAAGTACGCACGCTATACAGTGTATACATTTACAAAAGTCCAGGTCTCTGGACCTTCCATTATTTAGCAAACTGCCAGGGGAATCCCTCTAAGTGGGGCTTCTCATTTTGTTATCACAAAATAAATGAATAGATTTATATGTTACCTACATTGCAGGGTATGGAGTTTTTTTCTTCAACCCTAGGGCATTTGCCCAAGGCAGTCTGGGTTCTGTGGCACTGGAAGTTACCTGGATCCGTATTGGCTCAGTCTTGAAAATATTGACTATTTACCCTTGTTCTTTGGATGACAATCTTTTCCTACTGGGTTACAAGTGTGCTGTTCTTGGCTTCTTTTCCCAAATTAAACAAGCATTGGCATAGCCAATAGGTCTCGCCTTTGGGACCTTATAAGTGTTTAGCCATGCAACAGTTGATGTTGTTGCACCAAGGATATTGTGCTGGATAACTAAACACTTATAAGGTTCCAAAGGCGAGACCTATTGGCTATGCCAATGCAAATTATGCTGCATAATGTGGCACATTTTGTGTTAATATTAATTTATTCTTTTGTCATTTGTACACGTTAACACTGTCTGGACAAAGGTTTTGCCCTATTAGTAATAGTTTACCACACAAATACAGCAATATTCAACTGTAGGGTGAACAGTCAACCTTTGCAAAGTGCCTTCTGCTGCAAAACAATATGCGATGCTGCATGTTTGGTAACTTTTGATCCGTTTGAGCTCAAAACAATTTGTTTATTAAAATCTGCTAATTATGCAGCAGATGATGGATTATGTGGCAAATACAGTAAATCTATTAATATATGAAGCATGCTGTGGCTCCAAAATCGCATAATTCCAGCGTCCCTGGATACTACAGTGCCTATTGTGCAAGCTCTTTAATCAAGTAGAAGACAAGCTCTTTAATCAGCTAGAAGCAGTTTATAGGGCAGCTGTTTGATTTCGTAAGCAGTTTAGGAAGACCAACCACACCTGCAATGCCACACCGGCAATGCCCTTGTTGCACATCATGGATCATATCATCTTTACCCTGAATTACATTTCTTCAAATGCTTCCATTCCCTATCCATGCAATATTTTAGTTCTATGATATAGATCTATTCCCACGGAAGGGCATTGGAATTCGTCTACCGGTGTCTCCTTCCCATCTCACCAACTGCTCAAGATTCGACCTCTATGTCCTTGACACCTCGTGCTCTCCTGCAACTGTCCAATTTCCATGGCAAGCAATAAAAAAAAAAAAAAACAGGAACTCTGCTGTCTGTTTGACAGATTAACAACTTTTCTTCCTTTAAATAAACAAAAAAGTTTGATTTTCGCATTTTAAATCTATTTGCTTCCATCTTTTGGCCCTCATTCAAGTTGCACAGTTTTAGGGTGTAAACTCCGAAAACAAAATTAATGTTATGACTTAATTCGCGTAGATTGGGCCATAAGTGTGCAGACCCAGTTTTTTTACCTAGCAGAATTCTGCACGGTGTTGCTTGTTTTGGCAGGATGCATGCCACATTTGCCACCTGCTCTGAGAAGGTATACGAGCTCTGTGCTGGGCGTGAAAGGAGGGCAGAAGGACAAAGGGGGAAGAGTGCCCTGTAAAACGAAATTCTTGGGAATGGATGGGGGCATAGAGCATCTAAATCGGGCATGCTCTAAGAGATCGGCAATAAAGCGGTCACCGTGCTCACACATAAGGCACGGCGACCGAGTTGTGAATATGAAAGTGGCCCAAAAATGGTGTGCCGCGCTAGAAGTGCGTGCCACGATATGGAAACAAAAACAAATAATCAAAATGGAAGCGGGCTGGGAGTGGAAGGAGGGCAGAAGGCCAAAGGAGGAAAAGAGTGCCCTGCAAAATAAAATGCTTGGGAATGGATGGGGCACAGAGCATGTAAATCGGACATGCTGTAAGAGATTGGCAAAACCAAAAGAAATTAAAGCGGGTGCCGTGCTCACACATAAAGGATTGCGCCCGTCCACATACCGTGCACATAAAAGTTATGCGTATGGCGGCCCGTGAAGCGGCCGCCATGGTGTATAAAAATAAAAACATGAAAGTGGGCACCGTGCTCAAACATAAAGCACGGGGCCCGAGTTGTAAATATGAAAGTGGCCCTAAAATGGTGTGCCGCGCTAGAAGTGTGTGCCTCGAGAATGAAACACAAGCATTGGCCGCGCGGCCGTAAAAGTAACGCTGCGCGGCGCGAAATGAAATTTAAAAAAAAACGCGAGTGGTGACGCGAGTTGTGAGCACGCGTGCGACGAGAAAAAGTGCTGTGCACGTCGCGCGCATTTGTGTGCGTAACCGCACGCTGGTGGCCGCTTTCGGAGCACTTTCTAAAGCCCCTTACTAAAGTCTCGCAGAGCAGCGCATGCGCGCTGGCTCAGCGAGACCTAAAAAGGGAATGGGAGTATGTATTTTTGTATTGTTGCAATGAGTAATCAATATGCCGTTTTGATGTGTATTAATGTGAAAATGGTAAATAACGTTTTTTTAAAAAGGGAATGGGAGTAATGGGGGAATCAGATTTACTGCACCTGACTTCCCTGGTTATTCCTCATTCCTGCCCAGATTTTAAATCTAACACCTAATGAAAATCTACTACTCTTAACTCCACTTCTACGTACATTAACAATATGCACATTGTCAAGGTAGGTAGATGTGTAATTGAGGGTCCTGATTCACAAAGGTAAGTTGCGTGTGTAAATCTCCTTATGTGTAGATATGCTCCTACAGCTAGATGTAAATCTCCACTTTTTTGCTATTCATCATTGCCAAGTTGAGATTTTCACCTAGATGTAGACTTAAGAGTCTCCACTCCCTCAAATGAGGGGGTGGAGACTGCTACGGCTGAATTTATGAGTGTAAAGTTACTATTAGTAATTGCACACCTATTTGTAGAGATCTCTGCCACTAGGCAAGATCTCTGTCCATTAAATATGAAGGAGGAAGGGGTGGAGATCTCTGGTAGTAGGTTTGTCAATTACATTTTTAGTATGTGAAGTAGTATTGTTGAAGAACTGCTTTACGTACTCCAAAATGCCTTTTGTGAATTAGGCCCAAGAATTCCACATCTTTGTCAGAATAATCGATTTGAAGGGCCTTATAAAGAAAGCAGATGTCTGACCCTTGATGTTCCCTCAAACAGGTGTTCCCACCCTCAGGAGTTAGTAGGGACCCGGGTGGCTTTGAAATACTATTCACTTCCACATCTGTTGAGATGCATCTGTAAAAGAGTTAAAAACATTATTTTCATGAAGTTGAAGGTCAAAGGAGATGTTGACCCTCCTTGCTAAATCAGTTCTGCAGACGGAAAAAGTTCAGCTGTGAGGCAACACTAATGACAATACCTTGATTTCTGTATAGCGTATAAACGTTCATGTATATATAGCACTATAGTTGAAGTTTTGCTCATTTTAGAAACCTTGACATGAAAAAAGCCTGCTTGTCATACTATGCTTCTAGCCTGTGAAGTAAGTTATGTTATGTTATTGAGTTTGTAGAGGACTCAAAATGTAAACAACCACTGGCAAAGCTTTAAATTCTGGCTTTGGCAAGCTGGTGCGATAGTTATTGTTAATCATAAGCCACAAAAAATAAAATAAAAATAGGAAATATGCTGTCGCCGAAACATGGACAACTTTTGCTTACAACAAAATATTAAAATATAAAAAACCGATCACCGAAGCAGCTGTTTTAGTGGTGATGTTTTTTGATACCATAAGGCTTTCAGTTGTGCCACTTATTTTATTATCATTTGTGAAGGAAACAATAATTAATTCCACCCAACCAAGCACTCAAATGCAGGTAGCAACAATCTTACTATGTTACAGAAACACTTTACACAATAAACTTTAAAAGAAGGGCAAGCAAAAAAAATAGCTGGTATTTAAATTCAAGATAAAAACTATTAAATAAATTAAGCACACTCTGACCCTGATTTTCAACTGAAGATAAAGGAACTATTTTAAGGCCAATGTAAACTACGTGCACAGTCTTTGTGCAGTCACTCAAAGTGAAGGGAGCCAATAGGTAAAGTGGGTTGAACCACTGCCCCATGTTGTATGCTGGGGTGGGCAAAAGCAAATTGTGAATGGCAATATAACAGACCAAAGGATGAAGTCCACTGACCAAAAGCCTTTCTATGTATATTATGTATCACATTTTGGGGGCAAAAAACAATAGTCTGGCGAGACAACTAAAGCTGTCTTGAAGGACAGACCTAAAAAGTTAACACCTGTTGGCCGGTCGAGTTCTTAAAAGCGTTTCTCACTTAGAGGAGAATCTGGAGAAGATGGCACTGAGTTCCAAGACTTGGTGCCAAGGACAGAATTTTTTTTTTATGAGGAAAATGCCTTTCGGAGGCAGGGCATCTTTAGGAGTATGTGGGTCATGGAACATATCACTGAAATGTAGTAGTGCTGGAAGCGGCTAGGGGATAGACGTCAATTTGGGGTAACTACGTGTAGCAGCTGCTACCACTGATTTGCTCTTTGGCATCCCAGATACTGCCCTTGCTACCTATGACCTTGGGGGTCATGGATGAAGTGTCAGGGGCAGAAGAGCCCTGCTTACTCCCTGTAGTTTGCACTCTCTGCCTTTCTCCCAGCTCCTCAGCAGCAATTAAGAGGCTATTAGGGGCCACTGTGGGACAAGGAACCAATACTGTGATGTCCAAGGGGTGAAGACATAATATTTTATATACCAATCGGTATTAACATTTGTAATTTTGTTTTAATATCTGCTTAAAGCCCGCTAAAATCTTTAGCATTTGCACATTTACTTGTATTTTAAAAATGCTGTTACTTTGCTATCCTGTGTTGTACATTTCACATTTTAGCTCAATTGTCCTTGTAAGCATAGCCTCGTTCTGAAAATGGCATGTTGAAGAGAGAACTGCAGAAATTAGCGAAGTCAGCCAGTTCACTTGAGAAAGCTGTATCTAACTCTCAAGTTCTCATATTCTTCCCAAGAAAAGAGCCTGGCGTCTGCTCATTAGCGCTTATTGTCTTATCCACGGCCTGATGGACACTGGGTTGCTTCTGTGCTAGTGTGCGCTGCACTAAATGAATATACAGATACTAATAGCATATGTCTCAGCAGTGTCCACGAGCGACCACTTACTCATTTATTTATATCCTCGGGCCGCGCCCGGCCCTCGGAGTATACGCTGCAACAAAGTATAGTAGGGGCCGGGTGGCACTCTACATCCCTTTTAACTTTTACTGAAGTGCACTTGGTCATCCGACCATCTACAACAGACACACATAGTCTCTTAATTTCTGGCTAGGTGTGGGGTTTGGGCGGAGATCATACCTCTGGCTCCGGGTCCCTTCTTCACTCCCGCTCACCAGACGGGGAGCGTCCCTGATCCCGCCAGCCAGGAGGTTGGTCGGTCTGCTGCCGTTTGGAGATGCTGAGGGTGGCCATCCAGGCGGGTGGTATTGTCTGGCCCCTCTCCGGAACGCCCTTCCTGGGGGAGTCCGGCATGGACAGTTCTTCTCGACTGGAGTCAAAGTTTTCACCCGACCTCCCATCAGAGTGTCTTGTGGGGCCATGTACCTTCTTGAACCAGAACACATTCCTCACAGCGGTGTGGTGCCCCAGCTGTACCGTGACCATCGTGCCATTGGTATTTACCACTTGCCAGGGTGCAGAATTTCCAGTCCAGGTGGCGGTCTCGCATGATGACGTTGTCCCCCATCTGGATGTTCGGGGTCACTGCTCTCCTCTCTAGGTTCGCCTGGTTGTTGGTGTTCCACCTCTTCTCTAGCACGGCCTGGACATCCAGAACGCCAGGCTGCCACTCTGGGCCTGTCAGGATACTGTCTCTCGTGGGTCTTTGGAACAGGAGATCCATGGGTGCACAGTTGGTAGTGCTGTAAGGGGACTGCCTGTAGACACTCAGGAAGCGAGGCAAACAGCATTCGGGGTCTTCGCTCAGGTCTACTCCAATTCTCAAAGCTCATTTCAGGGTCCTCGTAAACTGTTCGACCTTCCCATGTGCTTGGGACCATTGGGGGTCACCTTTCTGTGTCTAATGGCTAGGGATGCCAGATATTCCTGTAACTCCTGGCCCTAAAACGGAGGACCTGTTATCCATCTTTATTTCTTCAGGCAAGCCAACCAGGGCAAATGCCTTTTCCAGGACTGGCTTGACATTTGAGAAGGAGGTTGACTGTATCAGTTCAACTATCAGGAATTTGGTGTGTGAGTCTAAAAGGACCACTGTGAGATGCCCATCCGGGAAACTCCCAAAGGTCATGCTCACTTTCGACCACGGCTTCAGCCTGGGCTCCTCTGTTATCGCTGGGGGTGAGTCTCCACTGGTGATGGTGCAGAAGTGGCAATTCCGTGCCTACTTGTCCACTTGAGAGTCCATCCGCAGAAACCACACTTTGTACCGGAGCCTTGCCTTTGTTTTGACCACATCCTGGTGTCCTTGGTTTGCCAGGTCAATCACCCTGGCCCATAGACTCTGTAGCATCATGATCTGCTAACCTCTGAGCAGCAACCCCTCCTCACTTGCGCTTAGCTCGTTTCGCACTCGTCATATCTGGCTTCTCATCATCTGTTCCATGTGCGTCAGTGACCTAGAAACATCAAGGAAATGTTTCCATTGCCTCCTGGCATTGTCCTCTTTTGCACTGGAGAGGCTCTCATCTCCCTCAGTTGCTGTCTGGATTTCCTGGATGATAAGAGCTTTAGAGCACTGTTGGAATTGGCCCCTTTTAGTACGCTTTCCCTCGACTTTTTTTGCTTTTGTCCCTCCTGGTTTTCTGCTGATCTACATGCTAGCCTTAGGACTTTGAGTGCTTTGACACTTCCATTCAGTGGCAAAGCCCTGTGCTGGTCATATGCATACTGGTGATTGGTGTATACATGATTGGATGATTTGAGTTACCTGTAAGTTACTTGTCCAGTGGTAAGACATATACCTAGGGCAGTAACTTAAATGTTACTAAGTGGGCCTGCAGCACTGATTGTGCCACCCACGAATGTAGCTCTTCAAACGTACCACACTTTTGCCGTCGGCGGGGCCTGTGTGTGCAGGTTACTGTTACTCGGCTTGGCATTTAAAAGTTATGTGCCAAATTTCTGCATGTCTTTCGCTACATATGAGTACTCCCTGGGGGCAGGGGGTAGTGTAGGGAAGAGGTAGGGCATGTTCACGTGCGCCACATGCCCTAGTAGTGAATATCATCAGATGGTGTGTTCAGTACTGTGAGGCCTGCTTCTTGCATTGATTAACATGGGGGATCTGTGGAAAGGATATTGAGCTGTATTTCCTAATTGCAGAAGAGTAGCAGTATGGTGTTTAGTATTGATGGATTAGTAATGGCAAATACTCTCCGGTAGTGAGAGTGGATTTGATGTTACTAATGTGAAAATCCTGCTTGTGGTTCTCTGTGTGTCTGTCAGCCTGTCTCCAATCCACATCTGGGTGCTGGGGGAACAGTTACATCTGTGCAATCCTGATAGACAGCCATAAACTAGGGGCACTCAAGGGAAACTTCAGACCTCTGACTCTGGGGGTCCTTCCTGGGATGGATAAGAGAGGGTGGAATTGGCTAATAATAAAGAAAGGTACACTGTTCCAAAGTAGCAACTCCTCACTACGAATTCGGGGGAGGAGAAGGGGTCACCCAAGGCGAATGCTTGTTAGGAGGAAGTGCCCTCACCCACCATTAGGTGACATGCTTCATCATCGGGTGTGCTCCTCGTCAGGCAGGTGCTGCAGTACCCGATGGGCCCCGCGCAAGGACTCTTTGCCGGAGATCTTTTGTTCAGAGGTGCTAGAAGGGTACCAGGGGTGCTTGGTGTTCCCTGGTCTATGAATGTCGAGGGGCTGGCGCTAAAATTGACTATAGGTCCCAGTGCTGTAATTTTACTTTGTGAAGTGGGACCTATGTCAAGGTTAAAAACAAAGGTGGGAAATGTCAGAGATAATGGTCTGATGTTCCCTATGTGTGAGTCTGAATACATGATTCTTATATTGCAGGGATGCAGTTAGTTGGATCTGTTTGTGGAACTATCTACACTACAGAGATACGGTCAACAGGTTTCATGCCCTAAATACTCACAAGGGATCTAATGGCTTTTCATCAGAACCTAACCTCAAAACCTAGTCCTCACTAAGAGAATAATAGAAGACCACTTCCGGGTTTGTGGATGACGAGTAGGTCAATGGACCACAGCTGATGTATGCACATTTTATAGGAGCTGTAGCATTCACGATATCCCAGTGGGCCCATACTTGAATCTAGGAGGGTCACCCCTATAGGCGACTTCCGTACCTACGTAACTGCAATAGGTTGCAAGTTCACATTACTATGAAAGCACTCTTACTCTCTTAGTGAGGACTATGTTTTTAGTTTAGGTCCTGATGAAACGCCAAACGGGCAGCCCCAGTGAGCAGTGGGACCAAAGGCTTGTGGTCAGGGACCACCGGGAATTGCTGACCACACAGGTTAGATGAAAGTGGTTCTCACTCGATTTGAGCATACCTTATCTATGTGTTGGAGAGCAATCCTTCTGATTACTCCTGTAGGAGCATCACCCCTAGCCCCACCGGGCTAGCATCAACCACCAGCTCTGTTTTTTACTGCGGACTTAAGTACGCCATGGTGGTGTCGTCGAGGAGGGCCCCTTTTTAGTTGCCAGAATGCCTTATCAGCCTTTGGTCCCCACTCCCATGGGGCATCTTTTTAGTTAATGCCTTAGCGGCTCTGACAGGGTGGCTAGGTTCAGTATTAGCAAAACCAAAGGGGATGATGGACGGAGTGTTGAACATTGCAAGCACTCACCCCCAGTCAACTGATCTGGGTTTAATCCATCATCATTCTTTAGCTCACTCCGCCACCCCAGTTCAGACATGGCCATATGCAAATCAGTCTGACCCTGTGCCTCATGGGAACAGTCCAGCCCGAACTGCCAAGCCATGTCTTCCCTGGACCGGAAACAAGCATCCTGGGACCGGTTTCTGGCTTACAGCCGTCATCAGCCAGGCTATCTTGAATCCAGTGGCAAAGTGAGCAAGGGACCCACGTCTGGGCATACCCTGCCAACTTAGGGCGAACATAGCAAAACCAAAGGGGATGATGGACGGAGTGTTGAACATTGCAAGCACTCACCCCCAGTCAACTGATCTGGGTTTAATCCATCATCATTCTTTAGCTCACTCCGCCACCCCTGTTCAGACATGGCCATATGCAAATCAGTCTGACCCTGTGCCTCATGGGAACAGTCCAGCCCGAACTGCCAAGCCATGTCTTCCCTGGACCAGAAACAAGCATCCTGGGACCGGTTTCTGGCTTACAGCCGTCATCAGCCAGGCTATCTTGAATCCAGTGGCAAAGTGAGCAAGGGACCCACGTCTGGGCATACCCTGCCAACTTAGGGCGAACATAGCAAAACCAAAGGGGATGATGGACGGAGTGTTGAACATTGCAAGCACTCACCCCCAGTCAACTGATCTGGGTTTAATCCATCATCATTCTTTAGCTCACTCCGCCACCCCAGTTCAGACATGGCCGTATGCAAATCACTCTGACCCTGTGCCTCATGGGAACAGTACAGCCCGAACTGCCAAGCCATGTCTTCCCTGGACCGGAAACAAGCATCCTGGGATCGGTTTCTGGCTTACAGCCGTCATCAGCCAGGCTATCTTGAATCCAGTGGCAAATTGAGCAAGGGACCCACGTCTGGGCATACCCTGCCAACTTAGGGCGAACATAGCAAAACCAAAGGGGATGATGGACGGAGAGTTGACCATTGCAAGCACTCACCCCCGGTCAACTGATCTGGGTTTAATCCATCATCATTCTTTAGCTCACTCCGCCACCCCAGTTCAGACATGGCCAAATGCAAATCAGTCTGACCCTGTGCCTCATGGGAACAGTCCAGCCCGAACTGCCAAGCCATGTCTTCCCTGGACCGGAAACAAGCATCCTGGGACCGGTTTCTGGCTTACAGCCGTCATCAGCCAGGCTATCTTGAATCCAGTGGCAAAGTGAGCAAGGGACCCACGTCTGGGCATACCCTGCCAACTTAGGGCGAACATAGCAAAACCAAAGGGGATGATGGACGGAGTGTTGAACATTGCAAGCACTCACCCCCAGTCAACTGATCTGGGTTTAATCCATCATCATTCTTTAGCTCACTCCGCCACCCCAGTTCAGACATGGCCATATGCAAATCAGTCTGACCCTGTGCCTCATGAGAACAGTCCAGCCCGAACTGCCAAGCCATGTCTTCCCTGAACCGGAAACAAGCATCCTGGGACCGGTTTCTGGCTTACAGCCGTCATCAGCCAGGCTATCTTGAATCCAGTGGCAAAGTGAGCAAGGGACCCACGTCTGGGCATACCCTGCCAACTTAGGGCGAACATAGCATTAACCTCTCACAGTGCACCATACACAGAAAGCTTCTTACTTCCATCGAGTTCTGGGGAATGGACGCGATCCTGGTGGCATCAGCCTTCTTTGGGTGCAGTGTCAAACTGTACTCTCCCAAACGGTTCAACGTGGCTCTCAGCCGAACGTGGTGCTCTTCCAGGCTATCCGAGAATATCAGGATATTGTTGCTTATATTTAGTACCCCAATCAGCACAGAGAGGGTTTCCTTGATGGTGTTCTGGAATACCTCTGCAGGTGATGAGATGCAGAAATTGAGCCTCCGATATCGTCTGAGGCCTATATGTGTGGAGTAGGTTGTGATGTACCAGCAGTTAAGTCTAATTTCGAAAACCATTGGGCGCCATTCAGGTCCACCACAATGTCGTCCATGCTTGGCCAAATGTGTTGCTCCCTTTGGATGACTTTATTTAGAAGCCTCATGTCAACACATAGCCTAATGGCTCAGGGCTGTTTTGGTTTCGGTGCAAAGATTAGCTTGGGCACCCATGGTGTTTGGCCGGTAACCTTCTCTATGACCCTCATTTGTTCAAAGTCCCACAGTTCCTTTTCCACTTGCGGCCGCATGTGGAAGGGGACCCTTCGGTGCCGCAGTGCCATGGGCCTTATTGCCCTGTCGATGTGGAGGCAGATTCATTTCCCTTTTAGTTGGCCAAGCCCAGTCAACAGCTAGAGAAATTCTTCCATCATCGCTGCGGCATGCAACTCGGACACTTGCTTTGTGGAAAAACACCAGCCCCAGGTCTTCCGCCTTGTGGCAGCCCAGCAGCGTGCCCATCCATCCTTTGGTGACATGGAATCTTGCCCTGATTGAGCAGCCTTCAACACTACATCGACTTCTATAGTCCCCTTGAGGGGCAGTGGCTCAGTGCCTTCGCCACCCAGGGGGGAAATTCTGGACCCCCTTTTTCCTCTTCTCTTATTTTCCTATTCTTGAGCACTTCAGAGCCTCCTTCACCATGGGTCAGCACTCATTACTTATTATTCTTGGTGATGTCAGCATCACCTCGCTAAACGAGGCTTCCCCCTCTCCTCAGTATCCCCTGGGCCTCCCAAGCCTTACCGGCAGGCAACACACGCAATGGGGCTTCGGAGGCACACCACACCTCGTCGAGGCATTCTGCTTGCTGGCAAGGTCCAGGACATGGCTTAGAGTTATACAGCCTCTGCCAGAAGCAAATGTGGCTGCCGGGCCGGGGGCAGGATGGAGGCAGGTTCTCTCACCAGCAGGTTTGTTTGTGTGATGCCGGCCGACCGCCGGAGAATGCCCTGACTCTCCCTCTCACTCACTGTCAGACAGTACACACCCCAGTACGCACCGTGCGGAGCGGTAGCAGATCACACCCGGGCAGCAGGGCTCTCCGCGTGCGGGAAAGAGTCACCATCCTTATCGGCAGTGTCGTGCCAATGGCCTGGTGTGTACTGGGTTGCTGCTGTGATAGCACGCGCTAAATGAATATACACACACTAATGGCATGTGTCTCAGCAGTGGCCTCGAGCGACCATTTGCTCATTTATTTATATCCCCGGACCTCACCCGGCCCTCGGAGTGTATGCTGCAACAAAGTGTAGTAGAGCCCGGGTGGCACTCTACACTTATGTGAAGCTTCTGCACATAAAGTTTTTTCTAACACTCATTTGCATTGAGAAAAAGTGTTTAAATGTAGCCAAAAATTTATAGATTTTAGCATTGCATGTATCAAATGACTAGGGGGCGAATCTCGGGTCCATTAATTTAGTGATTTGCACGTGCTTCTTTGATGATAGCTGGCTATTTTAGCATTAAACGTGATAGACTTCCATGAGCTTTCCTGGGTGTTTGTTTTGTTTTACAGGGGTAAAAAGGTACACAATGTCACTTTTGCTACTTGAGCAATTTTGTTGAATTGATGCCCCTGTGCAGGGCCTGATCTTGGTAGGTTCAATGTAGGACACACATGACTTTTAATGTGGCCAGTTGGGCACAAGTTGACAATGCGAAGTTCCAGACTTGATAAGATGCGCGCTCATTCAATTAGGTTCAGACGTG
This sequence comes from Calotriton arnoldi, assembly GCA_963921515.1. Taxonomy (NCBI): domain Eukaryota; kingdom Metazoa; phylum Chordata; class Amphibia; order Caudata; family Salamandridae; genus Calotriton; species Calotriton arnoldi. Next base: position 45,581 of record CAWUFW010015855.1, on the reverse strand, counting down.
GGTAGTTAACCGCAAATAAGTTCCACCGCATGGAATTGGCAGTGGACTCCGCATTTGGAGACATAAGATCAGAAAGACTCTTTTTGGGTGCAAAATTGATAGAGTCTTTCAGGAGAATAAAGGGGCAGATGGTGTCATTTAGAGAACCCTGCTTTTTCTTGACGTGACCAGAATACGCTACTTAATGGGGACTGCTGGCAAAAGGCGTGAAGATCTTACTTTTTAGCAAATGTTAGAGCACGCACAAATACATAACCTGCACACAGTTGTGAAGTAAATTCTAATTTCATTGTACCTGATCGTGGTCTGGCATTTCCTGAGCAGCAATAGAAAATTAAATATAAGGATTAAATCAGGGCGCGAATTGCACACATGAATGCTGTCAGCAAGATCAAAGATGCAATGTCAACAAACTACCTCTAGCTAAACCAAGCCCTCGGGTTTTTTTAAACCAGACTAAAACATATATACATTTTCTCTCAACATTCTTAACTCAAGGGGTAAGTTTTCAGCCCTTGTGCGTAGCATGTATGTTATATCTAACTCCACCAGAGTTGTGATCTCCAAATCCAGTCAGTTTTAATATATTCTTATCAACTGTGTTTGCTACATCCTTCACAACTTATAGGCATAGCTTCGTCCATTAGTAGGAGAAGCACTGTAGAGCCTAGGCAGCCTACCTCAAGTCTAGCAAGATGTGCCTCGCACAGCCCTACACACAATGACCATGAGCTGTGCTGCAGGACCTGTGAAGAGCTATCTTTTGTTTGCAAGGTGACTGGAATGGAGGAGTTTCAGAAAAGGAAAAGTCCTGTACAACTGAGCTTCATAACCACGGTTTTGCATTCGATGATGCTAAGGGAGGGATGAAAACACCTATAGCGTACCGGGCCTCCACCAGCAGGTGGCCGGCCCTAAGACCTGTAAAACAGCTGGCCGATCCAGCATCGGCCAGACTGAGTTAATGGTCAGTCCATCCCCTTGAGCACTGATAAACTCAACCTGTAGGTGATCGCTACAACAAAGGTTAAGGTGGTTTGACTCTCTCATACATCCACACGGTGCTTTTTACCTGTAACCTATGGATACGTAAACCTTATGACGTGGGTAGAGTGTAGCCCTCAGATGGTACGGCCTACCAGGCTCAAATGAACAGGCAGCCAAATGTCTATTGTAAGATCCTATTCTGTAGACTACATTCCCTGATAATGTGCGAGCGGGATCCTTTCACAACCTGAAATATCTATATCGTATTCAAGGTCTCCTGGGGCTTAAGGCAGGACCATGTTACACAGCGTCGAGAAGTGGTTTGCTCCACTGTGTGTGCTATGCTAAACGGTTATACTTACTCAACTCTGCAGGGATCGCAGAAATCCCCTTACTTATCTGCTGCCTCGTGATTTTTGGAAGCAGTATTAAATGTCTAGCATTTTCTTGAGTTATACGCTTCCTGTAGACATCAATATGTTTAAGGTTAGATTGACTACTTTCACCATATCTATCCATGTGACAAGCAAACTTCTTTTTCCTGTCCTAGATTTTCATTATACAAATAATTTTTACCACTTCGATAGTTAAAGGGATTGAATAAATCTAAGCCAGGACTGCAAGCTCCAAATGGTAAATGCAAACCTATGCCGAGAGAGGAGGTGTCCTGTAACAGGCTGTCATATGGTTATCCTAGTTCAGGCAGAAAAACTGGCCGTGAAAAACTGTAAACAAACTGAGAACCTGTCCCTTATCCCGCCCTCTTCAGGAAACGGGCATATTTACACAAGTGGTCCTCAACCAGGCCCTCGAGCTGTGCTATCAGCATACACAGGAACTGCTTTACACTATCGGGAGGCATGCCTGTAATGTGCACAGCATGACATCACCCTCACATGCCTGAAGGTATGACAGGCAGCACCACAACATACCCTAAAGCATTTCCTCCCATGCCTCAGGGGTACCACGAGGCCGTGTGGTAATCCTTCCCGGAGCTGTTGATAAGATAACGGTACTACTGGCACGGGCTAGTGCTCTGGGCAGTCGCTTCCGGAACATTCTGCAGGGATAATGTCTGTGGAGGCTGCGCAGCTTTGACTGGGCTCAATGACGACTTCAATCAAGCATTTGCAATGCAATAGGTCTCGCAATCACACGAGTTTGAGCTATTGGGATTGTAAATGACAATGCCTTTTATTTATGTTTTGGGTTTTAAAACATAAATAAAAGGCATTGTCATTTACAATACTAGTAGCTTAAACTCTCGCAAATGCGAGACCTATGGCATTGCAATACAGGGCCTTCTCGACCACTTGTTAGATTGTAAATATCAGAGGAAGAGACCGGCCTGCGACATCTTCAAAGTAGTGATAAATAGTGCAGTGAAGAAGATGTGTAAGTGTTGTAAATTACACAGACACAAAGTGTGAAGTGAGAGTTACATATGATCTGAGCTATAAACACTAACAAAGCGCTCCAACACCTTTCACTCGGTGATTACACTGTCGCAGCTAAGAAGGAAGAGCGGGAGGGGGGGGGCTATTTCCTGCTCTCTCCGTAATTTGAGTGTGCAGTGTGGCATTGCGTAATGCCATTGCTATCTTTGGCCTAATAAAAACACTCCAGCTGTAGTAGGGCCCTGGCTTCACCTCCTGGTGCAGGGCGGGCTGTGCTTTATGGCAGGCATGGAGGGAGGGAGGTATGGTCTCGGCTGCAGCTCCGGCCTCGTACAGTGCCCCTGCTATTACTAGTGAGCGAGAGGAGCTGAGGTGGTGGTATTGGTATTGGTGGTGGTGGTATTGGTATTGGTGGTGGTTGTATTGGTTGTGGTATTGGTGGTGCTGGTATTGGTGGTGCTGGTATTGGTGGTGATGGTACTGGTGGTGCTGATATTGGCGGTATTGGTGGTGGTATTGGTGGTGGTATTGGTGGTGGTGGTATTGGTGGTGCTGGTATTGGTGGTGATGGTACTGGCGCTGCTGATATTGGCGGTATTGGTGGTGGTATTGGTGGTGGTGGTATTGGTGGTGGTGGTGGTATTGGTGGTGGTGGTATTGGTGGTGGCAGTATTGGTGGTGGCAGTATTGGTGGTGGTATTGGTATTGGTGGTGGTATTGGTGGTACTGGTATTGGTGGTGGTGGTATTGGTGGTGGCGGTATTGGTGGTGGTGGTATTGGTGGTGGTGGTATTGGTATTGGCTGCGGTATTGGTATTTGTATTGGTGGTGGTGGTACTGGTATTGGTGGTGGTGGTATTGGTGGTGGTATTGGTGGTGGTGGTGGTATTGGTGGTGGTGGTGGTATTGGTGGTGTTGGTATTGGTGGTGGTATTGGTGGTATTGGTGGTGGTATTGGTGGTGGTGGTATTGGTGGTGGTATTGGTGGTGGTATTTGCAGTGGTGTTATTGGTGGTGGTGTTGGTATTGGTGGTGGTGGTATTGCTGGTGGTGGAGGTGGTGGTATTGATGGTGGTGGTTGTGGTATTGGTGGTGGTAGTATTGGTGGTGGTGGTATTGGTGGTATTGGTGGTGGTGGAATTGGTGGTGGTGGAATTGGTGGTGGTGGTGATAGTGGTACTGGTGGTGGTATTGGTGGTGTTGATGGTGGTGGTGTTGGTGTTGGTGGTGGTGTTGGTGGTGGTGGTAGAATTGGCGGTGGTGGTGGTATTGGCGGTGGTGGTGGTATTGGTGGTGGTATTGGTGGTGTTGGTATTGGCAGTGGTGGTATTGGTGGAGGTGGTATTGGTGGAGGTGGTGGTATTGATGGTGGTGGTATTGCTGGTGGTGGTGGTATTGGTGGTGTCGTTGTTAATAAAACAGGCTTTTGAAAACAACCCGTCAGGTGGCTTTAGTACATATGACATATAACACAGATATGCTGTTGTCAGCTTCAGCCCATTAGCACAGGATTATGTGCTACCTGGAATTCACATGACTTAATTAGCTAATAATTTCTAAATCCATTTTACTTGGGGGGTTGAAACAGACACGAGATAATGCCGGGTTAAAGTGATTGAAAGAAGGCGCCCCTGTTACGGGGCGGCCGCGTTGCTTTAAAAAACACAAGCGGTTTCAGCAGAAGCAGCGCATGTCTGGCCTGCAGTAAGAGAAACTCAATAAAGTAAATAGTGCTTACAGACTAAATAACAGGTCCTGTGTAACAACTGAAGTAAAAGGGCCAGTCGCCATGGGAGGGTACAAATGAAGACAAGGCCGTACTAAGGAGGGACTAACAAGCCTATTAACGAATCTGAAGGCAGCATTTATGAAAGACAATGACACAAACCAATGAAAAATATGGGAGGAGAGTGGGCGCGGCTTCTCTACCATACTCTACTACAGCAGTCTCGCAGAGCGAGCAGTGCATGCGCGCTGCCGCTAGGCTCGATCTAAAAACTGGGATTCGGTTCAGAGGTTTCAGGAATCCTTCTTCAGTTTCTACAAAAATGGTCTCGATACTGAAATAGGAGAAACACGAAGAGAGCTTCAGCTTTGTGTAAGTGGGGTTCAAGGTGGGAAACCTCACCCTCCTGCAAGAAGCTACACAGGAACCGAGCTGGTTAGGCCCAACTCTCGCCTGTCTTATTCAAGGGGCAGCATGCCTGACACCGGGCTTTGGCCCCATCATCACAATGCGCCACTACAGCTGGACTACGGCTGGAAGTTGGCAAGAGCTCCATTTGAAAGGTACTTGTACATATTTGGAGAATTTAGGTTGTGTAGAGAAAGCCACTGGAACTGTGGGACCTGTTTCTAAACTGAACACATAGGAAGGGAAACAAAGCACCCTGTATAGATCATGCTGTTCTCTACATGTGTAGAATTTAGAGCGCAGGCGTTCAGCACTGGTGCTGGGGGTCAACAAAGAACCAGGGTTTCCACACACTGGCAGCATACAAAGAGGATAACATTAGTTGTAGAAGAGTCAGAGAACATTCGGGTACTTAAGTGCATATTTTGGGTCCAGAGCAAAAACACCTTAGCGCAAATAACATTTGTATGGGTTGTTCTATAGGTTGCTGCAAAAAGTGTGGAATAATGCGTGCAATTGAGTTTATTTTTAACCGATTTCGAAATGCTTTTAATCACTTCCAAGATGCCCTATTGCTCTTTTTCTGCATAACTTCGTAACTTTGGATGCATGTATTAATGCATGTGTAAGGTTTACAGCCAATTCCCATGCTTACTATAACCCTTAGGTACTTAAAAGTTTGGAACTTGGAAATCAGCACTAATAGGAAAGTTTTTCTTGTTGGGAATTATGCTGTAGATTTGAAATGGAACGTTCTCAATGAAAACGAAAACTTCAAAAATAAACTCTTCCTTTGGCTCACAATAGCATGTAGGCCACATGCAGAACCTACTGAACAAGCAGCCTAGCCTGAGCATGGCAGGGTAGACGCCATGCATAGGTCACGTACAGGTCAAATAGTGTTCCATCCCTAAATATGTCCGTCATCTACAGCAGAACACAAAATACTAATAAAGTACCATTGGATGTGGCAATCATCAACAACATCCTGCATCAAACCCATGATATAATTAAGATGCATATAGCCATTGGAACTATCATATCACATTCTGATAGGAAAGTTGGCTTTCTGATACAGAAAAAATGGCAAAAAGGAATTATACCAAACTTGTTAAAAATCTAGAACTTTACTTAGAAGGCATTCCTTCTGTTGTTTGTTGTAAATTTATTCCACTGTTTTTCGAGAAATTTGTGTTTAAAGAGATGCTCACAATGGTCATGAAGGGGTTAATTTTCTGAAAAGTTAGTGATGTCTGGCCCATTATGTACCATGGGACTCTAGCAGTACTACAAATATTAAAAATAGATGAATTCCATTTGTTGAGGGAACATTTTCTCCGGTCAGCCAATGTCAGAAGTGGTGTCATATGTGAGGTTATAAGCAGTGCATGTTAGAGGCGGAAGTTATGGTTTTTAGACTAAACTATACCTGGAGTATTTCAGTTTTTTTTTTTTTTTTTAACTTTGCTCATGTCTCATTCCAACATCAAACTATAACGCGACACCTAAACCTTTGTTTTTTTCAGTGAATTTCAGTTTTTTGTTTATATAGGTTAGGGTTTTAGATCCTAACCTAAGTATAACACCACTTAAACCTTTGCTGTTTTCAGTGATTATATATACTTGTGTATATTCACTAGCAGGGTCCAGCCCAAAGCGCAGGAACATAAGTCACACACTCACGTTCCAGCTCCAAAGTGATTTATTGTTTGAAGGACGGCATAGAACACACCTCAACACGTTTCAGCCACTGGATCTTTGTCATGGGTGGCCTTTGCTACTCTTTTCTGGGAGTAAGCGAGGAGGATGGCTTCCACGATTTCTTTTTCAGTTGAAGAAAAGCAGGTTCTACTACTGTGTCTACTTATTCATGGAGGATTATAATTTTATTTTTTTGAGTTCCAGAAAATAGATTGCTAATGCAGTGTCATGCTATACCTGAATAACAATGTTACAGAAGAATCAGTTTAAATACAAATATGTACAGTTTATAAAGAGGTAGGGGGGTAAAGCTCTAGAGGTTTCACATAAAGCTAGACAAGACCCTTTGTAGTAATGCGGGCGAGCCTGTCTGGTGGTTACACCCCAAAATCCACCAACATGGAGAACAATCGTCAGAGAGAGGACAGTTTATGCAATAGTTCCTAGAATAAATTCTCCAAATTGCAAAGTCAATGTATTAATGAATCCTCTAAGGACCATAGAGACTTTCGTTCGTCACATGTTGATCTTACAGGACCTAGAAGTGACATTGAGATATATGCCTTGAGAAAGCACTTGGTGGCTTAGCCAGATGGGGGAATCACGTGTCGAATGTTCATTTTTTATACTTTTTGATCTTGTGCTTCCATAATTAAATGAGGAATCATTATTACATTGATGTTGCAATTTGGAAAATTTACTCTAGGAACTATTGCATAAACTGCAGGAGCTGTCCGCTCTCTGACAATAAATAAAAGTATGTACTCATGAAGTAACTCTCCAAGTAGCTAGAACGGCGTTGGTGCTGCAACCCATGATAGACTCCAACAAATTGACCCTCTGGATCTACTGCCAGCAACTCACAACCACAAAGCGCCTAACCCTCACAGAACAGATCCGAAACAGCATCAAAATCACCAATGAAATCTTCACCATTGTGAAGGAATTCACGTCCGCATTTGCCTTCGCCACAACTATAACTCCATCCCAGGAACTTTGCACTCAAATCCCCCACTAGTTTATGAGCAAAATCAACTCCATCTGCAATAAATTAGCTCCCCAAACAGACCTTCTCACCCTTGAAGTCCTCCACTCAGTGAACAGCAACACCCCAGAAACCACACTGATCTGCTGGCCAGCCATTGTCACAGCAGAAACCTCCAGCCATCAACATGCACTCAGGAGCAGCATAAGATCCTTGCCCGCACCATATCCTCGCTAAAGGGTTCAACTCCATCTGCTCAGCCCTCACACCCATTCTCAATTTATCACTCACCACCACCACCTTCACAGACTCCTGGAAACACGCCACCATCCTGCTACTCCTCATGAAAACTTTGTTAGACTCCCTGACGTGGGCCAACTACAAGCCCATCTCCCTCCTCCCATTACCCAGACAAAGTCTTGGAAAAGGCCATCAACGCTCGGGTGGCCAACTCCCTCAATGACCGCTTCCTCCTGGACCCCTCACAATCAGATTTCAGACCCAATCACAGCACTGAGACTGCCTTCATCACTGCTAGTTCGGAAATTCACCTCACCATGGACAAAGAGCACACAGTGACACTCATTCTGCTTGACATCTCAGTCACTTTTGAGACCATCTCCCTCCCCATGCTTAATCCAAACATCAGCATTACACACTGGGGCATATTCTCAAGGAGCTATCGCCGAGTTAACAGCACTTTATCGCAGCCAAAGTTGCGATAAATACATCGCCCCATTCACAAGCTTGTGTGAACAGCCCATAACACCAGTTTACCCGCGATAGCAGCCGCAAAAAACATCGCCACAGATGACCCCGGCAACTATCGCTAATGAGATGCAGAGTAGGCGTTCCCGTGCAAAAATCCGCTACAACACCACTCCTCAACATTCACAACGACCAGCCAGATCCGCGATAAGATCACAAAACATGCGATAAGGCGCGTTAGCAGCAGATAACTAACACCTGCTCCGACCTGGTGCAAAATCGGACGACAGCCTGCACCACAAAAGAGAGCCCAGCCCAGAGCCACACCTGAAGAACAACAGATGCCATGGAGCCACTGAACATACGTGCCGGACACCCAAGAGGGCCACAACACCCACCGCCACCACCCCCAGGACCACACCCCACCCCCGGGCCCCACCCTGGGCAACCCCCACCTCCCCCGGACCAAGACACAGCACATCAACTGCACGGAAACATGAACACAAGCACCCGCCTGATGTCGCACAATTGTAACAATCAACATACATGTGAGCACTGAAATCCTGATTCATACATACACCATTGAAAGACCAAACAAAATGTCACATTCTAATTCGTCACCAAACAACTATTCTGAGGAGTCATGGCGGGGCATCCCTGGACAATCTGTGACTCACAGCCTGCAAGACAATATCCAAGATAAGAAGGTGTGTCAGGCACCCATCAAAGGACAGGGAGAGAGAGAAAGAGAGAGAGAGAGAAAGAAAGAAACAGAGAGAAAGAGAGAGACTGAACAAGGAGCGCAAGGCCAATCGGGCTCTTGGCTCATGCAAACATGCCAACAGCTGCGTGTGTCTCGAAATCTGCGCACCCCAAATCACAGGCCTGGCATCAAAGTCAGCGCAAAGTCCACATCACAATTAAGACATGCAAGCAGTAGTCAGACGAAAATCAGGAATGAAAGCTCCTTTGTCTCAACACACAAGGCCGAAGGCCAACCAAACCCCCGACCTTGGTCCTGAATGCGGCTGCCACACCCTCCGTGAGATACCATACCAGCCTCTGACGACTCCCACACCACGAACTGCGCTAATGAAACACCAATGTGCCCACACCCCACACACACTTGTCCCTGCACGACCTACACCTGCAAGGGATGCCCTTGACACATTGTCAAGAACGACCCATACGTCCAAACGTTGCACACACATACGACTCATTGCCCAGAGCTGTGGCATATCGTCCACCGAACACCCGCCGGTCAGACGAGTGCCGGTGCCACGAGACCAACAAACGCAATGGCCGGCATTCCCGGGCACATGCACAACCCCTGTCACGTGGAACTGTACCGTGCACGAATGCTGCATCTGTTGGGATCCCTGCCAATGGCAGTGTTGCGAATCAGTTTCCGTCTGAATTTCCGTCTTGCCTACGTCACCTGCGTCCAGCCCTGGTTCCACTGTCGATCATGCACATTCGACTGGCCCATGGAGGTCTGCCTATCCAGCGCAACGGTAGCTGAATTGGATTATGACCTGACAGTGCGCCCCCTGTTGGCCCACGAACAGGAGTGTCACCTGGATAGCCGTGCATGGGATGCACTGATCCTTGGCGTATGTGCTGGCAGTTGCGCATGGGAGATTACACAACTCCTCGTGTGCAGTGACCACATCCAGGCGCTCCCCTATTAGGCTGTGTTGCGGAGTGGGGAAACGGCGTGGACTGAGCACATCTGCCCGGACCAGTTAATGGATTGACTCACCCTGGTGTTCCTTGAACCCGACAACGACATACTATTGGAACACATTGCCCATGAAGCTGCGGTGGCATTCATGGACGAGTAACTACGTCCCTGCAGCCACATCGGATTGTCACCCACAGCACTGGTCCCAACACCTTGTAGCATCGTGGGGAATGCTCACATATCCCACCACAACAGAGGACATGTCTGCCTTTGTCTGGACTCTGAATGCATGTGCGTGGGCCTACGCGTGTGTACACACACCTGTGCAAGGTGATGCAGTTCCATGGTCGGAGCAGCACAGCGTCGTTTGGCAACGTTACCAAGTCGGACACACTGCTGGGGGAAAAGTACACACATGGCAATGTAGCACGACATGTGAACTTGTTGGACCCTTTCACCTGATCACTGTCAGCAGAGCAGACAGTCGGCGCAGTCGGGTGGCAGAGCACTATGCAGACCCCATGGGCTGTGAGTCGTGCCCCTCACACGGGGCAATGGGCAGACGCCAAACAACACATGACTCGTCCAGCAAGGCAAGGTGGGCTGAGACCGTTGCCATCCGTGATGATTGGTGTTCATTTTTGCCTCCCCATTCCCTGCACCTCAACATGTTCCCATGCTGCGTGTAAGTGTCTTAAGCATGTCCCTGCCTGTTGTGGCCGTTGCCTTGTCCGTACTGACACGCACATGCCAATAAAGTCTACGCAACACCACTGGTGTCTAACTGTGATGAGTGTTGATTAGATTGCACGGCCAGCCTGACCGAGGGGACCCGCACTAGGCTATCCGAGGAAGACACCACCACAAAAATATGTGACTTAAGAGAGGTGTTTCTTCTCCCCCGGGACCAGATACGAACGCCTACTTCAGAATCAATGTATTCTACATTTTAAGAGGATCTACATACTGTCAGTCCTCGCCGCATAAATAGCACTCCTTAGCGTGAGTGTTAAAAATGCTGTTCATGTGGTAATTTTTTACCACTCACATTTTCTCACATCACTCACCTTATTTATTCAGAGAGGTCCTGAGGAAAGCCCAAATATTTTTTGCTAAGGGCTGAAACATGTCGACCAGAGGATAATAAACAACTACGCATAGTACTTGTAGTCCTTTTATCCACTCTCTTGTCTTTTTAACCATACCCCAGATCACCACGAATAAAGTAACGGGTAGTACTCTGGAGGTATTTTTACATATTTCACTCACTTCATCACACTCACATACACCTAAAACCTGCTCCACTGTAAACAGGTGTTGTAGCACAGCATTCGGCTACCCGGCTGGGACCCGATGATGAAGCATGACACCAACCAGGTTGGTGTGTGAGGGTTTTCATAATAAACCTTTGAGGTGCCAGACATCTTAATGTCAGACAGTCATTTTCCTTGGCCGTCTTCTTTGGTTATATTATTGTTGATTAGATTGACCACTCGTGTGCCACAATGAGCATCGTCCCTACACAGGGAGGAACTGACTGACGCATGTACAATGGGGGTGGGTCCCTTCTGACAGCTCCACCTCTGTGAGCCAGACATTGTTTTGGGATAGTTGCTGGTAGACCTGTGCTCTTACGTGTCTTCAGCAATGTGAGTATGGTGTCCAACCTCTGACCATGTTGAGCAATGTTATGAATCATTACAGAATGTGTCCACACAGATGTGTGTGAGTAGGTATGCGACGTGAAGTTCTGTTGTCACATGTGATGTAGGACACCACTTCTGGCCTGCTACAGATTTGGTCATTCCTACACACAGCCCTATTCAATCCATGGACTTGTGCCTACGTTGGGGGGTTGTGAGATTGTTGCTAATGTGCAATGGGGACACAGCTAGTACCCACCTTCACAGTCATCCAATTGGCCATGTGTCTCGGGGATGAACATGCGCATTGATGTCATTTACCAGGGTGTACCTTCTTGTGCAATCATTGTCCCTACATCCAGCCATACTTCCATACGTGAGTGAACATAGTCATGACACATCTGCATGATTTCGAATGTTTTATTCACATTCTGGTGAATGACGGAGAGGGAGCTGTACATGGCCATCCAAGCCCACATAACATGGAAGCCCAGTGGTGGGCCAACCAGAGTCCTTTGGGGATTGAAAAGTGATTTGGAAGAGGGGAGTGCAGTCCGCAGCAGGATTGCTGTGTAATTGTCAAGCAGTGGAGATATGGCAGTACGTGTCGGGGTCCGGGTGAATGTCGCAGAGTGTTCCGGGGGTCAGTGGAAGGTGTTGTCCCAGGGCATGATGCATGGGGCAGAGCCAGGCAGGGCAAGCCATATGGAGGTGATGGATGCTACTGCCGCCTTCCTCACTCAGTAATTACCATCCACATCTTACTCCTCTGATGCTTCTTCTGTGTCGGGTGTGTCCGGTGTGTGTGGCGGTGTAATGGCTGCATCACTGTGTGCCACTGACACATCAGGGTGCGAAGGTGATGGGGCTGCATCACTGTGTGCCACTGACACATCAGGGGTCGGAGATGTGTGTGTCGAGGTTCCTGCAGCAGTCATCTGGAACAGGTTCAGTGGCAGCAATGGCAAGATGAGGATCTGCAAGGCATGGAAGATCGCAGCTACATCTCGCTGGTGTTCAGCAGTGGCAGCCATACTTCCAGCCTGCATCGGCTCCATGGTCTCCATTGTCCTCCGCATCTGTGCCAGCTCTGTGCTGTTATCGCTGGAGCCTGTCTGCCTAGACAGTTCTTGTATCCGAGTAATGGAACCAGCGATGTCAGCCAAGGATTGTTGGTGGGCATGGTGCGGACAGTGGGTATCCGTTAGGGACTGTAGGTGCTCCCTGATGGGACTCAGGCACCCACGTATGGCATCGAGTTTGGCAGCCATGAGCTCGAAACCCAGCCGCAGCTGATCTGCCATCTTCTCCTGGCACCCTAACACATGGCGTTTGAAATCCATGTGTTGGTCGTGGGGGTCCTGGGAGGCAGCCGTGATGGTGTGTGCTTCCTGCTGTGTGGTCTGTGCAGGGTGTGGGCTCACCGCGATGCAGCTGGGCTGCCCTGCTCCTGGAGGTGGGGTGAGGAGGCTGTCCACGAGCCGTTGGAGTGTGTCTGGGCAAATGGGCAGGGTGTCCTCTTCATCATCACTAAAGAGATGTGTGGTCTGCTCTGCAGGAGGTGTTGATTGTCCCTCTGCAATGTAAGGGGATATGCAGGTTAACAGTGTGTTCCATGTATGTTGACGCATTGTAGATGTTTACATTCAGACTGCATGACGGTGTACATTGTGACTGTTTTGGTGAAGCTGGCTATTTGATGGGAGTCAGTGGACATTTCGACTACATGACCGATGTGTGGTTGTACTCGTACATTATCATCTCACAGTGTCATGCATTGCCAGATGTGATTGGCCAGTTTCTATGCACGAGAGGCACCAGTTGTGTCCTCTGTCCTGTGGTGTAGGGGTTGCACTCTGTCCCACATTGTCGTCAATGTTGATGTACTGTGATTGCTATGTGTGTGTGCTGCATTGTTGGCGATTCGCCCCTGCAGCTCTGCATTGGCGGACCCTTATCCCTTTGAGTCGGTGTGCATTTGACTTGGGTGCTTTTCGGGTGCTGGGATGTTTGCGACTTGGGACATTTGTGCTACTGGAGATATTTGGTACTCTTGTGCATTGTTTGTCTGCAGATGTGTTCTTGACGTCATGGGTAGTAGGTGCACGTGGATGTGTCAGAGTGTGACCGGCTTTTTTACTGATGTGGTCCACACTCAGCCACCTCAGTGTCGTCTCGTGCACCATGTCATGTATTGTGACTTCAGCCATGCTATCTGTCATGCAGTGTCACTTGCATTGTCAGTGTGGCTCACAGAGCCGCTGCTTTTCTGGATTCAGCACATGTGCATGGGTAGGTTGTGGCATTGGTGATATGGAGGGGGGCCCATTTGTGCACATTGTGGACAGGGGCCTACTTGGTGTTTCTATGTGTGCTGCAGTGTGCCAAGGGTATCAGGGACATGTTCCACACTCATTGCGGGTGTGCAGTGTGCTGCACATGATTGTGAATGTGTGCCATTGTGCCCATCTGCCCCCGTCCCCCCAGTCCCTGGTCGTTACTCACCCTGTTGCTATTGGGTCAGGTCATTTCGGGCTGTGTCCAGACCCCCAACTCCTTGCACCATCTCCACACTGATGACTGTGGCCACCATTTCCTCCAGCTCATCCAGCTCCTCCTGTGGCGCAGGACTCCCACCTCCAGTCGCCTTTGCTGCCTTCATGTTGGCAGCGAGTTTCTGTTTGGTTTGGCTGTGCACTTCATGCCAGCACCTCTTGACATCCTCCATTGACCTCCTCGACACTCTGACTGCATTCACTTTGGTGACGATGGACTGCCATATTTTCGTTTGTGTTGCCAATGACGCAGTGGAGGTGACGAACAGTTGTTGGTAGTGTTCTATCTCCTCCGTGATGGTGATCTGGTCTTCCTGTGGACTGAACCCCGTCTTCCTCTTCCTCTTCTCCTTGCCCTCTCCCGAACACGGGGTTCCATGCTGGTCCTCCGTGGGGCTTGTGGAGTTCGGCTTGTCCTCTGCACTCGGTCCGGGTGCATCCATGGTGCTACGCAGTTTGGATTGTTTTTTTTTTTTTAATTGCTTTTATAGTGCATTTTCACGCATGACGCGTGGGTATTGCAGGCCTGTCGCTGGTTTTTGCTGATTTTGTTATCGCGCTTTGCGGCATCGCAACTTTTTGGGCGATCGTGTTTCGCATTTTTTGTTTATCGCGTTGGTTTTTACGCGGTCATGTGGCGGGTTATCATGCTGCTATCGCATGGTGCCGAGGGGTTGGGAATTGGACGTTAAGATGGTGTTATTTTCTCGCGATGGACTTCGATATGCAAAGTTGCGTTAAGCTAAATTTGCGATGATTATCACACGTTCTTGAGAATATGCCCCACTGTTTCTTCCAAAATGGCCAACGTCTAAATATATGGCAATAGAAAGAGGACTTTGAATTGAGCAAATACAATCTAAGAGGGGAGCGGCTGCCATCTTTGAGTGGTGATCTTTGGCTGGCCCTTGCAACAAAACTAAGAGATGACTCGCCTATCTCATACAAATCAAGATAATGTTTCTAACTAGTGACAATCAAGATAATGTGTGTAACTAAGGAGGCCATACTACAATAGGCAAATACGGATATCCACCCTACTTGCTATAAAGATGAGGTTTCAGGTAAATGTTTATTAATATTAATATAATAATAATACTGCAGGACCATAAATACATGCAGCAACAGCCACCTCCCAGTCCAACTGTCACCCACAAGATTCCACTCACCCCTACATTCCTTTACAATCATTCTATAACCATGGTAATCTTGGTCAAAGTGCCCCTTTTTCATGCACTTAGCACAGGTACGCTCTTTGGCAGGACATAAACTAGCATTTCCTAAATGAGACATGCTTCCACATCTGTAACATTCTAATTGTTTATACAGTTGTTTCTTGTACGTTTTGTTCATTTTGGAAGAGGATGATTTCTCCATCTCATCCTTTTTTTTCTTTCTTGTATTTACTTTAAATTGCCAACACACTCTGAGACTGTGACTTCGAATTTGACACAGTCATCTGTTCCATGTATAAAGTTGTACTCTCTATTCTAGTTGTAGTCTCTATGGATTTCTGTAATGTCAAATTAGGTGTAGATTATAGTGCCTCTTGTACTTTTTTGCTGTTTATTTTCTACACTAATTAGTCCCTGATCCTTTCTACTTCGAAGTCTTTATATTCGCAGGACACTGCTAAAATCCTCAAAGCACCAACAAAACTTGTTGCAATTTTTCCAGCCATTTGTACTCTCCTATAACATTTGTGGCTTCCCATTATGACGTTTTTACTGGCTTTGAACCTTATTTCCAAAGATTTTATAGCAGACGCATACTCGTCTACACCCCGAACACCATCATCCTCCTCTACATCCAAAAGATCAACTTCTCTGGGAATATGTTTCAAAAGTTCCGACCATCTTGACCTAAACAATGTTTTAGTATGACAATTCTTTTCTTATGTGTGAATGACTCTCCTTCTAATGCATTTAGATATGCTTCAAACCCTTCTTTCCATTGCTCCCAATCAGGCTCTGGAGTTGTTTGGTTGGGAGAAAAAGCAGGAGGGGTACAATTGACTGTTGCATTTCCTAATCAGATGAAGAAGTCTACAACTGCGCCTCTGAAAAACCTGCAGTATTTTGACTGTAGGAAAACACAAATGTGCAAAGGTCACTGCAAAACTCAATTCAGATGTATGAGGCACAAACAGAAGGTATATGAATATTACCAATGATATTCGCAGAGGTATGCCAATCACCTCAGACTATATGTGAGAATATGTTGTGAGCACCACCTTAATTATTAGAGAAACCTGGTGCACAAAAATTGGTGAGCAGGCAATGTTGAATGATGAGGGCTCACCAATGCACAGAACTTTGAACAAGGTTGAATGGCACCAAAAGACAGGAACAAGGCACAATAAACAGCTGAGATTTCTGTACGGTGTGCTCATGACTGATGAATGTGCTGTAGAATGCACGATAATTTAATATGCCCTAAATCCAAAATGCCACTCTAAAGACGCGAGGCGTGTTTACAGTTGTAAACAGCTGAGAATGCTGTGCGGTGTGCGCATCACTGATAAATACGCTGTAGATGCCCGATTATTCAATAGAGCCCCAATCCAAAATGGCGGTAAATAGCGTGACGCGCATTTTTACTTGTGGCCTAATCCAAAATGGCCGCACGTAATGTTGCTCACATCTGCACTTGCGAGCCAATCCAAAATGGCTGCACGTTACGTTACACACGGACAACAACTTACGAGGGTCGCTGCCATGCACGGGTAAGTCAGGCTTGAGCGCATGAAATATCACGCTCCCAAAAATTCACAGTACCTTGACAAAGGTGCCTACTCAGAAGTGGTGGACTCCCGAGGAGAGCAGAGAGTGCTTACTTGTTAGAAAACTTGCTGTTGGAGATCGCCAGTCCACATCTCACCCACAAGATTCCACTCACTCCTATATTCCTTTTCGATCATTCTATAACCATGTTAATCTTGTGTTCCATACTATGTAGAATCACAACATTTGCCTCAACTACAATTAGAATAGCCTTTTGGGGTGCAGTCGAACCACCTACTGAATCACAAATTCAGTTTCCTAAATATTAATTTATCCTACAAGATCTTACCCCAGTGCGGCCATTCATAGATAAAAGTCCTTGCTGTTGTTTGTCGCTACATCCTTGCTTGGCTTTCATTTGTTTGTTGATTTGCTGACTGCAAAAAGTGAAAAGGACACTTATTTACTGACTACTTACACTGGAATGATGTCCTCCTTCACCCCCCCCAATAATGACGGCGCCCATGAACCAAAAAGAGACATAGGACTCTGTCCTTCCGAAAACCAGAAACAGAAAGAGGACTCTCCTCTGTCCGAGTGCCTTCATCTTGAAACTACTAAGGAGGCAGCCATCTTAAAAGGAAATGCTGGTTTGTTGCCATTTACCTGAAACATGACCCATCTAGCTGTTCATCCCCTAACTGACCCTTACCCTCCTGCAGCCAATGCTTCTTCACTAATTGGCAGCACCACCTTATTGGGCTATTGCTGCAGTGGTTGCTCCTTTGTCGCATAATTTGTCCGTTTCCCCAACCCCAATGTCCTGGATTTCTTTTTGGTGAGACTCCCAATATCTGGTTTGTGCTTGTTTCTTTGCTATGTGCCTGTATGTGCTAGTTGGTTTTGTTTATGGGTTGCTCATGTTTTAGTGGTGCCTTTCCCACCTGACGAACAAAGTAATAATCTCACGTTAATAATGGCTATTCAGAATATATTATTTTAATTAATTTAATGCAATCTCTGACATGTTTGTAATTGATAGTATGTTATTAGGCCCCATTTTTGACTACACTGTAAGCTGACTCGCCTCGCTTACTCCCCCCATACATCTACCCCCCCATTACTTGTTGATGTCCCTGCCATGAGGATTTGTTTCTCCTGTTCCCTAAGGACATAACACCTTTTAGAGGCCCTTACCTACACTCCCCATATTTCCCCTGCTCCCTCCACCCAGCATGGATCCTACCAATGCAGGAAAGCTGAACAATCTACAACCCCCTTCTGAAAATTACTCTTTTCTAATTAACTACCCTCTCAACCTCTCCAAAAACGCCATGACAAATCTCAAACATAAAATCTTCAACCTTAAGAAAGAAACTCTTATCATCGACCTCTACTTCTGCCACATCAAGGGTACCCTACTGAATGACCTCATCTTCTCAACAAATCGTCGTGCCAAATGGAGGAAAGTCCTCTCTTCAACTCTCAATGCCACTATCACCAAGAAAATCCCACATGGCCACAAACTTACTATTGCACACTCCACCATATTCAACAGTAATGCTACCATTTCCATCTTTAACAACGGCACCGTACTTATTCAATCTTCAGATCACGATTCACAATCTGGAACTTTTTTGCATTCTCTTCTCCTACCTCAAAAACAAACTTGACACAACCACTCCCCGCCTGCCCTCTTGCTACTCCCCTCTGAATCCTCCCCTTATGATAAACTCCTTTCCCCACCCACCTCTCTCCCGTTTCCCACCGGTCTCCCCAGGTTGTCACCCACCTATCCACGGGCACTACCACTGTCCTATACACTCCCTCCCCCAGTGAGTTGCTAGGCCTGGGCGTAGTTCGCGGAGTGGCGCTACGCGAAACTCCGCGAAGTGGGAAAAAAACTCCGCCGCGCTACGCAGAGCTCTGCAAGTGGCGGAGTGCGATAGAAAAATGCCATTCGCGGTGATTTTCAGTGCCGGATGCTTGTCCGTACTGTGCAATCATTGCGAACGGCACCATGCACAGTGCAAGCGGGCGCTGCTTTCCTTTCTGCTGCTCGAGTAGATTTTTACTCGAGCGGCAGCTTTCTCAACGCGAACAGGCAGTTTTTCACCGCGAGCGGTCGTGAGCATACGTGACCACTCGCAATGAGAACCCTGACCCCCCTGCGTTGAGAAATCTCGCCAGGAGGTGGATTTTCCTCGCTCGCGCTCGCCAACTTGACGTTGACGAACGCGAGCGAGGAAAAAAACTCTGCTCCTCTACGCGGAGCGGAGTTTTTGGGAACTCCGCGAGCTCCGCGTAACGCAGAGTGCGGAAAACTCCGCAAACTCCACGAGCGGAGCGGAGTTCACCGCCCAGGCTTAGTGACAACACCAACGCTCCCCTACTTCTACACCAATCTGACAGCACCATCTCCCATCCCTTTAAAGCCCCCCACTCCCACACCCCCATCAACAGGTCCAACTCATCCCCTACTCCCCTCAACCAACAACTACCAAGCCTCCAATGATGATCCTCACTAATGTCAGCTCCCTCAACCGCTCTGCTATTCATCTATGAATGCCTTCCCCAACCAAGAACCTCTTAAAAATCTCTCCATTGACTCTAAGGCTCCAGGGGACTCCAACCAGTACCTCGAGAGCTACTGTAGCTCTCAAGCTACCTCTGAGTAGCTCACCTGTGTGGAGCCCAGCTTATTAAATTAGAAAGCTTTTGCTTGGTTGAATTAATATACATATAAAAAAAAATTAGATTATACAACACTAATAATATTAGTAGCTCTCAATGCGTTTCATTGAACATAAGTAGCTCTCAGTACAAAAAAGGTTGGAGACCTAAGCTCAACTCACCTCTAACCTTGAGTACAAGTGGTCTTCACACCTAACTCACCTCCAGACTAACAACTTCTTAATCTCCAGCTACTGCTCTGACCCTATCCCTGCTTACACAGAGATCTCACACCATTTCTGGAGATCCACGCCCAACCTTAACCACTCCTCTCGGCCTAATAGGCTAGCCAGACAGCTATCAACTTGTTCCTGCCGTTCACACTCTTCCTGCTATACAAATCGAGACTATTATCACCCACCCTATCAGGACATCATACCCCTCATATTAGGTTTATTAACAAAACAATCCTCATACAAGTTCCCATCTCACATACGTCCTCGACCACCTCTAAAACAATACTGAAATGCACGTTGCTAAACTGCTGCTCAGCCGTGAAAACATGCAGCCGGCATCGTTGATCTTATACTTAACTTGGACCTAGACATCCACATGCTCACTGAAACCTGGTTGAATTAATCCTCTACTCCTACTCTAGACACTCT
The DNA here is from genome assembly GCA_963921515.1 of Calotriton arnoldi. Taxonomy (NCBI): domain Eukaryota; kingdom Metazoa; phylum Chordata; class Amphibia; order Caudata; family Salamandridae; genus Calotriton; species Calotriton arnoldi. The sequence continues at coordinate 25,726 of CAWUFW010015855.1, read as the reverse complement.
AGTCCTAAGGACGCTCGGTAGGTGGCCAAGCCTGTATATACAGATCTTCACTCTCTATGAAACAATCACATTCCATATCTCTTCCCTCCTGTGAATATCTCAGGATAGACATCATCACCACTATCAACTCAAGGTGCTCCCGCCACACTTTTTATCAACCACCAAGAGAAAATCACACGTTCGTTGAACAGATCATGGAGATTATCACCAATAACAATGAAGAGCACAACAACCAAATTTTCCTTGACCTTTTTCAATATTCACTGGAACAATTCCAATGACCCTCTCGTAAACAGTTTAAATTGTTCCTCCAGGACCTCAACCGTATCCAATTCTGCAATAGCCCGACCCATAACAAAGGAGCTACCCTAGATTTAAATATTGCAAAAGAAAACACCATACAAATTGAATCTATTCTCCCCTGCGATTGGACTTACCACCACTGCATCACCTTCTACCTCGAAAAGAAGGCATTCACTTCTAAGGGCTAACCAACGAAAGCCAAACACTGGGTCCCAGACAGCTGCAACATTAACTCCCACACTATATCGACTCTTAGTAATAATATCCTGCTCCCACCCTCCCCTATGAATGACGTCCATGACCTCACTGATCACTACTTCAACTCCATGACCAAAATTATGGATACCCTGACCCCCAAACAACTTAAAAGAATCCTGTCTAAAAGATCCAGCTCCTGGTTCAACTCTAACCTAAACAAAGAACGCCAACATCTCAGACTTGCAGAAAGAGCATGGAGACATACCCCTTCCCTACGCAACACATACAACAGGCACATTAGGTACTCCAAAGCAGCTTTCTTCCAATATCAACTAGACTCTGCAACTAATCGACCTAAAAAACTCTTTGAAATGATCAAAAACTAATTGCACCACAAAAGCGATCCCGCTTCCGCAGATAACAAAACATTACCTAACAGTGAAACCTTTGTCTCCTTTTTTGGGGAGAAAACCATGCAACTCTCTAACGATATCGAGCACACAATCTTAAACTACTTCCACATGAACCCCCACCCCTCCCCTTCTGATCATGATACATGCCTGAGATATCCCCCATCTCACCCAAAAATAACGACTCCTGGTCCAACTTCAAAACCTTCGATGAAAATGGCACCCTAAATCTATTGTTCTCCTTGAAATATTTCAACCGCTTCAATGATCCCCTCCCCTCCAAACTCCTAAATTAGTCAATTCACCTCCTACTCCCACTATGGACTATGATGATCAATCCTTCACTCACCCAAGGCTTCTTATCTGACTGCCTCAAAAGTGGCCAGGTTGCCCTTATCCAAAAAAAACACCTTTGACCAATCTGAACCCAACAATTACTGCCCTATCTCAAACATCTCTACTTTGACCAAACTCTTAGAAAAATGTGTGTACCTACAGCTTCACAATCACATTGAGCAATTCCAACGCCTCGACCTTTGTCAATCCAGCTTCCGATCAGGTCATAGCGCCGAACCTGCCATGGTCCACATCGTCAACAATGCCCTACACTTACCTGACAAGAACGAATCTTGCCTCCTAATCCTATTGGACCTATCAGCAACTTTTGACACTATCAACCATGTTACCCATCTAAACCTTCTTGAACACGGGATTGCCTCTCTGGCACCGTGCTCAAATGGTTCTCCTCTGTTCTACATAACAGATCTCAACACATTCTTATCAATCACTCTGACATGTAACCACCTCAAACTCAATACCCTTAAAACTGAATTACTACTAATCGCACCACCTCTAACATCAAAGACTGGCTCCCTCTACTTACTGCCCTGAATTGCACCCCACACATCACTGACTCTGCCAAATCCCTAGGTATAATCTTGGACAAAGATTTCTCCATGCAAAAGCACATTAGCGCCATCACTAGAGGAGCTAACCATCAGTTACATATTCTTAAGAGAATAAAACCTTTCCTCCCAGTGGCAGACCTCACAATGGCAGTTCAAGCTCTTGTGCTATCGAAATTAGACTACCTTGGTGGATCTTCCAATTTCCTCACTTGCACTGCTGAAGGCTACACTGAATGCAGCAGCTAGACTCATCATTGGATCTAAAAGAAGCGATCATATCACCCTGACCATCAATCACTGAAATGGCTACCCTTTGAGGCAAGGATAAATGTCAAATTCGCTTATATGACCCACAAAGCACTGCATCCCAATACCCCATCCTACCTGTCCCAGAAACGGACCTTATCGGGTGGAAGCAGATCTTCTAAAAGCACTAGCACCTTACTTCTTAAGCCACAACAATTCAAGAAAATGAAAACATATAGCGATCATTTGCACCAAAAATATGGAACTCTCTCCCTATCGAGATCAGACGCAACCCATCCACATCCATCTTTAGAAAGGAAGTAACATTTTTACTATCCAAATAATTCCTCTCACATTGAGAACTCTCCTCCATCTCCCCTTGATGTCTATTCCTTGCCCCTTATCACGCCGGAATATGCTTGCGCCTGGACTTATGCTAGTCTATGTACTCCTATCTCTCTGTTAACCTTATGTGCAAGTATATCACTACACAACAATTTGAAAAGGAGCGCCTACTATGTTACTCTATTTCCGGCCAAAATTCAGCCAATTAAATGTTCTGGAACATATCAATTATGAACAATTAAACAAGATTTTATTGTCAGGAGTCTTGAGAATGCATTCAGAATCCAACTTGTATTCATTTTTCAACACACAGCTTTTTCCAGTCAGCCCGCCAGGCCTATTGATACTAAGCAGCAAACTTAGACAGTCCAATTTGAATTGAAGAGGTCATATCTGCAATTTCTCGGTTGAAGCCACATAAGTTGCAGATGGATTTCCAGCAATTTTTTACAAAGTCTTCTGTGCCTCTGTGGCCCCTACCCTTACCAGGGTCTTCAACTTGATCGTGGGCTCAGCGACGCTCCCTCCCTGGATGAGGGAGGCCTCTGTGGTGGTCTTGGTGAAACCCTGCAAGGACAGGCAACAGTGTGGGTCGTATCGACCCATTTTGCTTTTAAATGTTGATGCAAAGCTGTTCACAGGAGTTCTGGCTGTCTGCCTCGCACTCCTTATGCCGGAGTTGGTCGACAATGATCAAGCGGGATTCATCCCCAATAGACATTGTTTAAACAACACCAAGAGGATCCTACACTTAATAGATAAGGCCGATCGTTCCCAGCGCAAGGCTTTGCTCTTCTCTATCCACACTGAGAAAGCGTTCAATCGTGTCCACTGGCCTTATTTGGCTAAGGTATTGAGTCACTTTGGCTTATGGGAGCAGTTCTGTTTCTAGGTGCTCAGTGGCTATGGGAGACCAAGAGCTTCCATTAGGGTTAATGGCAGAAGCTCGGACTGTTTTCCCATCCGGCGGGGTACACAGCAGGGGTGCCATCTTTCCCCTCTGTTGTTTGAGCTTTACATGGATCCTTTTGCTCAGAGGGTTCGTTACGATCTGAGGGTTACAGGGGTACGCTTGGGGGAGGAGGACATCTTATTACATTGTATGCAGACGGCATCATAGTTTCCCTAGTGAATCCAAGAGAGGCTCTACTGTGCTTCTTGGAGGAGGTAAGGCTTTTTGGAACAGTCTCGGGCTTTCATATCAATCTGGCTAAATCACAGGCATTGAGCCTCATGGTTGCCCCCGACACAAAGGAGAATTTAATCCAAGCCCATTCGATTCAATGGGCGCCTGGTTCTATCACCTACCTGGGTATCCAACTAGCTCCGACAATTCATGATGTGGTGGCTCTCAATTATTGGGATCTAGTCGGGAGGGTGAGATCTGACCTAGCACAGTGGCTACTATAATCTCTCTCATGGATGTGACGGATCGCGGCACTGAAGATGACAGTCCTACCTAGGATTCTGTACATATTCCAGACACTACCCTTGTGGCCTCCGCCGGGGATGCTAGAGTCCCTGCAGTGCGCTTTCCAGAATGTTGTGTGGGCGGGTCAGCCATCTCGGATGAGACGCAAATGCAGCTGGCGGACACCAGTGGAGGGTTCTCTGGAAGTCCCATGTCTCTTACGTTACTTTCAGGCCTCGCAGATTAGGTTCTTGGTTAAATGGTCGCGCCCTGAATCTGAAAAGGGGTGGTTGTTCATGGACAGGGCTTTAGCGGGGACTGCCTTATGGAAGATTTCCTTCTTGGCCCGACCTCATCGCCCTGTAAATCTCTACTTATCTTCAATCACAGCATCTACTCTGAGGGTCTGGGATGCAGTGGTGACTCGTGGAGGCCTCTCATCGTTTCCCTCACCCTGTGATAGAGAACCGGGATTTCACCGCGGGACTGGATAGCACCTCGTTTGGCGCTCGGTGGAAGACTGGATGCAGATCGATACGCCATTTTTTTGATGGAGGGCCCATCCCATTCGAGGCCTTGAGGGCCGAATATGCAATCTCAGAAGGAGAACGATTCCGCTACACTCAGATACGACACTGGTTGATGCAGCCACTAGTGAGGGAGGCTGGGCAACGGTACCTGACTAAATTCGAGAGATGGCTTCTTAGGAAGGACTCTGACAGGCGTCGTATCTCCGAGATGTATGTGATGTTGGGGGAGGGGGGCGGGATTCGAAGTCCCCTGCTCGTATTCGATGGGAACAGGGGTTGAGGCGGCAATTGTACCCTGAGGACTGGCAGGACATTTATTATCAGGTGCGTCATATGGCCTCCAATGCTTCCAGTTTAGAAACTGTGGTGAAAATCGCAACTTATTGGTACTTAGCCCCGGTCGGCCTACAAAAGGAGAATCCAGAGCGCGGAGATAGATGCTGGAGGGGTTGAGACTCCCCGGGGACACTGTTACACATTCTGTGGGAATGCCCTAAACTAATTCAGTTTTGGTAAGAGATTCTGTCTGCCATTGACAGACATGTTAATACCCAACTCCCCAGATTTCCCTCTTATATAGTGCTTGGCCTTCCCAACCCACAAACATATCCACTTAAATCCAAAAGGGGCAGACACATAGCCTTGACACTTGGGGCAGCACATCAATCTATCTTATCTTTCTGGGGTACAGAGAGGTTACCGTCTCGACAGAATTGGTTACACCGCATCTGGCATTTATTGGGAATGGAGAGGCTTGCGATGATACTTACGCAGCAGGGAGACACATTCCGAGAGATCTTGCAGCCGTTCATTGCACTGTTCTCTCCCAGAAATTTAGGGAATTGACTTGTCCTAGCTATTTAAAATTGCTATGCCTGACCAAGTCAACAGAGTAACTCCACAGAGGGGCTCCTTTCTGGAAGATTTTTCTGTCTTTGTCTTCTGTCTTTATTATTGTGCCTGTTTTCCTGTCTTTTGCCTCTGTATTTGTTTTGGTTATCTGTTTCTTTGTCTCTCTCTCTGTTTTTCCTGTTATTTTCTGCTCGTTTTCCCTTTCCCGCCACTGTTGCCCCCGCGGCCTCTCCCCCCTACTGCTTCCTGCTCCCACCTCCCAGCTGCACTTTCCTCCCCCCTTCCCTATTTAATGGCGGCCGCTGCGTGGCCCCGTGCAGCGGGCGCGCCGCTGGCTCGCCGAAGGCGCGCCAAAGGCAAGCCTGTCTGCGTCCGTCCGTGACCCGACCGCGACCAGCGCCAGGGACCCCGGTTCTCCGGCCACTCCCGCGACGACTCTGCTGCCCTCCTCGCACTCAACCCCGGGAAGAACAACAACTGCCAGCTGTCCACACCAAACACCACCCACGGCCAGTTTTCCTGCTGCCACGCCGCCGAACCTTCACCACCCTCCGCACCATCACGGCTGCTGCCCTCACGCCGGACGCCAACACCACCGAAGCCCTGAAGTGCATCCTCCCCAACGTGCGCTCCCTGCACAGACATGCCGTAGAGATCTGGGACCTCCTCGACACCCTCTCGCCAGACGTTGCCTTCTTCAGGGAAACCTGGACCAATGCCTCCTCCGCCCCTGGCATCGCCACGCCATTCCAGACGGCTACAAGATCCAGAAGAAGGACCGCCCCAACCGCTCAGGAGGAGGACTCGCCATTGCACACAAGAGCTCCCTCCGACTCTCCACCTCCACCACGAGCGACACCTCCGCCACCACCGAACACCTTCACTTCCAGATCCAGACCAGCCCTAGAACCACTCTTCGTGGCACCCTCGCCTACAGACCCCCTAGACCCCGCGCTTCATTCGCCAATACTATTGCTGACCTCGTCGCACCCCACGCCATCACCTCCACGGACTAAATACTCATCGGAGACCTGAACTTTCACCTCGACAACCTCAGTAACCCCCAACTCCACCGCCCTCCTGGACAACCTCACCAATATCAGACTGAAACAGCTCGTCACCACCCCTACCCACAAGGCAGGACACACCCTCGACCCCATCTTGGCAGGTGGGAACAACATCCGTTTCAGCCACACCACGCAGCCCCTCTGGATGGACCACCACTGTGTACACTTCTCTTTCAACACCGCCACTGCTCTCAAACCCACTCCTCGCCCTCCGCGAAGGAACTGTAGCATGGTCACTGAGGAGCACCACAACTCCACCCTCAGCCGCGACCCCCCCCCGCCGCGAGCGACGCCAACTCTGCAGCCAAGGAACTACACCACTGGATCACCAATTGCGCAGACAAGCTCGCACCCCTCCGCATCACCGTCAGACAACGCCCCCTGAAGGCCACCTGGTTCACCACCGACCTCCAAGAAGCCAGACGCTCCTGCAGACGTCTCAAAAAACGATGGAGAAACAGCAAAACCATGGAGGACCTTACCACCTACAAGAACGCCATGACAGACTTCCACCAACGCATAAGATCCACAAAGAAGACCTTCATTCGGAACAAAATCCTCACCAACTCCAGCAACTCAAAGGAACTGTTCTACATCATCAAGCAATTCACCAAACCCCACAGCAAAGCCACAGACGTCACTCGGTCCCAAGACCTCTGCAACAAGCTGGGCTCCCACTTCCACCTGAAAATCAAAGCCCTCTACGACAACTTCAGCGAGCAGACTCCAGAAACCACCCTTCCCTCCAGCAACAACAGCCGGCCCACCATCACTGCCTGGACCCCGGTCACCACCGAAGATACCACTACTACCATGAAGATCACCCACTCAGGAGACCCCACGGACCCCTGCCCTCCACACATCTTCCACAGAGCCACCGCCACCATTGCACCCCAGCTACGATGCACCATCAATGCCACTTTCGAATCCGGGACTTTCCCAGACGACTGGAAACATGCAGAAGTCAAGCCCCTCCTCAAGAAACCCTCCGCAGACCCGACGGACCTGAAGAACTACCGACCCATCTCTCTCCTTCCCTTTGCAGCCAAAGTCACCGAGAAGATCGTCAACGCCCAGCTGACTAACTTCATCGAAGAGAACTCCATCCTCAACCCCTCCCAATCCGGATTCTGCAGCAACCACAGCACTGAGTCCGCCCTCCTCGCTGCCACTAACGACATCCGCACGCTCCTCGACCAAGGCCACACCGCAGCCCTCATCTTACTCGACCTCTCCGCAGTCTTCGCCACCGTCTCCCACCGCACCCTCGCAGCCAGACTCCACAATGCTGAATTACAGGGAACCGCCCTCAACTGGCTCCGCTCCTTCCTCGCCGGCAGAACGCAAAGGATCAGACTACCGCCTTTCCTCTCCGAACCCACAGAGATCAACTGCGGAGTACCACAAGGATCTTCTCTTAGTCCCACGCTCTTCAACATCTACATGGCCCCCCTTGCCGCCATCTACAGACAGCATGGACTCAGAATTGTATCCTATGCCGACAACACCCAGCTTATCCTCTCCCTCACGAAGGACCCCGAAACCACCAGACTCAGCTCCAAGAAGCAATGAAAGACATTGCAGCTTGAATGAGCAGCAGTTGTCTGAAACTCAACTTGGAGAAGACAGAAGTCCTAGTCCTCAGACCCTCCCCCTCCGCGTGAGACAAATACTGGTGGCCCTCGGCACCCCACCCACCCCCACAGACCACGCCCAAAACCTCGGCATCATACTCGACTCCTCCCTCACCATGACCTGACAGATCAACGCCGTTGCCTCCACCTGCTTCTACACCCTCCGCATCATCCGCAAGACCTTCAAGTGGATACCCCCCGAAGCCAGAAAGACCGTCAGCCACGCACTCATGACTAGCAGACTAGACTCCGGAAACGTCCTCTACACTGGAATCAACAAATCCCTGTTACGCAAACTCCAGACCATCTAGAACACCGCAGCCAGACTCGTCCTCGGCATCCCACGGCATGAGCACATCACCCAGCACCTGCAAGACCTCCACTGGCTCCCCGTTGAGAAGAGAGTAACCTTCAAGCTACTCACCCACGCCTACAAATCCCAGCAGACCCAAATACCTCAACGAAAGAGTCTCCTTCCATGTACCCAAAAGGAACCTCCCCTCCGCCAACCTCGCCCCAGCAGAAACCCCGCGCATCCGCAGAACCAGAGCAGGTGGAAGAGCCTTCTCCTACATCGCAGCCAAAGCCTGGAACAAGCTCCCAGTCAACACCAGATGCTCCCCCACTCTGCACACCTTCAGGAAGAGCCACAAGACCTTCGGCTGAACCGGAGCTGCACCGCCCCCCCACCTCCCTCCAGTGCCTTGAGACCCTCATGGGTGAGTAGCGTGCTTTAAACCCCCTTATTAATTGATTGATTGATTGACGATAGATGCGTTTTGACCGAGGTTGAGATAACAGTTTGGCTGGGCACTCGGGGAGGGGGGGGGGGTTAACTGGTGGAAGGTTGGGGCGAGTTTATTCGAAATTTGCAGAGGACCTGGCTGTGGCTGAATGTTGACGCCACACCAGCAGAATGAGTATCATGCTTCATATGTTTATAGATGCAACAATAAAAACAAATTTAAACATAAAACTCTCAGGAAAGGCTTCAAAGAGCTCCCTCTGGATAGCTGCAAAGCCATCAAACAAGCCCCCGTCACCAGCAGGCTCGACTATGGCAATACCCTCTATGTCAGCGTCACTGGCAGTTTACCAAAAGACCCCAAGTCATACAGAATGCAGCCACAAGATTCACACTAAACCTAACTCACTGAACTCAAATATCAAGCACCAGAAAAACCTCCATTATCTCCCTGTCCACAAACGTGCCTTTTTCAAACTCCTTACACATCCCTACACAACCAAGGCCCACCATACCTCAACCGCTGCATCCAATTTCACACCACAGCTTGACATCTGAGCTCAACCAACCTACTCCTCACCCATGTACCCCTCATCTGCTGAGCCAGAGGGCTAGCCTTCTCCTAAACGACCCCAAAAGCCTAGAACAAACTCCCCTTTTACATCTGAGCCACCAGATCCACCCTGGAATTCCAGGAGAGACTGAAAACTTGGCTCTTCCATCAGGCCCCCAGACAGGTCAGCCACCCCACTTCACAAGCTCCAGGATACCCTCCCAGGTGACGTGCACCCTACAAATAGTAATAACATTTCATAGTATATGTATGTTATTGGTGTTTAACAATTATGTGTGGTTCATTATTTATAGATAATCCAACCCAATACTATAGTCTTGGTTACACACAGCCTCCTGGAATAGAACACTGAGTAATAACACTTAGCCCCTGTGCACAGCAACAACAACACAAAATCCAGAGTCAAAAATACAATTGCAGGGTCTGCCCAGAATTAATTTTTCTGCCACAGTGTTGAAACTTGTAGTCTAAAACACAGCTCCTTTCCAGAGATGAAAGTCCTCACTGGGTTGCAAGGTGAACAGCTCAAGTGGCCGCCCCGTCACTGAGTTGAAATAGCTAACACATACCCAACTCCTATGTCAGCACCCCTTGGCAATTAAAAATGGTAAATTAATATGACATTGATGAAGAATTAGCCTATATAAATATTCTGACCCCTTACAAGAAAGCTGTGAGAGTCCAAGACTCCACAACATCTCTTTGGCTTGATGTGACTACCAGACTAATCTTTTCAATGAGCAGCTTTGAAACCACATGATAACTTTCCAGTGTTTGAAACTTTTAGAGTATGAGCTTCACCGCGGTAGTCACCATATAATTACTGAATAAATCCAAGAAACATCACCTGCTTTTCAAACAATGTGATGAGATTGAATTTTTACTTTATCTCTCTTCTTAAACTTCTCTCATTTAGGGCCAGTGCATTGCATATTTCTTGGGAAAGAACCTTGCCCTTAACAATAATCTGTGTGAATGTGATAAACGGTATTACCATCGCACTTTAACACTCCTCCACTCACACACCACCTACATATACAGAACCAACCAATGGTCGTTCCTTCTCCTACCTCAGTCTGAAATTACCTGCCTCTGCCCATCAGAGCCGCCACCTCAGATATTGAATTCTTCAATAAACTGGAGACCTGGTTCTTCGCCTAGCCCAGAACCTGGCTAGGGTCATAGAGCTCCTTCTTCAGCGCCAGGGCACCTTCCCTGGTAAGTTGTGCTCTGTACAAATACTCATAATATAACACTCTGCTCCTGGAGCAGCATCAGTTTGGCTCTACCCATATACGTCACACCATCATAATGATGACGTGCAGTTAGCACTCTAAACACACAGTGTGGTCTAATAATATTAACAAAATATGGAGTTTCAAAGTATTTCTGAAATGTTCCATGGTAGGATAGTATAAAAACTTAACGTGTGCACAGTCACACTAATGTTTTATATATATTTTCAAAATGTAGGGGCATATTACCAAGACCCACGTTAAAATTATCGCCGTTTTAGCGGCAGGAAACTGCCGCTAAAACGGCGATAATGGGCTTGCTAATATGCGTTATGGAATTCCAATAGAAGCCCAGGTTAGATGTGCAGGACATCTAACCTGGGCTTCTATTGGAATTCCATAACGCATATTAGCAAGCCCATTATCGCCGTTTTAGCGGCAGTTTCCTGCCGCTAAAACGGCGATAATTTTAACGTGGGTCTTGCTAATATGCCCCGTAGTTCTCTTTCATAGCCATCTGATTGTTCTAAAATGAAACACACAGTTATATGTAATCATGATTTACTCCAAGTAATATTCAGTATAAGTACTGATTATGAATGTGCGTGCACCTTTATTCAAACGTCGAGTGCACTTTAACTGCTGTGCTAATTTAGGTTTCTGCGTTTCAATGTTTAACTTTCAAGTGAGAATCATTTTGCTTGCATGTTCTCTCCTCTGCAGGTGCAGATACAAGGCAACATTAGTTAGTGAAAAGGCATTGTTTATTTGTAGCAATAGTAAGGTAGTGGAGGAATCTTCTGGCAAGAAGGAGACGCGCTAACAAAGCTGTAGACGAGTACCTATGGCAAAGAAAGAATACTCAAGGTCTATCGACTGTGCCCAAGTGAAAGTGTGGGAGAAGAGCTGAATGTTGCCAAGTTCTACAGAGGAAGATGAAAATGTACTGGGGATGATGACGCTCGTTACCTTGAATACTTTGGGGTCGATTCCGATTCGGGCCGGAAAAAGCACCGACCGACTCGGAGCCGGAAAAATTACCGACCGACACGTACCAGTGGCGCCCGACACGCCAAGTACGATGCAAGCCGCGATAAATCCGACCGACACGTCAGGAAACCAAGCCGACCGACCGAGCCGCTCGGAAAATAGCAATCCGGCCGGAAAAACACCCGAATCCAACCGACCGACACGCACCCGGAACAAATCCGACCGAATCGTACTCGCCAACTCCAAACCGCAAAGTACGATGCAAGGCGCGAAAAACACGACCGAGTCGGACGGAGGACAAGCCGTACGACCGACACGCATACAAAACCGAGCCGAAGCAACACAATACACCGCGACCGACGCGTACGCAGCATACAAAACTGCACAAACACAGCGTGAACGAAACGGAAAACACCGTACGAGACCAATGCAGGGTCCGACTCGGTCACAAGAACGTTTCCAACATACACAAACAGCACAAAGGAAAAATCAACCAAAAAAAGGCCAAACAAGCAATTACCAAGCCAATAAATACTGGGGGGGGTGGGGACAGAGAACAAAGACACACCCACAACTCCACCTATATAAAGGACACAAATCACTACCATGAGCCTTTGCAAATGCCATTCCACTGCCAGCACCCAAGAGAAAGCAACCACACACCCACAGCTCATCCCTCACACAAGCCACACACCATCAGCACACCAACAAATACCTACCTCACATACACCCAGCACAACACACACCCACACACCCTCACCTGCACACCAACACACACATCACCCACCATCACCACCCATCACCATGCCCCCCAAGAAGAATCCCAAGTTCCTAGATAGTGAATTGGAAGTCATGGTAGACGAGATCCTCAGGGTGGAGCCACAGCTGTTTGGCACTCTGGTCCAACAGACCCCCATGTCGCAGAAAACCAAGATGTGGGAGAGGATCATCAACAGGGTGAACGCCCAATCACCATGTCGGCGCACAAAGACGGACATCCAGAACAGGTGGTATGACGTGCGCAGGAGGGTACGGGACCTGCTGAAGATAGACTACATCAACAGCCAACACACCGGCAGTGGCCCTCCTGCCAAGCCAATATACCTCAGGCCCTGGGAGGAGAAGGTGCGGGCCATCCTTCCGCCAGTGAGCGTATATGGACTAGAGAACATCCCAGAGCCTGGTGAGTACACAACAAATGTACACAATAAACTGCCACAAAACACACACATCACTGTCAAGGGGAGAGTCAAACCATGCACTCATATCAATTACACAGCAACTAGAACAGAATCATCCCAAAATGTGTATGTCAGTCAGATAAACACAACACATGCCATCAAAAAAGTCACATCCAACTGTGCCAACACATGTACAAACACAACCACAACTACAGCTAGGCAGTGGCACAAATAGAACTAACACACACATCCACACATGTAGCCACCACAACAACACCAACACACAGTGAAGACCACTCAAAGGAAGGAATTCTGTGTATGCTGGCCAAGTCAGTGTAGCCAATAGCATCATGGGAGTCGCAGTCACACATATTGCCCCCCACAACTGTCCCATCAACACCACCCTGAACCATGCTCACATCACAGGGAGTGGAGAAGGACTCACAAGATGGCTGACACTGGCTACTGCTGTGGGGAGCACAAGGCCCTGCTGGCAACTGTGCACCAACAAACAGCAGGACACCACTGACTGACATCCTGAGAGACAACTTACACTCCCTGCAATGCAAGCACGTTCCATGGTGGGATATCTGGCTGGCTGGGTGGGAAGGGGGACTTGCAGCACTGACTATAGTCACCAGCACCTCCCCTCACCCCCCCCAACACAAACTCCACAGTACCCACCTGGTAGAATGCAATGCCCTCCATCCTAACACAAGATCCCACAAAGCACCACCACCCTGGGTTATGTTGTGTGAAGCACAGGGACACTCTTGGGACTCTCAGCCAAACAACTGCCAGGACAACACTCCCAGCCATCCTGTCAGCACAGCCAGCCCACCCCACAGGGAAGCAGAGTCAAAAGGAAGGAAGCATGGGCATGCTGGGAAGGGGGTGGAGGCAATAGCATGATGGGAGTCGTAGTCACAGACATATTGCCCCCCCCAACTGTCCCATCAACACCACCCTGAACCATGCTCACATCACAGGGAGTGGAGAAGGACTCACAAGATGGCTGACACTGGCTACTGCTGTGGGGAGCACAAGGCCCTGCTGGCAACTGTGCACCAACAAACAGCAGGACACCACTGACTGACATCCTGAGAGACAACTTCCACTCCCTGCAATGCAAGCACGTTCCATGGTGGGATATCTGGCTGGCTGGGTGGGAAGGGGGACTTGCAGCACTGACTATAGTCACCAGCACCTCCCCTCACCCCCCCCCAACACAAACTCCACAGTACCCACCTGGTAGAATGCAATGCCCTCCATCCTAACACAAGATCCCACAAAGCACCACCACCCTGGGTTATGTTGTGTGAAGCACAGGGACACTCTTGGGACTCTTAGCCAAACAACTGCCAGGACAACACTCCCAGCCATCCTGTCAGCACAGCCAGCCCACCCCACAGGGAAGCAGAGTCAAAAGGAAGGAAGCATGGGCATGCTGGGAAGGGGGTGGAGGCAATAGCATGATGGGAGTCGTAGTCACAGACATATTACCCCCCCAACTGTCCCATCAACACCACCCTGAACCATGCTCACATCACAGGGAGTGGAGAAGGACTCACAAGATGGCTGACACTGGCTACTGCTGTGGGGAGCACAAGGCCCTGCTGGCAACTGTGCACCAACAAACAGCAGGACACCGCTGACTGACATCCTGAGAGACAACTTCCACTCCCTGCAATGCAAGCACGTTCCATGGTGGGATATCTGGCTGGCTGGGTGGGAAGGGGGACTTGCAGCACTGACTATAGTCACCAGCACCTCCCCTCACCCCCCCAACACAAACTCCACAGTACCCACCTGGTAGAATGCAATGCCCTCCATCCTAACACAAGATCCCACAAAGCACCACCGCCCTGGGTTATGTTGTGTGAAGCACAGGGACACTCTTGGGACTCTTAGCCAAACAACTGCCAGGACAACACTCCCAGCCATCCTGTCAGCACAGCCAGCCCACCCCACAGGGAAGCAGAGTCAAAAGGAAGGAAGCATGGGCATGCTGGGAAGGGGGTGGAGGCAATAGCATGATGGGAGTCGTAGTCACAGACATATTACCCCCCAACTGTCCCATCAACACCACCCTGAACCATGCTCACATCACAGGGAGTGGAGAAGGACTCACAAGATGGCTGACACTGGCTACTGCTGTGGGGAGCACAAGGCCCTGCTGGCAACTGTGCACCAACAAACAGCAGGACACCGCTGACTGACATCCTGAGAGACAACTTCCACTCCCTGCAATGCAAGCACGTTCCATGGTGGGATATCTGGCTGGCTGGGTGGGAAGGGGGACTTGCAGCACTGACTATAGTCACCAGCACCTCCCCTCACCCCCCCAACACAAACTCCACAGTACCCACCTGGTAGAATGCAATGCCCTCCATCCTAACACAAGATCCCACAAAGCACCACCACCCTGGGTTATGTTGTGTGAAGCACAGGGACACTCTTGGGACTCTTAGCCAAACAACTGCCAGGACAACACTCCCAGCCATCCTGTCAGCACAGCCAGCCCACCCCACAGGGAAGCAGAGTCAAAAGGAAGGAAGCATGGGCATGCTGGGAAGGGGGTGGAGGCAATAGCATGATGGGAGTCGTAGTCACAGACATATTACCCCCCCCAACTGTCCCATCAACACCACCCTGAACCATGCTCACATCACAGGGAGTGGAGAAGGACTCACAAGATGGCTGACACTGGCTACTGCTGTGGGGAGCACAAGGCCCTGCTGGCAACTGTGCACCAACAAACAGCAGGACACCACTGACTGACATCCTGAGAGACAACTTCCACTCCCTGCAATGCAAGCACGTTCCATGGTGGGATATCTGGCTGGCTGGGTGGGAAGGGGGACTTGCAGCACTGACTATAGTCACCAGCACCTCCCCTCACCCCCCCAACACAAACTCCACAGTACCCACCTGGTAGAATGCAATGCCCTCCATCCTAACACAAGATCCCACAAAGCACCACCGCCCTGGGTTATGTTGTGTGAAGCACAGGGACACTCTTGGGACTCTTAGCCAAACAACTGCCAGGACAACACTCCCAGCCATCCTGTCAGCACAGCCAGCCCACCCCACAGGGAAGCAGAGTCAAAAGGAAGGAAGCATGGGCATGCTGGGAAGGGGGGTGGAGGCAATAGCATGATGGGAGTCGTAGTCACAGACATATTGCCCCCCCACAACTGTCCCATCAACACCACCCTGAACCATGCTCACATCACAGGGAGTGGAGAAGGACTCACAAGATGGCTGACACTGGCTACTGCTGTGGGGAGCACAAGGCCCTGCTGGCAACTGTGCACCAACAAACAGCAGGACACCACTGACTGACATCCTGAGAGACAACTTCCACTCCCTGCAATGCAAGCACGTTCCATGGTGGGATAACTGACTGGGTGGGTGGGTGGGTGGGAAGGAGGTCTGGCTGTCAACCAAACACAATCAATGCAGACCATGTTCACACCCCAGAGAATACATAGAAATGCCCAAATAATGCAGGACAATGTGCCACACCAATATCAACCCCTGACTGTGACGACTTAGGACAATACAATGTACAGGCCCGCACCCCGAGGCACAGTCACAACTGTCAGGTGTGTCAACCACTGATGCCTGCAGAAACATGAAATACATTGTTTGTGTCTCCCAAAAACAGGTGATGATAGGGACACAGCAGCAGACGCTGAAGAGTCCCAGTCCCAGGCTCAAGAGGATGCCGAGCTCACTGGCGTCGTACAGCCTCTGTCCTCCTCGGACGATGAACAACCTGGCACATCCGGTGCAAGTCAACATGCTGCACCAGCAGGACCACCAGCTGCAGCACCAGCAGGTCCACCAGCTGCACCCCTGCACCCACCCCTCCAACGACTGTCACCACGAATACCATCCCTGCCGACATGGACAGAATAAGGAACAACACCAGCGCAGTGACCCTGGACCAACCTGGGGCCATGGACACCACCACCACCACCACCCCCAAGGTGGACCAGGGTTATCTGTGCGTGCAACTGCACACACTGCACATGTCAGCAGGGGTGGTGGGAGGGGTGGGAGACAGAGGTCGCTGCTTGCAGACGTTGCTGGTGTGCATGAAGACCCACAACTGGTACGCATAGCTGATGCGTACCAGTCCAGCACCGGAGAGCTCAGCCAGGTAGTGGGGCTCCTCAGAGACATCAAACAGCAGCAGGCTGCCCATCATGCCCGCTTGGACTCCCACATGTCCCACGTGGAGTCACACATGTCACGTGTGGACTCCCACATGTCCCGCGTGGAGTCCAAGTGGGATGTACTACATGAGATGACGGCGGTGCACAGGGACATTTTACAATGCCTCCGCCAGATGAACAGCAACCAGTCCACACCTCCCTGTGTGCCAACAACATCTGGTACCGAACAAACTGCAACTGCCACAGGGAGGGAGGAGGACTCTGGCGGAGAGTCCCCTGCACCGCAGCAGCCTGCACTTGAGGGCCCCCCAAGAAGAGGGGTCGTCCGAGGAGGGGAAAGTGAGAGGCTGATGGCCAAGCGCAACTCCCAGGAAGCCTGAACCTGTTCTGGATTTTCGCCTTTGTGCACAGACTGTTCACCCTGTTGATGGCAACACTACTCCCACACATTGCATGGGGAGTACAAGTTGGAACAATGTGTCAGACAACTGTGGCCCCGATACTGGGGATCCTGTCTACCTGGACTTTCAATTCACCTAGGAACTTGGGATTGCAAGATTCATGTACAGCACAATCCATCCTATGCACTATTAACACAGATGTATCACAATAAACACACTAATACACCATACTTGCCTCTGTTGTGATTCCAACGTGGGTGCTGTTATGGGGATGATGAACTGCAAAATTACACTGTGTATGCGAACTGCAACAGCAAGGACAACACAGGCATGTGAGTACAGGCAACGTGACACATATGAGGGAGACACACCACCAGGGCTACACAACACATACACACCTAGGCCATCTGACTCATTGCCTACACTGATGTTGCCAGGGAAGACGGTGCAATGCACAGACACCACACCCATTCCCAGTTGTAGTCAAGTAGCCCACAGGTGCAGTAAGCAAATGGCAGTCAAATGTGTGACCACAGACAACGCACATCACTAAGTGAAGCACAGGTTTATTACACAGTAGCAACATGCCGTAACCACTACAGATGCAAGGTAACCCCACCTGGTAGCGGGCACACAGTCAACAACTGTAGACGGAAGGAAGTCCATGGGTGTGGCGCACATCACCTGTAGGGACACAACAGCTACCAGCCTGGATGTGCAATCACGTCGTCGGTGGACACAGTTGACCAAACGAATCTGAAAGTACCCTGTGAAGGACAGAAATGACACACAGTCAAAAGCAATGCAGTACAGGACAGATCAGCAAAACTCATGCACAATACATGTTACAAGATACCCACCCAGAACCAAGTTAGCATGTCAACACTGTTGGGGAGTACAGCCCACCTGTCACCACACATCGCAACACACATCCTGTCAAGTAGCCCATGGACACACTCCAACAGCACCAGAGCACCACCCACACATCATGCCAACTCACATCATTCACATGACACCTCAGGATACTCACATTCAGCTAAAGAAGTTGGTGATGAGCTGTGTGCGGACATCACCATCACCATCATCATCATCATCATCGTCACTGGCATCGTGGTCCAGGCCAGGATCCTCCACAGGTGGCGGATGTTGGTCATCGTCATCCTGGATGAGAGGCAACTCCTTCCGCACTGCCAGGTTGTGGAGCATGCAGCAGACGATGATAATCTTGCACACTTTCGCAGGGGCATATGGGAGGGACCCTCCGGTCTTGTCCAGGCAGCGGAAGCGGCTCTTCAGGAGACCAAAGGTCCGCTCAATCACTCTCCTGGTCCGACCATGTGCCTCATTGTAGCGCATCTGGGCAGGTGTCACAGGGTTCCTGAGGGGTGTCAGCAACCACGGCATGTTGGGGTATCCCGAGTCACCTACGGACAGACAAGTGCACATCAGCTGACTTGGAAAAGTGGGCGGAATACTACAGATCAGATCACACACAATGGCACAAAGTCAGTACACACCGACAAGCCAGGCACGCTGGTTCTGCATCTGTGCCATCAACCTGGGGATGCGACTACTCCTCATCACAAAGGCATCGTGTGCTGAACCAGGGAAACGGGCACACACGTGTGTGATGGTCATGTCTGCAAGACACACCACCAGTGCATTGACCGAGTGGTAGTGCTTGCGGTTCCTGTAGGCCTGCTCCTGGGCCTGTGGTGGTACCAAAGCCACATGTGTCCCATCAATGGAGCCAATGACATGCGGCATCCTCCCCAGGGCATAAAAGTCACTCTTCACGTCAGTGAGTCGTCGCAGTCTAGGGAAATATATGTACCGGTTCAGGAAGAGCAACATTGCCGCCAAGAAATCGCGGAGCACACGGCTGAACATGGTCTGTGACATCCCACCAGCAGACGCCACAGTATGTTGGAAGGTACCGGTGGCAAAGAAGTGTAGGGCTGCCATCACCTTCACCTTGGGGGTCAGCGCTGTAGGATACGGCCGGCCAGGCTGCAAATGTGGGGACAACTGCACTGCCAAATCCTCAATCAGCTGCCTGGTGAAGCGGTACCGTCGGATGCTGTCCCGTTCCACCATCGTTGCCAGGTCTGGGAATGGCCGATGGACAGCAGGAGCCCTGCAGTGCAGAGGAGAAGTAAGCAAGATCGTCAGTCACCCCACATATGCGGCATTGAACACACTCAAGTTCCCAACATACATCATCATGAGGCACAACTACATGAAGTGTGCAGTACCGGAACGACATGTATGGTACATACATGGCCAACATCTGTCAACACGGTCCTACAGGTGGCATCAATTTGTCCCAGGTTGGCCCATTGGATATCATGATGCTGTGTCACAGTCACCCCCCAGTGACATGTGAGGACAGATGTGCCCCAGGCACCACAGCTCAACGACAGGCACATTCCCAGGGACCCTGTAATGCCACATGGACACTGGCATCACCTGGAGTATCATGTGTACACCACAGCAAAACAAACATGACCCCCACAGGTAGTGGCCACACTTGCCATGGCAGGAGAGCCATGGACGTCTGTGACACACACGCACAACATCAGAGTCCATGCACACACAACGTGGATGTGGAGACTGTCTCCCATTGTGCACATGAAATCAGAGACATTGTAAACACTACATGCACAAAGACTGTGGAGGGCCATCACTATTGTGCCACTGGGACACCCTGGCTCAAACATACCGTCCCACATGGGACTCACGGGGTATGTGACATGACATACACAAACACCACTGTGAAATGTGACCATGACACATGCACAGATATGAACAGTTGCACATCACAGTGGTCACGTACACGTAACACCCAGGATCCTGTCCCCATGAACACGTGCACAGCCTGGGGGTGGCTGCCCACAGGTGACACCCACAGGACAACATGTACACCAACATACACACAATAGGAAATGCAGCCTTACATGCCTTATGATAAGGTTTGGACAGGCTGTCGTGATGTAGGTGTGCCCCTCACTCCCTGGGAGCTATCTGTGGCTGGCATATGTCCATCTGAGACAGGCATGCTGACCTATGCCAGTCACATATACAGTGATGCGTTGAACAGCAATGGACCGATCGGTGCCTCCGGCCGGCCCATTGCTTTCAATGTGTCGGGTACGCGTTGTACCCCTGTGCGCGTTGAACTGCAATGGACCGATCGGTGCCTCCGGCCGGCCCATTGCTTTCAATGTGCGCGAGTACGCGTTGTACCCCTGTGCGCGTTGAACTGCAATGGACCGATCGGTGCCTCCGGCCGGCCCATTGCTTTCAATGTGTGCGGGTACGCGTTGTACCCCTGTGCGCGTTGAACAGCAATGGACCGATCGGTGCCTCCGGCCGGCCCATTGCTTTCAATGTGTGCGGAGTGCAGCGTTGTACCCCTGTGCGCGTTGAACAGCAATGGACCGATCGGTGCCTCCGGCCCGGCCCATTGCTTTCAATGTGTGCGGGTACGCGTTGTACCCCTGTGCGCGTTGAACTGCAATGGACCGATCGGTGCCTCCGGCCGGCCCATTGCTTTCAATGTGTCGGGTGCAGCGTTGTACCCCTGTGCGCGTTGAACTGCAATGGACCGATCGGTGCCTCCGGCCGGCCCATTGCTTTCAATGTGTCGCGGTGCACGCGTTGTACCCCTGTGCGCGTTGAACAGCAATGGACCGATCGGTGCCTCCGGCCGGCCCATTGCTTTCAATGTGTGCGGGTACGCGTTGTACCCCTGTGCGCGTTGAACTGCAATGGACCGATCGGTGCCTCCGGCCGGCCCATTGCTTTCAATGTGTGCGGAGTACGCGTTGTACCCTGTGCGCGTTGTACCTCAATGGACCGATCGGTGCGCACCCATTGACAATGGGCTTGCCTGGCAACGGACGCGTTTCGAATTTCGAACGAGTCGGTTGCTGGAAAATCAGTTGGTCACCCACAACAATGTTGCAAAATCATGTATGTCATGAAGTTGAAGTTTTGAAGGATGCTGTGGGCGTGTTTTGGTGCTGCTATTCCATGGATTGGCCAGATTCAGAAGATGCAAACGACTTGGACCTATCACTTTGGACACAAGGGACAGTATCTGCCTCTCCAGCACATATATATTGCTGCCTGTTCCCCTGAGAGCCCACTTGCCTGCACTACATGCTCCAGGACGACATCTGCCACTGCACTGCTGCTGTCTCTGCCCCTCTGGACCCTGCAATGGCACGTACTGTGGAGAGAGCCCCAGCCTTCAGCCTTGAGGAGAACCAGGCCCTGCTGGACAGCCTACTTCCACAGTACAGCAAGCTGTATGGGACACCAGGGGAGCAGGTGAGTGTTCTGTGCACTGCCTTTCTGAATGTGCATTTTGTCTGACTAGCAAGGCTGAGAGTCAGCACACCACTGGCTAGCAGGCTCACTGAGTAGTTGTCACCCCCCATAGTGTGTAGTGACTTGCACTGGACAGGTATGGTGCAGTGACAGTGCTTCTGAACAGGGTTTTACTCCCCATGCAATGATACCATGTAGTGACTTCTGGAAAACTGTCCATGGGCAGCCGTGCACTGCCTGGGTACACCATGTGCCCCTGTGATTGCGACATGTATATGCAACTGTGTCATGCACGGATATGTTGCATGTGTAGTAATGGCCTTATCACTTTGTCATCCTGACAGGCTTCTGCCCATCGGAAGCATGAGATATGGAAGGACATCGTCCGGGCTGTCCGGTCCGTGGGGGTCTACAAGCGCCGGATCCGCAACTGCCAAAAGAGGTGGCAGGACCTTCGGGGCTGGACCCGGAGGATTGCACGGGTCCAGCTGAAGCTGTCGCCTCCTCGCAGGAGGGGCGGAACACGGACCCTGACCCCCACATGCTCAGGATCCTGGCGGTGGTCTTTCCAGACCTGGATGGGCAGCTGAAGGCCAGAGAGCAGCAAGGAGGGGTGAGTCAAAGACTGCACTGTGTACTCTGTCTAACATGCTATGTGCCCTCCTCGGGCCTGGTTAAACTGCCACAGTACAGCAGTCATGTTGTCCAGGAGCCATGTCCCTCTATTGTGCACTGCCCACTCCTCATCTGATACCCAGGTGTGGCCCTTACATGCAGGGAATTCTGTCACTTAGGACTGTGTCCTTGCAGTTTGCTTGACTCAAGGTGGGAGACAGCATCTGTTTCCCTGACTCTGTGGTGGGCATCATGGGTGGGTCCATTGCTTACACAATGCCTGTATTCTGACATGTATTCAGCGTGTTACTTTGATCTGTGGTCCAATTGCTGAGCTGATCCACCACATGTGGCTGGGGTACCTGGCACACACCCATGCTGCGGGTGGGAACAATGTTTGGGCCCCAGGAGTATGTATATGACGTGTGTCACACATAATTAGCCAGCTGCCTACAGTCCAGGGCTCATCCCTCATTCATGTGGGGCTGGACAATCATGCCTACTCCAGGCCATACAATACACTCTGTACTCCCACTCCCGTGTAACAGCGGACACATTGTGCACAGTGATTTGACCCCTCAGGTGTCTGCCTCTGTGTCAGTGTGCTGTGGATTAGTCGCCAGGACTGCTGTGGAGTTTCTTGGTAGGGGCTCAGCATGCCACTGGAGATGTGACCATAGGAGACGATACTTGTGTGACACATAGGTGTCTGATCAGCTGCCCATGCAGACTGGGGCATGTAAATGTGAAGTTCAGGCAGCTGTTCCCCATGCACAGCAGAGTGTGAGGGGCTCAGGTTCAGAGGGTAGTGTCACAGGTCTCCCATATGTCCAATAGGTATGACCTGGACAGATGAGGGTTAAGAGGATGTGTTGTGGGGGGATGTACATGTGCACTTGTGCAGCTCCAGGACTTGCATTCCCCATGACCTACTATTGTGACACAGTGCAGAGTGTTGTTGTCTGGCTGCAAAGTCATACATCACTGAGCCAGTGATGTATGACTTTGCAGTCATGCCTCCGCCATGGCATGTGTCTACTGATTGGTGAGCCTGCAGGGGAGTGACATGTGCTACATGCACACCATAGTGGCGCTGGCTATCAGGACATGGGTGCATCATGGTGTCTGTCGCTGGTATGCATCACATGCATTTCCTATTTGACTCTGGGCATCCCTTACATCCGGAAACCTGTACTGACTCAGTGGCAAGAGCTGTGATGTGTCCACACCGTGTCCTCTGCACTGTCCAACTACTGTGTACTTGGTGCATGTGTCAACACTGGGGTGTTGCAATCCAACAGACACCAGACAGATGGGTGCAAGGCCATGTGGGATGTGAGTGCCATGCTTGGCATCAGACTGACAATTGACTTCTCCTGTTCAATTAGTGCACTTTTAGCAATGTACAACTAATGATGCCAGGGCTTGCTCTGTGATGTGCTGTGCTCACAGTGGTGTGTGCGTTATGTGCAGGTGACTGATGTCTGTCTGTTTCCCCATTGTTTGCAGATACATCCACGTCCACGGAAGGGGACAGCTCCACGGACCAGGAGGAGCCGGAGAGCCAGACTGGGTCAGCAGCCGAGGAGTGGTCGGAGGGACCCAGTGGCACGGAGGGCGAGGGAGCCACACCGAGGAGTCCTCAGCAGCATCCACCTCAGCTGAGGACCAGAGCAACTCGGAGGATGACTCCCTTGTGGAGGCGGGTGTCAGCAGCCACCACACCCCAGCTAGTGTTGCTGTCCCCGCCACCACCAGCACCACCACCGCCCTCCCATCGGCTCCCATTCCCGAGGTCCGTGGAGGCTCCCATGTCCGGGAGCGTGTCTCCTTTGGGCCAGGCACCGCACCCCCTGCCCCTGTGTCCCCTGCTGCCCTGAGTGAGGAGTCTGTGTACCTCCTTCGCCAGCTCCATGTAGGGCAGACAGCAATGCTGAGTGTCCTCCATGCGCACACCGCGCTGTTGACTCAGCTGGTGTCGTTCATGGAGGGCATCTCATCGGGCATGTCTGACCTACAGAGGGGCAATAGGTCCATGGACTCCTCCCTGACGGCAGCAGTGTCCCTCCTCAAATGGTCCCTCACCCCTCCTGCCTCTGCTCCATCCACACTCCCCAGCACCTTACCCATCCCAGGCACACACACACCGGCACAGGCACACACCAGCACACACACATCCAGCACACTGACACACACGCCAATGACAAAACGCACACGCACGCACATTCAGGGGACTGAAGCCAGACTCACAGGGGATGGGGCCCTGGAACACACACACGCATCCACATGCACTGCGCAGTCCTCAGTTCCCTCTCCCTCCAAAGCACCCTCCCTTGCCTCACCTGCAACCCCAAAGTCACAGCAGCTCTTCCTCTGTGACCTCGGCCTCTTCCCCACCGATGAAGCTGCTCCAGCATCCCGGGGAAGAGGAAGCCCACCCACACGGAGCAGAGTGCCCCTCGCCCCCGGACACCCTCCCCCAGGCGCAGACGGACTGAGGCCCCCACCCGCAAGTCCCCCGGAGTGGAAAGAGCAAGACCCCGCCACCGCCCTGCAGCTCAGGCACAAGGTCTCCGTCCTCCATCCCTCAGGCCCCCACTGCACAGGTGCCCCCACCACACCCTGCCCCAGGTTCCCCCACCCACAGATATACCATCCCCAAGAGGATCCGGCCTTCTCCCCTGCCACTTGCTCTCCCAGCACCACACCCCCCGCTGCGCTTGTCTGTGCCACTGATGTGGTGAGGATGTCCTCCCCTCTGTCCAACCCACCTTGCCTGTTCCCCATTCTCCTCCCCTGGAGGTAGGCACTGCAGTGGAGTCCACTACCGCCCTGTCTGACTTGGGCACTGCAGTGGCGGACCTGTCCACCCCATCTGCAGGGTCCACTGCAGTTGTGCCGGCACCCACGACATCTGAGTCATGCCCCCAGTTGTGCCGGCACACACCATGTCAGACACCTCCACTGCAGTTGTCAGTGGCTCTCCAGCACCCACCACCCCTTCCCTGACTCCCCCTGGTGAGCCCTGATCCTGT
Source organism: Calotriton arnoldi (assembly GCA_963921515.1). Classification (NCBI taxonomy): domain Eukaryota; kingdom Metazoa; phylum Chordata; class Amphibia; order Caudata; family Salamandridae; genus Calotriton; species Calotriton arnoldi. The sequence goes on along the minus strand of CAWUFW010015855.1, from coordinate 527 downwards.
CCCTGCGGTGCCTGGCCTGCCCCCGGTTGCCCCTCCTAGTGGATTGTCCCTGGTATTGTGCAGGCATGCGTAGGGTGACATCTGCCAGTGTCACCCTGTTTGAACTTTGACAATGGACTGGCCATTGGCCTTTGCTCTAATTTCTTCTGGACGTCGTTATCAAACAACACATATGCTGAATAAAGCAACTTTCTTTTCTCTAGTGCTCATGCTTCAGATGTACATGTTGTTGGTGCAGCTAACCATGCCCTTGCTGCAGTGATGGTGATATCTGGTCTCATGATTATGAAGTGTTACTGTGCAGGAACCCATGTGGTCCAGGGGGAATGTGTCCTATCATGTGGTGTATCCATGTCATCAATAGCAGCATCTGAGGGTGTCATGTGTTCAGTATTTGGCAATGGGTTTCCTACTTACATTGGCAATTTCATATCTGTGGCTTCCACCCCTGCACATCTGTTGTGCCTGCCATCGTTGCATTTGTCTACTTCCCTGACCGTGTTGCCATCTCCAGTGGACATGCAGGT